>CM064480.1:31040123-31370123 GCA_032716605.1 Paralithodes platypus
TAGGCTAGGCCACCACCAACCACAAAAAAGGGGGGGGGGGGGCAAACTAGGGAAAGGTCGAAGGACCAATTATATGGGTAATTTAGATAAGTGGACTGTATATTAGTGTAATTGAAGAAACATTAACCATATAGAATATAAAATTACCCTTAGATTATCTCAGCTGGTGATTGGAGGATGGCGGAAAATAGGCTAGATGACTCGAAGTGGTTAGTATAGTAAACAAAGTATGAAAAGAGGCTACAATAGGCTAGGATAGGCTAGATATTTACGTTTAGTTTGTGCTAACTAACAAAGATGATGATGTAATGACTATATGGAATATGAGATGAAAGTGAAGCGAAAACACCTGATTATGAAACTATAGGAAGAAGGCTTAGCGTGTGTAGCTGGGACGGAGGTTGGTTGGAGAGTGAGCGAGCGCGTTATGTTTGTCTCTGTCGTGACATACCGCGCACGGCGCATAACATATGGAAAATGTATCCCATCTTCTCTACAATGATATTACGAACAATCTTAAATAATACAAATATATATATATGGAAATTATAATCCTACAATACTTTCCCATATACAACTATAGAATAATATATTCTACCCAATCATGGAACGCTCGACCAAGGTTATGGAAGCGTCCAACTTAAGACTACGGAATGATACGTAACGCTACATCAACCCAGATTACGTAACATCGGGACTGTTCATACTAGTTTGAGTACACCAAGTATGGACAACATTAAACAGGATTCATGATTTAAATACAAGGCTAGATATTTATCGGAAGTACGTATTTACCTTCGGAAAGCTAAAATATAATGTTTACACATATGGGATAGGGAGGAGGGAGGGAGGTATAAGGGGTGGACCGATGGAAGGGAAGAGAACCCCGATATACGAGATACATAGCTTCATATGCGCGTATTGATCACTTTCATGCTATTATGTATGCATACAGAAGTAGCAGGACACATAATGTCAAGAGTGAACACCAATAACTTAATCCATACACAGTAAAAAAGACGGAAATAATATCGTACATACGAAGTAATTGAATGGGGATGGGTGGGTAGTGTGTTATGATATGTAAACAGGACAGTTCGTCGCTAGATAGGCGTGTGTGTGCTTGTGTGATGGTCTTGTGTAGCTATGTGTGTGCTTGTTTGAGTGTTTGAGTTATCTCTCTCTCTCTCCTCTCTTATTTATCGCTGTCTTCCTTACTTATGACATACTGTACTAGTGCATGAGAACAGAAATAGGGAGCCTCGCTCTCTCTCTCACAAATGAGAACATAAGAAAACAGGAGTCTGCAGAGGGCCGATTGGCTATAAGACGTCGGTAGCCTATTCCACATAATTATCTACCTCTGTTACTAAACGATAGATGCAGATCCCTTACAACACCCAGTCTCTCTCTGTCGCTCGTTTGTTTGCACACCGGTACAAATGAGGCAGATCCCTTACAATATGAACATGGAATCTGCAGAGAGACTTAAGTGGCCCACAAAAGGCAGATCCCTTTCACATACAACCCATTTCATCCATATGACTATCTGATTTTATCTTTAAATTCTCTATTGTTCTTGATCCCACTATAGCACTAGGTAGCCTATTTCACATATCTACGACTCTGTTACGAGAGGCAGATCCCTTACACAGCCAATCTCTCTCTTATTTGCACACTGGTACAAAGGAGGCAGATCCTTACACATGCTACCAAGATGAAAATAGGAGTCTGCAGAGAGCCGGTTGGCCCACACACGGCAGATCCCTTTCACACCCAATCCATCTCGTCTTATCAAATTTTTATGTTGAAGCTCTATTGTTATTGATCCCACTATAGCACTTGGTAGCCTATTCCACATATCTACAACTCTTTTACCAAGCGAATAGAGGCTGATCCCTTACACAACCAATCTCTTTCTCTCTCGCTCTTGTTTGTTTGCACACCGGTACAAATGAGGCAGATCCCTTACACATGCAACCAAGATGAAAATGCGAGTCTGCAGAGAGTCAAGTGGCCCACATAAGTCAGGTCCCTTTCACACTCAACCCATCTCATAAACTTTACCTGTTATTTTACACTACTTACTATACACCCATGTTATCATATACCTGCAACCAAAAACACAATTGTAAGAAATAGGAACATAAGAAAATGGGAGTCTGTAGAGAGCCAATTGGCCCACACAAGACAGATCCTTTTCACACCCAACCCATCTCATAAAAACTCTCTCTCATTTATATCTGTCTTCCTTACATTTATGACATCCTAGTCTCTCTCTCTCTCTCTCACAAATGAGAACATAAGAAAACCGGAGTCTGCAGAGAGTCGATTGGCCCAACCATGTCAGATCCCTTGCACACCCAATCCATCCCGCGCTCTCACTCTCTCTCTCATATTTATCGCTATCTTCCTTACGTTTACGACATCCTATTCTCTCGCCATACTCCCTCTCTCCTTCACAAATGAGAAAATAAAAAATAAGAAAACGGGAGTCTCCAGAGCCGATTGACCTACACATGGCAGAACCCTTTCACACCCAACCCATCTCGTTCTATCTAATTTCAAGTTGAAGCTCTATTGTTCTTGATCCCATTATAGCACTCGGTAGCCTATTCCACATATCTACAACTCTGTTACTAAACGGATAGAGGCAGATCCCTTTTACAGCCAATCTCTCCCTCTCTCGCTCTTGTTTGTTTGCACAATCTGCTCCTTCTGTAGTTTCTCCATGCCCGATAAGTTAAATGATCTTTTGATATCTATGACACAGCATTTGTATCAAACACAATACCCTGCTTGCAAAACCGTCGAACCTCGGACAACGTTGCTTGCAACTTTAATTATTATTATTATTATTATTAGGTTAGCCAATTAGTTATTCTTATTCTTTCTTATTAATGCAAGACTTTTAATAAATCAATATAATAGATCAGGGAATATATAAAGTCACATATAAAATGGAATTGTATTTATAAAACAAATAAAGTATTTAACAATCACAAAACATTGGGTTATTATGAAGGAAACTAACATTTAGTACTTCAGGATCGTTTTGTATCCGCTTTGGTTCACTTTAACTACATAGAATAAAGTTGGTTTGCTTTACAATATAAATTTAAGTCACAATGATTTAATAGGATTTAAAACAATGCTTAATTACTAATGACAATAGCTTTACATCAAGTCAGTTAAGTATTAAATTTAGTATAGTGTCAAACAGACAAATTAGTTACTATATCACATCAAATCTCCAATATTCAATATCCAATCACAAAATTATATCTAATCACAAACTTAAATCTAATCATAAAATTGATCTAATCATAAATTTTAACTCCAATCCAAAAATGTCTCTCCAATCACGAAATCTTAAATCAAATTAAGGCTATGTATTTCCGACATATCTCTGGTAATCTAACCGTCACGAGTTCACTCACGAACTATCGAGTATTACGAGGAACGCACTACAAATAAAATAAACCTATTATGCAAGCCTGTTCAGTCTCGGTCGTCTCCCCTGCCACTGCTTGCTTCCCCAGCCAAGAATGTACTAATTTGAACCCTCAAACATAATAAATCGTAGGCTTGTGCAGTATTCTTTAACCCGGGAACTGCGGGAAGACTCTTAAGAGTTCCCCCGGCGGACTGCGGGAAGACTCTTAAAAGTCAGAGAAAAAAAAATCAACTTTAAACATCGAAAAAAAAAAAAAAAATGTTTTGCCCCTGGGCCATGCAAAATATCACTCCTCTACCTCCCCTCCTTCCCCACTTTCCTCCCCTCCTTCAGTTATCACCTATTTTCCCTGTTATTCCCTTATTCTGAGGTATATTTTCGTGCTAACATTAGCGAGTTGCAAGCAGGGCCTTGTCATCACTGTTAGCAAGCGAGTGCAAGAGAGAGAGAGAGAGTATCGATCGACTGTGTCTCAGTGGCCTTGGGGGAAATTGGCGGGAAAGCAGGTTGCCTCACCTGCTCATTATATAACGCGCGGCTGTAATCTCCGATTTTGACCATCCAAACGCTGTTTTCACTTGTTTTATTGTTGTTTCAGGTTAATACCTTTATAATCAACCCATAATAGGCGCGTATGGATAAGTATTAATGCTATATATGGTAAAATGAATATTTTAGTGATGGAAACAGCTCAAATACGTCAGCACAGGCAGAGGTGTCTAATTACCCCCATGCGCACTTCTTAGGTTAACTGTCTTCGTGGTGCAGTGCATAGTGTGTTGATTTTCGGTGTGAGCATCCTAGGTTCGAATCCCCGGACTGCCACATGTGGTTGTTAATTTCATTAATCGATTTTAGGAGTAGAGTTGGTTGGTGGAGAGAACATAATAATTCATTCGGGTTCAGTAGTAGTTTATCGAGAGGCCTTCCCCAGGGTTAAGTGCCCCATTAATTACTATTTCCTTTCACCTATGCATAGCCTCGGATAGTGCAGTTAGGATATTGTCCATGCTAAGATTGGTATGCAGGATTCGAAACTGCATAATAAATCGTAGGCTTGTGCAGTATTCTTTAACTGTCTTCGTGGTGCAGTGCATAGCGTGTTGATTTTCGGTGTGAGCATCCTAGGTTCGAATCCCCGGACTGCCACATGTGGTTGTTAATTTCATTAATCGATTTTAGGAGTAGAGTTGGTTGGTGGTGAGAACATAATAATTCATTCGGGTTCAGTAGTAGTTTATCGAGAGGCCTTCCCCAGGGTTAAGTGCCCCATTAACTCCTTCAGACACATATGATGCTACCGCGTCATATGGCAGAGTGAACCAAAAACTCACATGACGCTACCGCGTCATATGGATTTATTATATTGCCAGAAAATAAGTTTATGACGCTATTGAGCCGGTCTTTTGGCTGGTAAGTCCCATAAGTTAGAGGTACATGTGGAAATATCTAGCAACACCCTGGCGTCCCTGTGAGGGCCCCGCGGGGGTAGAAACAGTCAGTCTCTTCCCAGCAGCCAGCCTACTAGGTGGGTGTGCGCGGCCCTTTAAACCAAGGGGCCTCCATTTTGCCCAGCCTGGCTGGTATTACCGCCCTAATATAACCCAAACGAAGTGCTATATCGTTGGGTTATCGATGGATTATTGTTTTAGTCTTGTTTAGGGTATAATAACCATGTTAGTGATGTGTTATGCTAGTCTCTGGTGTACGTGAGCAAGGTGGTGGGCTCCACGAGGGGCCATGGTTTTCGCCTATATGTATCGCTTGTTTGTGGATCACTTTCATATAATAATGAGTGAATTATATTGCCATTTATCAGTTCAAGTAGTGTATCTTACTTGTATTAGTGTTTGTTAGTGAAAAAACATTCATAACTGGTGGAGCATTCTCTGGTGTACGTGACCAAGGTAGGCTCCACGAGGGGCCATGGTTTTTGCCTATACGTTTCGCTTGTTTGTGTACCACTTTCATATAATATCGAGTGAATTATATTGCCATTTATCAGTTCAAGTAGTGTATCTTACTTGTATTAGTGTTTGTTCGTGAAAAAACGTTCATAACTGGTGGAGCATATGTCGCCATGCTCCCTCCCCCCTATGCATTTTTGCTTGATAATTTACTGGTGGAAAGTGCTTGGGAGGTAAGTTTTTTATTGGCAAAAGCACTCTACATATATGGCTTGGTGGCCACGAGGGAATCTCAGCAGTGTCAGCAGTGTCCGAGTAAGTACAGTCAAAATTTCTGTCGCCACGAGTAGGTGGAGGTGGAGGTGGTGGTGGTGGTCGTGGAGGTGGTGGTGGTGGTGGTGGTGGTGGTGGTCATGGTGGTGGTGGTGGTGGTGGTGGTGGTGGTGGAGCAGCAGTGGTGGAGGAGTGATGGAGCAGTGGAGGTGGTGGTGGTGGTGATGGTGGTGGTCGTGGTGGTGGTGGTGGTGGTGGCAGTGGTGGAGCAGCAGTGGTGGAGCGGTGGAGGTGGTGGTGGTGGTGGTTGTGGTACAGCAGTGGTGGAGATTGTGGTGGTGGAGCAGTGGTGGAGATTGTGGTAGTGGAGCAATGGTGGAGATGGTGGTGGTGTTTGATCAGTTGGTATTGGCACACCAATAGGGTCGGGTCCCTTTTCTGACCGTGGGTCAGGTCAGAAAATGAACCCTTTCGGTAGGTGTCAATCGCACCTGGTCGAACACCACCACAATCTCCACCATTGCTCCACCACCACAGTCTCCACCACAATCTCCACCACTCCACCACTCCTCCACCACCATTTTATTATTTTTATTATTTTTGTGTTTATTTTATTATTTGTATTATTATTATTATTATTTATTATTATACCTGTTATTCCTGTTCACCTGTCTATGGGATCACCCCCTAGGTCCAGAGCAACGGCAAGGCCCATAATAGAGTATTTATATTTTTATTTCATTTATATTTTTGTTTTATTATATTATTATAATATTATTATTATTATTATTATTATTATTATTATTATTATTTATTATTATACCCAACATTATTATTATAATGTCCCCCACCCCAAACTCTATTATATATATATATATATATATATATATATATATATATATATATATACAGTATATATATATATAATATATATATATATATATATATATATATATAATATCTATATATATCTATATATATATATATATATATCTAATCTCTCTCTATATATACTGTATATATATATATATATATATATATATTATATATAATTTATATAATTTATATATAATTTATATAATTTATATATAATTTATATAATTTATATATAATTTATATAATTTATATATAATTTATATAATTTATATATAATTATATATAATTATATATATACAGTATATACCGGTACATATACTGTATATTTTTTATTTTTTATTATATATTTTTTTATATTTTTTTTTTTTTTGATTTTTGGATTTTTTTCCTAAACCCCACCTCCCCCTGCCTTCCCCCTATTCTTATATATATATGCTTACATGTATATATTTATACATATATATATATATATATATATATATATATATATATATATATATATATATGCCTCCAAATTTCTGTCAACACGGTGGTGGTACTTGTGGTGGTCGTGTTAGTTGTGGTGGTGGTGGTGGTGATGGTAGTTGTGGTGGTTTTTACACCTTCGAATACCACTCCCTTGGCTTCACACCTCCCAGTAGGATACCTGGACCTCAGTGACCCTTCCCCAGACAGTCACTTGATCTCTTGTATATATGTTTTATATTTTTATTATTATGCCCCCTCCCCCATTATACCCCCCTCCCCCTCTTCCCCCTGCCCCCCCATATACAGTATATATTATTATTACTAGGCTAGTATTATCTATATTATATATATATATATATATATAATATCTATATATATATATATATATATATATCTATATATATATATATATATATATATATATATATAAAATTTCTTACTTATGTATTTATGTATGTTATGCCCCCTCCCCCTCCCCCTCTTCCCCCTGTTCCCCCTGCCCCCCATATATATATCATTATTATTACTAGGCTAGTATCTATTTATTATATATTATTATTATTATCCTCCCCCCCTCCCCTCCCCTCCCCTCCTCCCCCCTCCCCCCCCCCCCCTCCCCCTCGCCCTCCCCCTCTTCCCCCTGCCCCCCATATATATATTATTATTACTAGGCTAGATACTAGAATGGGTATGGAAAATGTACAAACTAGCATGGAAGAACGGGAGTGCACCCGATGACTGGAAGACTGGCATAATAGTCCCCCTATATACGGGCAAAGGGGAAAGAGGAGTGTGTGGTAACCACCGAGGAATATGTCTTCTAAGCGTAGTAGGGAAGGTATACAGTAGGGTAGTGATTGAGAGAGTGAGAGTGAGAATGGAGAAATGGATAGGCGACGAGCAGGGAGGTTTTAGGAAGGGAAGAGGCTGTGTAGATCAGATTTTTACCCTGAATTGTGTTGTGAAGAAATATCTGGAGAAGAAACAAAAGGTGTATGTTGCCTTTATGGACTTGGAGAAGGCCTATGACAGAGTGGAAAGTACTTAGAATATACGGAGTAGAGGGCAAGTTGCTGAAAGCAGTGAAGAGCATGTATGAGGGTGCAAAGGCGGCAGTACGTGTGGAGAGTGAGCAGAGCGAGTTCTTTGACCTGAATGTTGGTTTGAAACAGGGGTGTGTGATGTCCCCGTGGTTGTTTACTGTATATATGGATGGAGTCATGAAAGAAATAATATCAAGAGCAGTGGATGTTGGTGTATCGCTGAAAAGGGAGGGAATTGAGTGGAAGCTACCTATACTGCTGTTTGCGGATGATACAGCTCTGATGAGTGATAATGAATGGGAGTTGCAGGGTCTGGTAAATGAGTTTGGAACAGTGTGCGAAAAACGGAATTTGAAGGTAAATGCGGGGAAGAGCAAGGTTATGGTCTTCGAAAGGGGTGAAGTCACAGAGTGGTGAGGTGAAGCTGAACGGTCAGGCTATGGAGATCGTCAACTCTTTTAAGTATCTGGGCAGTGTGTTGAGTAAAGATGGGACTATGGATGAAGAAGTGCGGGAGAGGGTACAACAGGGGAAGAGGGTTGTAGGAACGCTAAAAGCAGTAACAAGAAATAGGGTGGTCAGTATGGAAGTGAAGAAGTCCTTGCATGACAGTGTGGTAATCCCGACACTGACTTACGGAAGCGAAGCATGGATGTTGGTTGAGAGACTCAGACCAAGAGTGAGAGCAGTGGAAATGAATTACTTAAGGAGGAGTGCATGCGGAGTTACATGGAGGGATAGACAGACTAATGAGGAAGTAAGAAGGAGGTGTGGTGTGGAGGTAGATGTGCTGGAAAGTGTGAAAAGGAACAACTTGAGATGGTTCGGCCATATGGAACGTATGGAAAGCGAGAGAATGACTAAGAGGGTGTACGAGAGCGAGGTGGAGGGACAGAGAGGGAGAGGTAGACCGAATGAGAGGTGGAAGGATGGAGTGAGGAAGTACATGAACGAAGGCGGTGCTGGTGGGGGGGGGGGGCGTCGACTGACTGGGGACAGGTGCATGGGGGCGGTTCGTTCGTGGCCACCCCTTCGGGGATCACGGCGTCAGGCAATAGATAGATAGACTAGCCTAGTATCTATTTATTATATATTATTATTAATATACTCCCCCCCTCCCCCTCCCCTCCCTCCTCCCCCTCCCCTCCCCCCTCTTCCCCCTGCCCCCATATATATGATTATTATTATTACTAAATTTTAGGCTAGTATC
Organism: Paralithodes platypus; assembly: GCA_032716605.1. Classification (NCBI taxonomy): domain Eukaryota; kingdom Metazoa; phylum Arthropoda; class Malacostraca; order Decapoda; family Lithodidae; genus Paralithodes; species Paralithodes platypus. The sequence continues at coordinate 31,049,358 of CM064480.1, forward strand.
TATTTATTATATATTATTATTATTATACTCCCCCTCCCCCTCCCACCCTCCCCTCCCTTCTCCCCCTCTTCCCCCTGCCCCCATATATATATTATCATTATTACTAGGCTAGTATCTATTTATTATATATTATTATTATTATTATACTCCCCCCCTCCCCTTCCCCTCCCTCCTCCCCCTCCCCTATACGGTTTTCCCTTCTCCCTAACATGAATATGATAGAAGGCTGAGTGTCTTTTAGACTGCCGTGGTGTAATTGATTAAAACGTCGGCTATCGTCCTGATGGTCGACGGTTCGATCCAAGAGATTAGAAACATTTAGTGGCTCACGTGTATTTGTGATATATTCTCAATATATATATATATATATATATGATATAATTCGTATTTATGTATTTATGTATGTTATGCCCCCTCCCCCTCCCCCATTGTACATCCCTCCCCCTCTTCCCCATGCCCCCCACATATATAAATATATATATTTATATTATTACCAGTATCCATTATTATTATTATTATTATATATTATTATTGTTATACCTCCCTCCTCCTCCCCCTCCCTCCCACTCCCCCTCCCCCTCCCCTCCCACTCCCCCCTCTTCCCCCTTTCCCTCCCTCCCCTCCCCTCCTCCTCCCCTCCCCCCTCCCTCCTCACCCTCCCTCGCCCTCGCCCTCCTCCTCCTCCTCCTCCTCCCCCCTCCCCCCATATATATATATATATATATATATATATATATATATATATACTTTTTTTTTTTTTTTTTTAATTGTAGTTTGATATATATATATATATATATATATATATATATATATATATATATATATATATATATATATATTATTTTTTATTTTTTATTTCTGTTTTGTATTTTTTTATACCCCCCCCCCACCTCCCATTACAGATCAGTTACACATCTGAGTAGTCTAGAGCAGCCATGAGTAAGAATCGACCCATCCCGGAGGACCAGCTGGCCTCCATCCTCGCCACAATCCTGGACAAGACGAGTAGCGAGAGTGAAAGCGAGGATGACATGGGGGGGAGTGATGAAGAGGAGTGGAGGATAAGGATTTTAGCCCTTCTCCACCGCCCAGGGGGAAGAGGAGGAGGACTGTCATCGACGACGACCCTTCAGCACCTCCACCTCCACAACCTCCACCTCCACAAACTCCACCCGTCCCCCTACCTCGCTCATCAACACCCGTCCCCCTACCCCGTACATCACTACGCATCGCCCCACCTCATCCATCCCCACCCGTCCTACCTACACCCCTCCTACCAGCACCCATCCTACCAGCACTAATTCAACCATCAACATCCACTCGTCTCTTCACACCACAACCATCAACATACACTTATCTCTTCACACCACAACCATCAACATCCACTCAATGCTTCACACCACTACCATTCCCGGACCTCAACAAATCATTCTATTCTTCTCCTGCTTCACGCACCCTGCATGGCGGTCCCTTGTTACCTCAGGTAGAATCACCGGCCAGCAACATCTCAGACAGCCCCCGCATCCTGGCTTCACTCCTGCCGGTGGGTAGTCTAAACACCCCGCCATCACAAGTCCTGTCTGCTCACGTAGCCTCCCCCTCGCTGATCACCTTGGGTAGCAGCGGGGGCAGCGAGGCGCGCTACATGGCGTTTGTTATAATAATAATAATAATAGTTCTTAAAGCTAGCGCATGCTAAGCTAGCTAAGGATAGCTCAATAAGGCCGATTAGGCGTATTTCCATTGGGGTCCTGTACTACTACCCCATCCCTTTGCTCATAAGGGATGGTAACGACTCAGTGCTTGTGAAAAATCTTTAATGCGCCGAGCGTGGGCGCGAACCCGGGCCTTCTGGGTGGAAGTCCGAGACGCTAGTCACTACACCAAGCGAGCCGCTGAACATCGCCAAATCATGCACGACGAGATTGCTGCGGCAATCGATGAGGAGCTTCCACAAAGGCTTCCTCCTGCCCCACTTCATCCACCCACAGCACCTTCTCCATCACCCTCATCACATCCACCATCACCCCCACGGCCTGACTCCACCACAGCACCTTCTCCATCACCCTCATCACATCCACCATCACCCCCACCCCTTCGTCTTCCACAGAAGACGACCCCCCACCCCCTCCCCCTCCCCGCCGAAAATCTGGGCCCATGAAGGGCCGAGGTGGTAGGCCCAGGGGCAGCAGAGGTCACATACGTCGTCCAGGCGGACGACGTGGTGCTCTCCCAGCACGTGCACCTCAACGCCCCTCCCACCGTGTATGCTGAGGATCACGAGTGGACTTCAGACCCGTTCACACCAAACGTTGATCCTTTCACTGGAACCCCTGGCTTGCGGATTCCAGCACCAGTGACACCACTGCAGTACTTCCAGCTCTTCTTTACAAGAGGTTCCTGGTGAGTGAGACCAACGCATATGCCTTATTCGTTGGCTATCTCTGGACAACATTCAGTGAGGAGGACATGGCCAAATTCCTTGGCCTGTACTTCCTCATGGGTGTGAATAAACTCCCCACTGTGCATCACTACTGGGCAAATGATGGAGTCCATGATTACCCAACGTTTCGCAAGACCATGCAGGTCTCCAAGTTCCAAGCCTTGCTGAGCAATTTCCACACATTCAACAGCAAGGCAGTCATCAAGCATACCAAAGACAGGCTAGTGAAGATCTGCACGGTGATGCGCTACCTGCTTGCTGGCTTCAAGCTTGCCTACGTCCCGGAGAGGAAGGTTTCCATCGACGAAGGCTGCCTTGGGTGGAAGGGTCGCCTTTCATTCAGGTGCTACAACCCAATGAAGCCTCAGAAGTACGCCATCAAGCTGTACATCCTGGCAGAGTCCACGACTGGTTTCGTGTATGACTTTCAAGTCTACACTGGTATTGGTCAAACTCTCCAGAAAACGGTTGAGGGTTTAACGGAGTCCCTGCAAGGCCCGGGTTACATGTTGTTCATGGATAACTTTTACAACTCAGTTGACCTGTGCCAGCACATGCTCACACACCACCAGATCTATGTGTGTGGCACCATGAGGCTTGCACGAGGGGCTCCGAAGCGGTTGCGCGACATTGCCCATGCAGCGACACTGGAAGACGATGCAATAGAGGCAATGAACAACGGCACAACCCTAGTCCTGCTTTGGAAAGACAAACGGATTGTCAACATGGTGTCCACCTTCCACGACCAGAGCACCATACCAATGCAGCGGACTCGGAAGAATATCATGAAACCCGTTTGTATTGACGACTACAACCGCCACATGGGTGGGGTGGATCATTTCGATCAGATGATCCAGTCCAGCGAAGGACGTTCAAATGGACGAAGAAGATCGTATTCTACTTCATCCAAATGGCCCTCTTCAATGTCTTCGTACTCTTCAAGAAGTGCAACCCCCGCAGGAAGATGACTATACTGGCGTTCCAGGAAAGCGTAGTCCATTCCTTGTTGTTCTTCAACCCTGCAGAGTGGCCTTTGTCGGGGAGACGCATCCGGCGTGCAGAGGATTTGCCGGAAGGTCGGTATGAGCCATGCGCCCATCTCAGACGAGGCAGGCAGCGTCGACAATCCTCCGGAAGCTCAGCTGGGTCGCCCCCACCGGACGACAATCCAGACTCCCCAGCCGCTCCTGCTGATGATTCTGGCACTCCTCCTGGTGCTCCTGCTGCTGGTGGAGGCGTTGGGGGAGCATACCTTCATGATCCCCCCCCCCCCTCACCCGGTCCAGATGCTGCTGCTGCTGCTGTTGCCGTCGGGGGAGCACTCGCTGAGAATGCACCCCAGGCGGCACCAGTATCGGACGATGCTGCTGATGCTGAGGAGCAAGTGGATGTCCTACCACTTGACCCCCCCGCACCAGTAGTACCGGGTGCATCTGTTGCTGCTGGTGGCGCTCGGGAAGCACCCGTCATGGATGCCAACCGGGGTCCACTAGTAATGGACGTCCAAGCTAGGGTTCAGGCACCAAGAGGACGTCGGAGAGGTCCTCTTCGAGGAAAGGGTTCCAAGACACGTCCTATTGTACTGGACCATGACCGGTACAACAGGACCTTGGAACACGTTCTCGAGAAGATCCCTGGCGGCAAGCGACGGCGGTGCCATCTGTGTTACACGAAGGCCCAAAGTCGCAAGGACACAAGCTTTCGATGCAAGTCTTGTCTCGTTTGCTTCTGCATCGATGTCACTGATTGCTTCAATCAGTTCCATCGACTCGATGCAGATGTCCTATAGCCAGGATCTTTGCACGATTCATTCATTAATTTATGCATTCTCCTATTCACCTTCATTATTCCTTTCCAATAACTATCACCCATTCATTCATTCAGTCTTTATGCATTCTTCCATTCACCTTCATCACCCTTTCATTCACCATCATCACCCTTTCATTCATTCATTCAATCATTCAATTCATTCATTCATTCAATCATCACTTCAGAGGTTCGGGGCCCACCTTCATTCACCCATCATCATAATAAAAAAAAAAACACAAGTCAATTTCTTGCACTACAGTGGATATAGGCCTCCTGGGGAAACCACTCTAAAAAAAATAACGAGTCAAGTGCAGCACCTCTTTGGGTGGCTTGGAAATTTGCACATATTTCTCTGGTTTGACACCTTGTATATATATATATATAGGCTATATATAAATACACACATTCACACATTGTTTTTACCATTATTTTTTTTGACACCTTGTATTATATATATATATATATATATATATATATATATATATATATATATATATATATATATATCAACACCAGCGCTGGTACAAACATCTTTATTTTGGTAACGTTTCGGTTTAAGCATAAACCATCTTCAGACCTGAACTGAAATGAAATAAAAGCCTATATGAATGGCAGAGTAATTTTCTAATGTAAATATTCTTATTAATAATTAATTTAACAAATCTAGAATGAAACTTAAAATGATAGTTATAAAAATAATAACCTAATACATATTAGAACTAGTAAAGTGAAAGAATAAAATGAGAGACGAAGAAATATTATGTGAGCAATAAAAGGAGGGGGGGGGGCGAAGTTAATAACAAATGTTTTCATAATTATATATAAGAACTAACCTTTACATATTAGAAACAGAGTAGAGGAGTGGAAGAGTCGTGCACACCCAGGCTGGGTTTATGTAACTGGGTGAGCAGGGTTTCCGACAGGAGTCGTGTGACTGTGTTTGGGGCAGTGGTGAGAATTGAAAAATCGGAGGGTTTTATGGGGTGATCAGATGATTCAGAGTAGTTTCGAATGGCAGAAAAGGAAGGATTTGAAAGAGGTCGGTTAGTTCTAAATGACCTACCCCGATGCTCCGAGATCCTGGCGGTGAGATGTCTCTTGGACTGACCAATATAAGTCGTATTGCATCGACTATATTTAAAGGAGTACACCACCGTCGTCTTACATGTCCGTCCACCTCGAATTTGAATTCTTACGTAAAACACTGAAACTTAATGGCTTTCCAATAAATTTCACAAATACCTTGATTGGTAAGCAACTAAATAAATTAAGAACCTCCTCAACTCCGATCCTTACAGCTCAGAAAGCCATTGTTTATTTCACTATCCCATTTCTAGGCAACAAATCATATTCAATTCGAAATAAAGTAGCTAAATTGATTCGTGAACACTACCCGCAAATATCACTGAGAGTGGTATTCAAATCTCCCCAAACTTTGTCTCACTTCTTTAAAATTAAAGACCGAATCCCCGATTCTCTACAGTCCTCGGTGGTGTACTCCTTTAAATGTAGTCGATGCAATACGACTTTATTGGTCAGTCCAAGAGACATCTCACCGCCAGGATCTCGGAGCATCGGGGTAGGTCATTTAGAACTAACCGACCTCTTTCAAATCCTTCCTTTTCTGCCATTCGAAACCACTCTGAATCATCTGATCACCCCATAAAACCCTCCGATTTTTCAATTCTCACCACTGCCCCAAACACAGTCACACGACTCCTGTCGGAGACCCTGCTCACCCAGTTACATAAACCCAGCCTGGGTGTGCACGACTCTTCCACTCCTCTACTCTGTTTCTAATATGTAAAGGTTAGTTCTTATATATATTTATGAAAACATTTGTTATTAACTTCCCCCCACCTCCTTTTATTGCTCACATAATATTTCTTCGTCTCTCATTTTATTTGTTCACTTTACTAGTTCTAATATGTATTAGGTTATTATTTTTATAACTATTAATTTTAAGTTTTATTCTAGATTTGTTAAATTTAATTATTAATAAGAATATTTACATTAGAAAATTACTCTGCCATTCATATAGGCTTTTATTTCATTTCAGTTCAGGTCTGAAGATGGTTTATGCTTAAACCGAAACGTTACCAAAATAAAGATGTTTGTACCAGCGCTGGTGTTGATTTTTATCATCCGACTCCGATTCCCGCAACAAGAGAGTATTGCTTCTATATATATATATATATATATATATACAGTATATATATTCTATATATATATATAATATATATATATATAGATATATATATATATATATATATATATATATAAATATATCCACACACATACATTACCATTACCATTTACCATTCTTTATATTTTGTTTGACATATATATATATATATATATATATATATATATATATATATACACACACATACATTACCATTACCATTTACCATTCTTTATATTTTGTTTGACACCTTGTATATATATATGCATTACTTTATTTTATTTACGTGTACAATAGAATTATTTCTGAATTTATTACCGTACCTGAAGATAACCTGGCTTTCTTGGTTTTTTTTCAGTGTCAACCCAGGAGCCATTTCCCTTCTCGTTGGAAAGGGTTGTGGCCCTACCAGGTAAGTAAAATTGACAACCTTCATGACTGACATGTCTTCTATGAACATTATACAATTATTGGCAAGGAAAATTATATAAAAGTGTTGTATATTGTGGTAAAGATATACAACTGTATAAACATTCTCATATATTTTCATAACAATAACAATGCATGGAAACAATTGCGCATAGCTCGCGAACCAATTACGCTATATTATTTTGGTTTTCACCATTAGAAAGAGCACAATTTTCCAATTCCGGTGATATATACAGTTATATACGTATCCGAGCAAATAACGCAACGGCGAGGTGAGGAACAGCTCGGAACCCGGCTAGCGTCGACGGAACAGAGACGGGTGAAGCGTAAATATTCGCATTTTGGCTCTTCATTTCAAATATTCATAGCGCAAAAAGTATTTGGCGTAGGAACTTCTAGTTTATTTTATACTCATCAGCATTATTTGCCGTATTCATACAGCTTAAATTTAAAACCATACACTTCGTAACAATGAAATAAATCGAAAATGTTATAAACCATATCAATCAAAATCATACTTCTAGTTTTCGGTCACTGCTTGAGAACTATTGAAGATAAACAATTTCTGTTTTCAGATTTGGAAAGAGCAGAATAATTACTATTATTTGAGCAAAAACAAATATATGGTCATCACTCACAATTTAGAGATAGGACGGTGTGAACACAATTGCATGGGAAATAATTGTATTCCGGACTCATTTACACTTTCATATTTCAATTTATTTAAAAAAAAAAAAAATTATCATCTACTATAAATATTCCTCTTTCCATTGACATATGATACATCACGATAAACAGCATTCTGGTGGATGGAAATAGAGAAATATGTAAGGCTTCGACAACACTCATGAGCCAAATTCAAGACTGAAAAGCTATGTCAACCGCCTCCTCGGACTTATTTGGACTTATAATGTCTGAAGGAGTTAATTACTATTTCCTTTCACCTATGCATAGCCTCCGATAGTGCAGTTAGGATATTGTACATGCTAAGATTGGTATGCAGGATTCGAAACTGCATAATAAATCGTAGGCTTGTACAGTATTCTTTAACTGTCTTCGTAGTACAGTGCATTGTGTGTTGATTTTCGGTGTGAGCATCCTAGGTTCGAATCCCCGGACTGCCACATGTGGTTGTTAATTTCATTAATCGATTTTAGGAGTAGAGTTGGTTGGTGGAGAGAACATAATAATATCAGGCTATTTATATCCTTCCCTATCCACACTAGTCCAATCAGGAGTCAGGAAACACGTGTCTAATCCAATCATTGACGGGCTGCTGGCGTCGGCCAATCCCAGGTGAGGACAGGTGTATGAGAGCCAATAACAGGTGTGAAGTAGATGGGAGAACGGGGGAGGGGGGGGGGGGTCACTACCCACGTGCAGGGGGTTGAAGGTAGACAGAAAGAGAGAATGCTCCACGAGGTTCAATAGTAAAGTCGTGGATCGCAGCTTGTTGTCTGTCACCTAACATCCTGGTCTCTTCGGATGTCATAATATATATATTTTTATATATATATATATATATACAGTATATATATATTTATATATATATATATATATATATATATATGAGTTGATTGCTCAATAGGTGGCGTTCTGAGTGAGGGTCCGAGTATGTGGGGATGAGACTGTAAAGCGCAGAGGCGAGGCGGCTTCAGAGATGGAGTTGCTTCGTGAAGCTTCGCATGTCTCACTCCCTAGACTGGAGCAAGACCTCACGGGCCTCACCGTGTTCAGCGGTTGAGTGTAAAGGCTATCAGCCTATGCCCGAGAAGGAGTAGTTGGAATATAGAAGAAAATAAAAATAAAACAAAATATATATATATATATACAGTATATACAGTATATATATATATATATATATATATATATATATATTTGTATACATATATATATATATATATATATATATATATATATACTGTATTGTGACATCTACCAGCGTTGGCAGAATCGCCTCTCGTTAGCCACTAGCGCCCGCCAGGGACATCGATATGGGCTACAGTTATCAGAGAATGTTGTTCTTTCTTTCCTAGTAATCACATTGTCACAGACAGTCCAGTGGTGGTCTTTGTTTTCGTCTGTGACAACGGGTTATATTTTATATCAACAGTAATGATAATAGTACCAGCGTGTGAATGAGAAAGACTTTCAGAGCGAGGAGGTAGTAAGTGTCTGTATGTACGGGTGCATTCCTGCCTCTCGCTCGCCATTGGACGGCGTGTCTTGCTGTGTCATATGACGCCTGCTGTCTTGTGACGTCTCGGCCCGTGATTGGCCTACCATCGCGCCTTTGTGGTCTCCTGTGTAACTTACCTCCTCCATGAGGGTCCCCAGGAGCTGTCCTCGTCAGGACAGGCTTGGCGCGCATGCTTCTAACATCCCTTTGCATACTCTCTCCCGATCACCACCTTTATCACTGTTTCTCTCACTCGATTCTCTCTTTCCATACTCTAACCTTTATTAACTGCACAACACTCCCCTTCGGTTCTGCATACGGTTTTCATAGCCGGCCCATTGTATTGCATGTGCCGTCCTCAGAGATATTTACATGTACTTAGAATAGGTTTGAGGGTTCTTAGTTAGTATAGGTTAAGAACTTTGTGTGTCTCCATTATTGATTTAGTGTTTCTGCTCTTTTATTTAATGCTAGACTGGGATAAGGTAACTGTAGTCGTTGTCTCCGATGTGTGTACGGTTTGCTTATACCTACACGACTTCGACCGGTCCTGTGGTAGCCTGGGTTGTCTTTTCGGTTGCGTCCTTTGCGAGTGCAGCATTGTGTTGACTGAGGGTTTTGGCCTGTACCAGTTCCACACTTTGCTGCCTCTTTGCTTGTCTTTAGAGGGTCGCCAGGATAGAACCAGATACTTGTGATCTGGATCTATCGAGAGAGCCCCCTAGTCAATTAACGTAACTTAAAGGATGCAGTCTTAAGGACATCGCTAGGCTACGAGCCTGTCTTGCTCAACCCCAGTTCCTTACCTAGAGTATCTCAGCTAGACATTATTAATCGAGTAGACACTTGTTAGTATTTAATATAAGCTCTTTGATATGTTCGCATTATTATTCACAGCATTTATTAGTCTAGGTTATTGCTGAGCCGCACAACCATAGCAGACTGTTTCGTTGATGAGGAAGTACTTCTTTTAGTGTCGAGCATTGCTACCGTTGCGCATTTATAGTATTCTCGTGTCAGTTAACATTATATGTCCTATCTTTTAGTGTATTCGATTTACACGTGTGGTGTCCTGCCTCCTGCCTTTATATAGTTCTAAATCAGTACGAGCATCTTATGAGCATCAGACTTTCTTCAGAAGTTTCCAGGTCTATGCTGTAGGACTATACTTCACTTTCTTTCAGATAGGAGTGAAGAGTTTATTGTTGTTTAGAGTATTGAAGCATCTTTTTATTGTATTAAATCTTGCAGTGATTTAATTGATCTTTCCATAGATTCCTTTTTATGCATTTTAACGTAACTTGCATCTTGTTTGTTATCAGGCTATACCAGTGCAGGTTAGCCTGAAGTAGAGTACATTTATGCCCAGTTAAGGATACCCCGCTATCGCAGATTAACCCTGGAGGGTATAGGTGTTTTGTTCGCCGGCATATAAGTTCGAGGGTCTGGATCTAGCGTACCGTTGTTGCATAGTGCCCTATTACTAGTCCAATCATTGAGTGCCCTTGTTTTATTCGTAGTCCCAGTCGTAACAAATGGCGACCTTAGTCTAGGATTTAGTGAACTAAGAAATAATTGCAGGATTTGTTTTGTGGAGATTTTTTTTTTTAATCACCATTTGGGGGTCGATTGTTATTTCTCACAGTTTGGCAGTGGACATTTGTTTTTGAGGAATATTTTGGACACGTTGGATTTTTTTTTGGCAACGTAGTATAGCACTTGAGTTGTCTTCAAGCATTTTTTGAGTGAATAGTGCTACATGAGAGTTTAGGTACTTTTTTTTTTATAAACGTTGAGGATTTCCGGTGGACACTATGTCGAACGACGGATCAGTGCACAGTGAGGACACAGTACGGGAAGCAGGCTCTGAGGTGCAGAAGCTGGGTTTGTTAGATGGCATTAGAGTAGTAACTAGTGAGGAGGATGCAAGGAAGTTTCTGGAGATGCCTATTACTGTTGACCGGGTGTCGGGGATTGATCGGTATGGTCTCCAGTGTTTGGCTACGGTCATGGGGCATGTTGGCACTAGCAGCATGACGAGAAGTGACCTGGTGGCATGTGTGCTGGGCGGGGTGCGTGGTGCACAGGGTGGAGCGGGTGCTTTGGCACCTTCGGCCAAGCCCCCCCCTCCACTCTACTCCCATCATGCTCTCTAGAACACCGGATCCGAGTACGTTCCCGCAGGCCGATAGTCACTGGCAGCGTGGTTTGCCCCTGGGTGGATCACTGGGTGGGTCTCCAATTGTTGCATCTCCTCCTCCTCAAGGTTTAACTCCAGATATGCTCTTCCAGCTTGAGATGGCTAAGCAGCAGCGGGAATCTGAGCTTGAGATGGCTAAGATTCAGCAGCAGCAGCGGGAATCTGAGCTTAGGATTCAGGCTGAGGAGAGAAAGGCCATACGTAAGGCTGAGCTTCAGGTTGAGGCTACGAAGTACTGTGCAGACAGAGAGCTTGAGAAGTCTCGGGTGGAGTCGACAGGGCAGCGTCTCGGTTCTGGGAATCGAGGTCTTGATCAGTCTTTATCGCACCTTCTTAAGTTTGTCCCTGCATTTGACGAGTCGGGTGTCACCGAGTTTTTCCTGCGTTTTGAGAAGAAGTGCCGGGAGCACCAATGGCCCGAGGTTAAGTGGGCAGCCCTTGTTTCCTCTAGGTTGGTTGGCAAAGGATTCAAGGCATATGATGCGTTGCCCTTGGAGTCTTGCATCGATTATGAGGTATTGAAGGAAGCTGTTCTGCGGGCGTACGAGTTACAACCAGAGACATATAGGTTGAAGTTTCGGGGTGTTACGAAGGGTCGTGAGTGCACTTTTCTAGAACATGCCCGGGAACTGTCTGATGCTTTGAGAAATTGGCTGAGGTCAGAGAAGGTGACGACGTTCGAAGAGCTTGAGCAGTTATTCCTTCTAGAGCAATTTTTTAAATGCAGAGGCAGCGACCTGACTTTGAACCTCAAAGAGAAACATCCTAAAACTCTACAAGAGGCAGCTGAGTTGGCTGACCTGAGATTATCGCTGATTCGTGGGTGCGGGTCTGCACAACGGACCGATGCAGTTAACAAGGGGTGCAACACTCCACCCCCCCGAGTCAGTGATGCAACATTTAAAAACAAAAGTAAGAGCAATGATACTATTTTTGATCACAAACCAAAAACCGTCCCGTTTAAGAAAGGTCAGGGCCCTTCCCCACCTCAGGGGAAGTCCAAGGGTGAAGTAGAGTGTTTTAAGTGTCATAAAAAGCGGCATTTTGCACGTTCCTGCAGCAGTTGTGTCTTTGGCTAGCAACATTGGGGTGTCTCTGAGGTCTTCTGTGTTTACCCGGGGTGATATGTCAGATGCGGGGGCACAGCCGGTGAAGGAGTGTCCGGAAGGCTCGAAACCTGTCCGTGATGCTTTTTGCGACCATAGAGGGCATGGCTGCGTGAGTTGGGCTGGTTGCAAGCATGGGTTGGAGTTGTTGCGTGATACAGGTGCATCCCAGACTCTGATGAAAAACTTTACAGGCCAACCTATAAACGCGGCACGGGTAGTTGTGGTGCAGGGTATTAATGCTACACGGTCATACCCGTTGGTTCGAGTGGAGCTGGAGGTTGATGGTGTGACACGAGAGATAGATGTTGGAATCGTAGAGAAACTGCCAGTAGAGGGCGTCGACCTTCTTCTCAGCAACGGCTTTGCGGTGCCTACTTCTGAGGTTCCACCCTTAGTCGTTGCCGAGAGGGCGGCCGACGTGAGTAAGGAGGGGCAGGAGTTGGTCGAGAGGTGTCAATTACAGCAGATGGCGTGTGTTGTCACCCGATCTCGTGCATTTAAGGTGTCACAGCCTATTCCTCAGTCTCTAGACCAGCGGAGGAACGGTCGGAAGGAGAAAGCTAAAGTTGGGAGAAGTTTTGTGAGTTTTGATCCAGCGGCTCTTCTTGGCGACTCAGTATTAGCACCAATGTTTAAGTCCGGAGTGGCCCCAGAACCTGTCACACTTGGTGTGGAGGTAGGGCGTGAGAAAACTCCGAGACAGCAACGTTACACACTTAAGCAAGATAGGATCGAACAGTCCAGTATCGGGGGAGGCCATAAGTTGCTCCGGGAGCACTTAGATAGATTGGCTCCTTCGGATATTTGTCGGCTGCAGATAGATGATCCTGAGCTTCAGAAGTGTAGTAACGGTGCGATTGAACTTGATGAGGACGGGGATGCAAAGCCGGGGGACTTCTTTCGTGTGGAGGGCATATTGTACAGGCGTTTTCTAGATCCCAGACGGAGTTGGGAGGGTGGGTCGAGAGTGGTTGACCAGTTGGTAGTGCCTAGTGTGTGCCGTGATAGCCTACTGAGGTTGGCGCATGATGTACCGTTGGCAGGGCATTTGGGTGTACGTAAGACGGTAGCAGCATTGGCGAAATTGTTTTGGTGGCCAGGTATGAAGGCACATGTGGCGTCATGGGTGGCAATGTGCAGTACCTGCCAGACAGTAGGTAAACCAAACCAGTGTATTCCCAAGGCTCCGTTACACCCTATTCCTGTAATCGGGCCACCATTCAGTAAGGTTATAATCGACATGGTTGGCCCTCTACCCCCTACTAGTGCAGGCAACAAGTTCCTTCTCACAATCATGGATGTTGCCACTCGTTATCCGGATGCATACCCCATGCGAAATGGTACTGCTAAGACTGTTGTTCGTAACTTGCTATTGTACTGTTCTAGGTACGGGTACCTGCAGGAATTGCAGTCAGATCAAGGGTCCAACTTTACTTCTAACCTTTCCAAACAGACCATGCAGCAGCACGGTATCAGTACAGTTGTCTCTTCAGCCTATCACCCAGAGAGTCAAGGGGTGTTGGAGAGGTGGCTCTCGACTCTGAAAAGCATGCTGCGTACACCAAGCGGCTCGCTTGGTGTAGTGACTAGCGTCTCGGACTTCCACCCAGAAGGCCCGGGTTCGCGCCCACGCTCGGCGCATTAAAGATTTTTCACAAGCACTGAGTTGTTACCATCCCTCATGAGCAAAGGGATGGGTTAGTAGTACAGGACCCCAATGGAAATACGCCTAATCGGCCTTATTGAGCTATCCTTAGCTAGCTTAGCATGCGCTAGCTTTAAGAACTATTATTATTATTATTATTATTATTATTATACTGTGTTGAGAATGGCAAGGATTGGGAATTTGGGGTGCCCTATGTATTATTCGCTGCTCGGGAGGTACCTGGTGAAAGCCTAGGGTTCAGTCCCAATGAGTTAGTTTTCGGACATCAGGTCAGAGGCCCCCTCAACATGGTTAGAGAAATCTGGGAGGGCACAGCAAAACCATGTTCCATGTTAAAGTATGTCCTCGAGAGTAGAGAGAGAATGCTGAGAAGCCTAGAGTTGGCAGGTAGGAATTTGGTAGGGTCGCAAGCACTTATGAAGGACAGGTACGATGAGAAGACAAAACTCCGGGAGTTTAAGGTGGGGCAGGAGGTGTTGATTCTGTTACCTCTGCCAGGTCATCCATTGTCTGCCAAGTACGCTGGTCCTTATAAGGTGGTAAAAAAGATCTCTGACCTAGACTATCTTGTGGCTACTCCAGATAGGCGTAAAAAGAATCAGCTGTGCCATGTGAATCTGGTGAAAGAGTTTGTGAGGCGCCCCCCTGAGCCTCTCGCTGTCCCTGTGTTGACCTGCAGCGGTTATGGAGGAGAAGGAGTGAGGGACAGTGAAGCCCAGGTGGAGGATAACTGGGAGTGTCATGTCTCTGCTGACCAGTGGGCGGGGACCTCCAGACAGGTGGCTGACGATGCTCTAGTGCACCTGCCGGAGCAACAGCGTGCAGCCGTGCAGCGCCTGTTTGCTTCATACCCCACTGTGTTTACAGAGCATCCAGGCCTCATAACTCGAGTGGTGCATGACGTGGACGTGGGAGATCACCCCCCCTTTAAATCAGTACCCTACAGAATTCCACCCATTAAACTCCCAGCCCTCAGAGCGGAGTTAGAGTATATGTTGGAACGGGGGCTGATTGAGAAGGGGGCAGTTAGGTGGACATCTCCTGTCACTCTGCAGCCCAAGCCTGACGGGAAGGTTCGCTTCTGCATTGACTTTCGGAGATTGAACGGGTTGACTCCCACCAATGCTTATCCCCTTTCCCGTGTTGACGATAGTGTAGACAAGCTCGGTAAGGCACAGTTTCTAACTAAGGTAGACCTAGTGAAAGGCTACTGGCAGGTGCCCTTGTCTGAGCGGGCGAAGGGGGTATGCGGGTTTGTGGTTGATGGAAACACCTACCGTTGCAATGTGATGCCGTATGGCCTTAAAAATGCCCCAGCAACCTTCCAGAGTCTTATGAATGAGTTAGTAGCTGACATCCCTAACTGCACTGTCTACCTAGATGACGTTATAATCTACGATGACAACTTTGAGAGTCACTGTGAGCACATAGAAGCCTTGTTTCGGAAGCTCAGTGAGGCCAGCTTGGTGGTCAATCTGGGCAAGTGCGACTTTGTCCGAGCAACTGTGCAGTATCTTGGGTTTGTGGTCAGGTTAGGCCAGGTGTGCCCCCCCAAAAACAAGATACAGGCTATTAACCAGTTCCCCAGGCCGTCCACCAAGCAGCAGATCATGAGATTTTTGGGCATGATCAGTTACTATCGCCGCTTCATTCAGGGTTATTCTACTGTGTTAGCTCCCCTGACAGATTTGCTAGAAAAAGAGAAAAAGTTCAAGTGGGCACCTGAGTGTGAAAAGGCTTTTTCGCTGGTCAAGCACCTACTATGCACTCACCCAATCCTCAGGGCCCCTGACTTTGAAAGACCATTCCAGCTGGCAACAGATGCCAGCGGTGTAGGGGCTGGTGCCGTCTTAATGCAAACAGACGAGGAAGGTTTGGAGCATCCAGTCAGTTTCTTTTCCAAGAAGTTTAATTCCGCTCAGAAAAACTACTCTGTGGTGGAGAAAGAACTGCTGGCAATAGTGTTGGCGCTCAGGCACTTTGAAGTATATGTTCCTGCCTACGGGCCAGTCATGGTGATTTACACCGACCACCACCCTCTTAAATTTCTGAACCAATTCCACAACCGGAATATGAGGCTGACACGTTGGTCACTCATGTTGCAAGAATACAATCTAGACATTCGCCATATTGCCGGTTGTGAGAATGTGATTGCAGACTGTTTGTCGAGGGTGGAGGATCCGGCGTAGATCACTACAGGTGTGTGGGTTTGAGTGGAGAAAAACCAGGCTTGCCCCTGTAGAGCAGCCGTCAAAAACAACATTAAAATTAAATCAAAAATCACATAAAAACTCTTTCTTTTTTATAGTTAATTGTAAGTTGCCAATGTTATAGCTAAAATCCTAAGTTGAACCTGTCTTTCACTTAGTAGGCTGGGCTCTGTGAAGCTCGCTCAGGGAGCATAGCAGGTTAAATTATACTATTGTGTTTGAGAGGGGTTGTAAGATTTTCTTTATGCTAATATGTTGTTTTATTTAAGATTGAGCTTTGCATTTCATTTCTGGTGGAGTGGCTAGGTGTGGCGGGTCTTTTCGGCATTCTGCCTTGTCAGATATGGTGCTCGCCTAATGTTGAGCTTCCCATATCTTGGGCGGGGTGTGACGTCTACCAGCGTTGGCAGAATCGCCTCTCGTTAACCACTAGCGCTCGCCAGGGACATCGAAATGGGCTACAGTTATCAGAGAATGTTGTTCTTTCTTTCCTAGTAATCGCATAGTCACAGACAGCCCAGTGGTGGTCTTTGTTTTCGTCTGTGACAACGGGTTATATTTTATATCAACAGTAGTGATAATAGTACCAGCGTGTGAATGAGAGACTTTCAGAGCGAGGAGGTAGTAAGTGTCTGTATGTACGGGTGCATTCCTGCCTCTCGCTCGCCATTGGACGGCGTGTCTTGCTGTGTCATATGACGCCTGCTGTCTTGTGACGTCTCGGCCCGTGATTGGCCGACCATCGCGCCTTTGCAGTCTCCTGTATAACTTACCTCCTCCATGAGGGTCCCCAGGAGCTGTCCTCATCAGGACAGGCTTGGCGCGCGTGCTTCTAACATCCCTTTGCATACTCTCTCCCGATCACCACCTTTATCACTGTTTCTCTCACTCGATTCTCTCTTTCCATACTCTAACC
The DNA here is from genome assembly GCA_032716605.1 of Paralithodes platypus. NCBI lineage: Eukaryota > Metazoa > Arthropoda > Malacostraca > Decapoda > Lithodidae > Paralithodes > Paralithodes platypus. Next base: position 31,066,504 of record CM064480.1, read on the forward strand.
TTTATTAACTGCACAACACTCCCCTTGGGTTCTGCATACGGTTTTCATAGCCGGCCCATTGTATTGCATGCGCCGTCCTCAGAGATATTTACATGTACTTAGAATAGGTTTGAGGGTTCTTAGTTAGTATAGGTTAAGAACTTTGTGTGTCTCCATTATTGATTTAGTGTTTCTGCTCTTTTATTTAATGCTAGACTGGGATAAGGTAACTGTGGTCGTTGTCTCCGATGTGTGTACGGTTTGCTTATACCTACACGACTTCGACCGGTCCTGTGGTAGCCTGGGTTGTCTTTTCGGTTGCGTCCTTTGCGAGTGCAGCATTGTGTTGACTGAGGGTTTTGGCCTGTACCAGTTCCACACTTTGCTGCCTCTTTGCTTGTCTTTAGAGGGTCGCCAGGATAGAACCAGATACTTGTGATCTGGATCTATCGAGAGAGCCCCCTAGTCAATTAACGTAACTTAAAGGATGCAGTCTTAAAGGACATCGCTAGGCTACGAGCCTGTCTTGCTCAACCCCAGTTCCTTACCTAGAGTATCCCAGCTAGACATTATTAATCGAGTAGACACTTGTTAGTATTTAATATAAGCTCTTTGATATGTGCGCATTATTATTCACAGCATTTATTAGTCTAGGTTGTTGCTGAGCCGCACAACCATAGCAGACTGTTTCGTTGATGAGGAAGTACTTCTTTTAGTGTCGAGCATTGCTACCGTTGCGCATTTATAGTATTCTCGTATCAGTTAACATTATATGTCCTATCTTTTAGTGTATTCGATTTACACGTGTGGTGTCCTGCCTCCTGCCTTTATATAGTTCTAAATCAGTACAAGCATCTTATGAGCATCAGACTTTCTTCAGAAGTTTCCAGGTCTATGCTGTAGGATTATACTTCACTTTCTTTCAGATAGGAGTGAAGAGTTTATTGTTGATTAGAGTAACTGTATTGAAGCATCTTTTTATTGTATTAAATCTTGCAGTGATTTAATTGATCTTTCCATAGATTCCTTTTTATGCATTTTAACGTAACTTGCATCTTGTTTGTTATCAGGCTATACCAGTGCAGGTTAGCCTGAAGTAGAGTACATTTATGCCCAGTTAAGGATACCCCGCTATCGCAGATTAACCCTGGAGGGTATAGTTGTTTTGTTCGCCGGCATATAAGTTCGAGGGTCTGGATCTAGCATACCGTTGTTGCATAGTACCCTACAGACCAACATGGTGAAACACATACAATAGCACTGGATATATCAAAGGCATTTGATAGAGTCTGGCATCAATCCTTATTGTCGAAGATGTCACACTACGGCCTTGCATCATTAGTTCCACTAATTTCTTCTTATCTTCATAACAGAAAAATATGTGTAATGGTAGATGGCCTTTATTCTCAATTTCACTCAATAAATGCTGGTGTTCCCCAGGGATCAGTTTTGGCCCCAACTCTGTTCCTCATTCATATCAATGATCTCATATCTACCACTCATAATCCAATACATTCCTACGCAGATGACTCAAACACTCCACAGTTCCTTCACATTTACCAATTCTTTCACCCAACCCGATCTTATAAATTCAAAAATAAACACTGCAATTTCTCTGAACCAGAACCTTTCTAGAATTAATGAATGGGGACAAAAGAATCTAGTTTCCTTTAATGCACAGAAAACCAAGTACATTCAATTTTCTAACCGACAGAATCTCACTGACTCCCATATATTTTTAATGATGTAAATATTCCCACTTCCCCTAGTATTGACATTCTCGGTGTAACATTAACTACTAACTTGAGCTGGACACATTATGTTAGAAGCATTGCTAAGAATGCCTCTAAAAAACTGGGACTCCTGTACAGAGTTCGAGAATTCTTCACTGACGAGCAGTTGGCCGTAATATATAAAAGTCATGTGCGTTCTCAGATGGATTACTGTTCACCTCTGTGGGGTGGAAGTGGAGTGGTTGCATTGAGGCAGTTGGAAAAAATTCAAAATAAAGCTATTAGATTAATCAATAACCCTGCAATCACACAGGACCTTCCTACATTATCCATACGAAGAAACGTTGCATCCCTTGCATTATTCTACAGATATTTTCACAGCAATTGTTCCGAGGAACTTGCTTCAATTGTGCCGCCTCTCCACATCTTTCCCCGTAGAACTAGGGCAGCTGAGAGCGCCCATGAATTTACACTTTCTCCTCCACAATACAGAACTTCTGCTTATCAGAATTAATTTATCCCCAGAGCTACTACTCTTTGGAATTCACTTCCCTCGAATTGCTTTCCACAAACTTACAATCTACAAATGTTTAAATCCAGTTGTTACAAACAATTTATGAATGGAGGATGCCTTTAGGCACATGGACCTTTTTGTTTTATCTGTGTTTTTCCTTCCTCCGTTCATTGTCTCTTAAAGAAAAAAACAAAAATAATAATAATACTAGTCCAATCATTGAGTGCCCTTGTTTTATTCGTAGTCCCTGTCGTAACAATATATATATATATATATATATATATATATATATATATATATATATATATTATGCCAGGGTTTTTACCGGGTTTGAATTGGTGTTTGGTAGGTTCTACTCGACTGGAGAAGTTAAAATCATACAACACATGCACAAAAGGAGTAAAGGGTAAAATATAACACTGAGTACATCTTATAGAACAACTTTAACTTTTAACATAGAACAACAATACTGAAGTACACTAGTACACTGGATACACTTATATATTGGACCTAGCAAGGGCGAGAATCCACGAGGGAACTAGGAATACACTTGACTCTTTCTCTCTTAACTCAGATACTAAGATACACCTTGAAACACAAGTGTAGGATTATTGGTTTTCACTTTTAATCTTCTACGTCTTATCTTTTACCTCTTATTATTGGAAGAGATACACTTAGTCTTTCTGGTATAATATAATATGTAGTTATCACTTTTATCGTATTTGCATTAGATATTATACACCTGGTCGCACTGGTGTAGAAATATAACAGAGTTAGTTGAGTTACTCTGTGGTACCTAAGTATTACACCTGGGTTGCACTGGTGTCGAAGTTGAACAAAGTTATGTGAATTACTCTAGTATCCTAAGTATTACACCAGGGTCGCACTGGTGTAGAAGTTAAAGTTAATAACTGTAGCACTCCTAATCTAACACTCTGTAGATCTGGAGCTGCTGGTACAGGAGGGGTAGAGTTGAGAGTGGTCAAGTCCTTTCTTCTATGTTCCGTTGAGCCGCTAATTAGGTGGTCTTGCCGTGTGGATGGGGTGGATAGGAATACAGATGGATTAGTTGGCTTTGGGTCTTGAATGGTAGTTCCTTAATGTCATGACATAGGGTGCATACCATCGGAGGATATGTCCTGAGTTACTACTGCTCGTCTATCCTGACCTTTATACTAATCGGTGATGAAGTTCCGTTCCAGTACTCTTGACTTAGGGTCTTTAATAGAGTGTCGCTAGTGTCATGACACAGTGACAAGGTATCGGGCTAACGTGTGGAGGTAGTAAGATCATGAACTTACTAATTTCACTCGATCTGCCACTGACTGTTATAAGAATGTTCAAAGAACCCAAGTTCGGTGTTTAAACCTTTCTACTGCATATGTCCTTGACCATGGTGTTGGACAGATACAGTATGGACTTCTATATGTTGAGTGCCGTTATCCAGACGGTATCTCATAAAGCCCGGAACTAGTAGAGTGACCTTACCATGGCAAGAATCACTTCAATAGTTTGAGAGTGCGGTTTTGACAAAAGAAGTAAGGTGGGGACATGTCCTTGCGGTTATTCTTCTAATACCAAAGGTGCTGCTTATTTGAGAGCTTAATATTAAACGCTATACCATGGCATGTGATAATATCAATTCACCTAGTAGAGAAAAGAACTCCTCAGACCTTGAAGGGTATCCACCATGGTTTCAATCTTTTCCTGAATGGGAGATTTAATCCTAGGACTCGAATGCTTACATGGAAGGTAATTCAACGCCTAGAATTGCTTGCTTTACCTTGGTTCTCGTCGGGGTAGTGATGACTTTGGCTGCTATGTCCCAGATCAGGTGTTTGAAGGTGAGAAGGTCTTAAGTACAGGGGCGCATTCCGGGGGGGATTAGGTAGACCCCCTAAAAGTTCGAGGGCTGGTGGTGAGTCCTCTGCGCGGAAGAGTGGCGCAACTGTCCAGTGGATATTTGTCTATGTTGGTCTTGTTTTGTTTTACTATATATAATCTTTTTCTTCTGAGCTTCGGTGTTATCAAACGTGATCTTGATCGTCTTTCCTGGTGTGGGTGGTAGAGGAGGATTAATGGTGGCAATTCTGGCGTCCCGGGTATTCTGGTGTAGTGGAGTGTATTCGGAATTGGGGCGGCCATTTTGTGGTGCTTTTGTCTTGGTTTTATTTGTCTTCTGAGGTTTTGATGTTGTGGTTGATTTCTTCTGCAGTGGTGAATTTTCTTTCTTTTGCGGTGTCTTCTTGTTTTGGTTTCATCCTTGTTTGTTGAGTGTGTGTTGACTGGTTGCATTCCTCGGCTCTTTGTTCTTTCTATCTTAGTTTCTCCTTCGTTCATCCTTCATCGTTTTCCTTGTTGTGTCTGCTACATTCCTTGGTTCTTTGTTTCCGTTGTTTTAGTCTCCCCTTCATTTGTTCCTCTTCATTTCTCCTGTCGGGCTGGCATGGTGGTGATTCTTAATTTGGGTATTTTAATATATATACACTGTATGTGTGTGTGTGTGTGTGTTACTCAGTTAGTTACTTGTTCGTCAAGGGGAATCCACGCAATGCGAGCTAAGCTCATTATTATCGCGCCTCCTTAACTGGGAATGTATTGCGTGAAATGCATGTTAAGTGTTTTATGTATTGATGGAATGGCTGTGGATGTGTGTGTAGTCTGTATTTTAGCCAATTGGCGACATCGGAAACGAAGGCTTAGGGTGGATCTGTATGGTACCATTCTCACTATAGACGGTACCGTCTCGCCCGAAGGCTTAGGTAGCCATCAGCTTAGGTGAACCATATGATACCCATCTCGCCTTGTACCATTTTTGCCAACCCCAGATGGGACGTCACAACGTCGTCCACTTATTCCAGGTACCTATTTACAGCTAGGTGAACTGAGGCTAACACATGAAAGGAGACAAGCCCAATTTGTCTCCGCCCGGCCGGGGATTGAACCCCCGACCCCTCGTGTGTGAGACGAGAGCTCTACCTACTAGGCTACGGGCTACGGTGTGTGTGTGTGTGTGTGTGTGTGTGTGTGAGTACGTATGTAAACAATTTCCTATTTATCTACTTTTCACCTTTTTAACAGTTTCGAAAGTATCTTTAATTACCTACTTACTTATTAAATGCTTTCCTGTTAATTACTTACAAACTTTCTACGAGCGATCTTTAAAGGCATAAATTGTCTTGCAATACACTTACACACACACATGGGTCAGGTTAGCCGAGTGGTCCAGAGTACTGTACCAGCGAGGTCGAGCGTTCGGATCCCCCAGAATCCTAAAGGCTTTTTCAGCTATCCCGATGAAGAGGATTGTATCATGGTCCCTTCCTAGCCAAGCTGCTCAACTATCAGCCTATGTTAGCCTACACGTACTTCTCATTAGTGCATCTGCGTATGTACTATGGTGGGAACTCGGCACCTCACGATCGCCAAAGCTCGCATGTGACCTCGTAGGGAAGGTAGAATAAGCATTGTACTGTACCTAGGTTAAGAAAAACTCTGTAGATTTCAGCCTCACAGCTGCAAGTGAACAATAAACCGACAATTATTGTTATTATTATTATTTATATTATTATTATTATTATTATTATTATTATTATTATTAAAGGAGTAATTCCGTCCGTCAATCAGGATCAGGATTAGATCAGGTGGATAAGCAAGGTATACCCTTTAAATCTTGTCACAGGGAACACCCTGACACTCCCCCGTGCTCGACCAATCACCAGCCTCCTGTGATGCAGCACAAAGACCAATTCTCATCTCCCTATAAACGCTCGCCTCATAACTCGCTCCCAGTTCACACCCCGTATATTTCATCCTGGTTGCAAACGTTTTATTACAATGGTGCCACCCTCTTACTCCCGTCAGCCACTACAGAACATCTCTAATAAGCTTCCAGAAAAATATTACGAAGATGAAGGAAAGCAGGAGGAAAAGATTGAATTTTGAAACGAGCGGGCTGGTGTAGCTCCTCTCGAGCGTGCGGCTCGGCCAATCACAGGGCCCCGTTCCGTGAGGGAGGGGTATAAAGGAATCACTCAGCCACGGGCACCTGCCTGGATCACGCTGGCGAGCTCATAGCTAACACACCCCTTTCGCTCACCTTGGCACCCATGGGGAGATAAATAAGCCTGTTCCTGTCCTCCCGCAGCCGAGCACTACTGAACACAAGACAAGCCGGGACCTAGTACATCGCCCACCCTTGGCACAGATACACCTCCAATATCCTGATGCCTGCTGACACATTGATAGCCTTCACACAATAAGCCAAGTAATTCAAGATGGTCATTGGGAGAGATTGTAGGCACCAATCGATCAGGACTAGATCCAGGAGAGGTTATAGGCATTTGATAAATAGTTGCTGAAACTCCTGTTTCATTTGCTTGGCCTCTCTTACTGATTTTCTTTGTGCCTCATTTACACTGAGAGTAATCCAACTAGCTCTCACAAACCCCTCCTCCTCCTAGCCACTTCACTACACTAAACATGCACATCACACTTCCTTCTTCCACACCAAAATTGTTTACAAAGATGATGAACTCTAGCTCATCCTCTGAGTCCCCAGGAGGGGGGGTGGGGGGGGGGGGCATAAATGCCCCCACCCCCGCCTGACCTTCCCTGACAACCCCTCAAAATTACCTGGACCTCGACCTGTTACTCTTTCTATTAACTTCTGCGCAACATTCGCGGACTTTCCTCTAATCTTCCCTCTGTTGAACACCATCTCTCCTCCTACAAACCTGGTCTTCTTTTCCTCACCGAAACTCAGGTGCCTGAAGCAACTGCCAGCACCCCGTTCACTGTATCCTCCTACTTTTTCTATCCTAGTTTCAAAGCCAAAGGTGGATGTTGTGCATACGTGCACAACATACTTGCTCTCATGTCCCCGATTTCAACTCCTCTGAATTCTCAACTTTATGGCTCAAACTTTCCTGTCATTTTCTTACTAAATATTTCTGTGGTGCCTATCTTTCCCCTAACTCTACCGAGTTTCCCAAATTCTATGACCATCTAAACTCTACAGTGAAACACATTCTATCCATTTCTCCTTTCTCAGAAATCTCCATCTTAGAAGATTTCAACGTTCAACACAGCAAATGGCTCTCCTCTCACACTACTGACCAACCTGGTGAACAAGCCTACGTCCTTTCTATCCTAATGACCTAGAGCAGTTAGTTCAGCAACCCACCCGTATCCCGGATCACCTCGGAGATCGGCCCAACATTCTTGACTTGTTTCTAACTTCTAACCCTCCTTCATATACTGTAAATCTTTCCCTCTCCTTTGGGCTCCTCCGACCATAAACTTATCTCTGTCACCTGTCCTAGCTCTCCAGTATGGCCACCCGATCCTCCTAGCCTGCGGCGCTTGTGGCGCTTTGGCGCTGCCGACTAGGAGGCTCTTCGGCAGTACTTCTTTGATTTCCCATGGAATGATTTCTGCTTCCGTGGCCGGGGACCCTCGGAGAGTACTGAACGCATTTCCGAAGTAATTCTATCGGGCATGGAAACATACACTCCATTCTCATTCTCTCAGACTAATGCAAACAAATCTTGGTTTACTCACGCTTGTTCTACAATAAGGAGGAAGCATTCTAACGGTATCAACGCCTTCATACTCAAGAGTCTCATTCTTCCTATGTTTCTGCCCGGAATCAAGCCAAATCTGTTCTTCGACTCGCCAAACACTCTTTCATCAATTATAAATGCACTGAACTATCCAACTCTAGTTTTCTCAAGCTTTCTGGCATCTGACCAAAAACCTCAACAACAATTTTTCTTCCACGTCTTTCCCTCCCCTTTCCCACTCTGATGGCACAACCATCACTTCTTCCATTGACAAAGGTGAACTCTTCCCTCAAACTTTCGCTAGAAACTCCAACTTGGATAATTCCGGTGCTATTCCTCCCGCTCCACCCATGCCTAATATCCTAATCTCCTCTAAAGATGTACTTTCTAACCTTTCTGGACTTAATACTAATAAGGCGTACGGTCCGGACGGTGTTCCTCCTGTTGTACTCAAAAACTGTGCTTCCATGCTGACTCCCTGCCTAGGCAAACTCAATCATCTTTGTCTCTCCTCTAACATCTTCCCTTCTTGCTGGAAGTTTGCTCTCATTCAAGCTGTCCCAAAGAAGGGTGACCGCTCTCAACCCTCCAACTATCGTCCAATTGCTCTCATCTCTTGTATCTCTAAAAAAAATAAAACTATTTCCAAATTTCTTAAGCATTTCTCTTCTCATAATCTACTCTCAGATCACCAGTATGGCTTCCTTAAGGGTCACTCTACAGGTGATCTTCTTTCACATCTTACTAACTCTTGGTCATCCTCCATTCGGGACTTTGGTGAGACCTTTTCTATTGCGCTAGACATATCAAAGGCCTTCGATAGAGTCTGGCACAAATCTCTAATTTCTAAGCTACCCTCCTTCGGTTTATATCCCTCCATCTGTGCCTTTGTCTCTAACTTACTTTCCGGTCGTTCCATAGCAGCGGTTGTGGATGGCCATCGTTCACTTCCTCATCCTATCAACTCCTGTGTTCCTCAGGGTTCTGTCCTATCTCCAATTCTATTTCTAATTTTCATAAATGATCATCTCAACTGTGCCTCCAGTCCCATCCATTCATATGCAGACGACTGTACCTTACTTTACTCAACTAGTTTTCCAGAACGCTCCAGCCAGCAATCCCTCAAAAACAAATGTAATGAAGCCATACAACACTGATCTAACTTCCATTTCCAATTGGGGCAGAGAAAACCTTGTTACCTTTAACCCGGCAAGAACTGAAAGACTAATAAGAGTTTTACCGTTGCGCTGCTGAAAGCCTAATATAATCCAGGTTTTTGAGCGCGTACCAAAACCGCGGGCTTGCAGCCAGGCGGCTACAAATTGGTGTGGCTGTAGTACAACTTGGCAACTCTCGATACCACCCCGCCACACGCCCGACCCAAACTCACTCAAGCGGTACACAAGCACTTGTCATGGAGCCTAGACGTCCCTCACGCTCTCGCCCTGATGACACAACCAGCCCTCCTTCTGGTGATGTCAGCGGCTGTGGAAGGCAGAGAGTGGCTGCTAAAGACCCGAGCTACCATTACTACGGCACGAGTAGCTCCGAGGACGAGGAACCTCAACGTAAAGCACGTAAAACACGTGCAAGCAGGGGCAGTGCACAGAGGTCATTGTCTTTCGGGGACACTGCCACGACCACCCAGGCAACGGCTACCACCACTACCACCACCACTGCCACCACTACCACTGACGCAGGAGGCCGCCCTGGGGTTGCAGGACCTGCGGGGGCCACTGGGATGACAGGGAAGGGCATGGGTAAACAAACTTTTACCTCTGCCACCACCACCACCACCAGCCGCCCCTGCCGCCTCTGCCCCTGCCGCCCCTGCCGGCCCTTCTGCCCCTGCTACTGTCCCTGCCCCTGCCCCTGCCCCTGCCCCTGCCAAAGGGAAGAAAGGGACGAAGGGTAAGGCGACAGGGACAACCATAATATTGTCATCCAGGACCTCTGCTGGCCCTGCCGACGCCGCCCTAACATACAGTGCCGTGGCTGGCTTTGGACAGCGACACACAGACTTCCCTCCCTCCCTCTCACCCATCCACCCACCCCAACTCTCCCCTAAACACATTCATAAGGCTTATATATCGCATAATTGGTCTATATGCGGTATATTCATTGTTATATGGGTCGCCTACATACGTACACGTACTTTATATATAGCATGACAGTGCTGAAAATACGATATATACGTGATATTACAGCCAACAGACCCTGTACAACTTGGCAACTCTCGATACCACCCCGCCACGCTCGCCCTGCACTCACTCAAGCGGTACACAAGCACTTGTCTCCCGCGTAAACTCTCTCACCTCAGTTCCCGCCTCTAAACTCTCTCATAATTCGCTTATATGTCGCATATTTGGTCTATATGCAGCATATTCCTTGGTATAACGGTGGCCTACATACGTACATATACGTACATATATGTACACATACTCTACATAGCATCATAAAATGCTCAAAATAGGATACATATGCGACATTACTCCCTAACCCTACCGCTACTACCGCCAAGGTTTCGGGAGACTCAGGGAATAGCCTGAATTCCATTTTCTCTCCCAGGCCTTGGTAGCTGGATACATATCTTTCTGCCTCACACATCAGGGGTATTAGGAAAACCCTCTTTATATAACACACACATCCAACTTCACGACATTGCCCTACATTGCTATCCTCTATCCATAAAACACTACTCTTCCCACTACATATCATACATGTAACACCATACACCTTACCCAATAAATATGGCAGTACAATTGTTAAGAGCAAACCTGGTGGTCCCTCGGATATCCACCCCCGGCAGGGTTGGGCCCTCCCGGTCGTCATCATGCGACTGTGTCAAGAGCATTGCAACGTCCCAAAGCTGCTCGTCGGTGCAGCTTTTTCTTTAGCAATATAAGGGGACTTCACTCTAACATCAATTCTGTACACCAATTTCTTCAAGCAGAATCCCCTACTCTCCTTTTTTTGACAGAGACTCAAGTAACATCCACATCTGACACGTCTAGATTTAATTTTCCAGGTTATCAACTGCTCCAAAATTTCAGACCTAAAGGAGGTGTATGTTGCTTCGCAAAATCTTAAATTGCCCTGGAGGAGGTTACTAGTTTCAATTGTCCCTATTTTGATTATTCTATATACAAATTAATTTCTGCTGGTAAATTTAAATACATATGTTGCATCTACCGTTCCCCAAATACTTCTCCAGAGCAAAGTCTTTTTGATTCTCTGTCCTCACAACTCAGTGTCCTCAACTTAAATGCTTCTTCTGAAATCACTGTGTTGGGTGATTTTAATGTCCATAATGTCATGGCTCACTCATTCAGCCAGGACTGATGATGCTGGTCTTGAATGTGAGCTATTTGCAGACTCATTTAATCTCACTCAACTAGTCAACCAACCCACCCGTGTACCAGATAATCCTAATCATAATTCCCACCTACTGGACTTATTTTTAACAACCAATTCAGAAAATTATGATGTTACAGTGAGCTCCCCGCTTGGATCTTCTGATCACTGTCTGATACAGGCCACCTGTCTATCACCTACCACACCTTCCCACTCTGAACCTGTTTTGGTGACTAAATGGCATTACGATAGGGCTGACTGGGAGGGTCTTCAAGGTTTCTTTATTGATATTCCCTGGACCTCTTTCTTTTCTAATGATGCACACTCCACCTTGAGCCACATACAAGATTTTGTAAAAATTGGAATGGAAACTTTTATTCCTCATCAAAAGTACAGTAAAAGATCTAATTCACCTAAATGGTTTGACCATAATTGTGCTAGAGTAACTGAACAAAAAGCAATAGCCTACAATGCATACACAAGATCAAAAACACATGAAGCCTTTAATTACTTTAGAAACATCAGAAATCATGCCAAAACTGTATTAAACCTAACTAAATCAAACTTTCTCCACAAGCAGGCAAATAAACTTCTAAATAATCCAAATGATAACAAAATATTTTGGTCTACTCTTAACTCATTTAAATCCAACTTCACTACTGCTTCATCCATTCCACCATTAAAATCTCCGACTGGCAATCTTGTAAGTGACCCACGAGGTAAAGCAAACCTTCTTGCGGATATTTTCTCCACCAACTCAACCTTAGATGAAATAAATCAAGATGTCCCTGTACTTAATTTTAATTCGCCTGAAATTCCCTCACTTAAGTACCACACCAGACATGTCAAAACTATTTTTCAAAATCTCTCAGTAGATAAGGCTCCTGGTCCAGATGAAATTCCTCCAATAGTACTTAAGAATTGCTCCTTGGTGCTCGCTCCTGTATTGGCAAAATGTTTCCGTCTGTGTACTCATACCTCATGCTTCCCAGTACCCTGGAAAGAAGCAAACATCCATCCAGTTCCTAAAAAAGGTGCCTCTTCAGATCAATCAAACTACAGACCAATAGCTATAACTTCCTCTCTTGGTAAAGTCTTTGAAATTATATTAAATAATCACATAATTAAGCATCTTGAGAATAATAAATTAATCAGTGATAGGCAATATGGTTTTAGACGATGTCGATCAACTGCAGACATGCTTTGCCTTCTTACGCATCAAATCAACCAAGCTACAGACCAACATGGTGAAACACATACAATAGCACTGGATATATCAAAGGCATTTGATAGAGTCTGGCATCAATCCTTATTGTCGAAGATGTCACACTACGGCCTTGCATCATTAGTTCCACTAATTTCTTCTTATCTTCATAACAGAAAAATATGTGTAATGGTAGATGGCCTTTATTCTCAATTTCACTCAATAAATTCTGGTGTTCCCCAGGGATCAGTTTTGGCCCCAATTCTGTTCCTCATTCATATCAATAGTCTCATATCTACCACTCATAATCCAATACATTCCTACGCAGATGACTCAACACTCCACAGTTCCTTCACATTTACCAATTCTTTCACCCAACCCGATCATATAAATTCAAAAATAAACACTGCAATTTCTCTGAACCAGGACCTTTCTAGAATTAATGGATGGGGACAAAAGAATCTAGTTTCCTTTAATGCACAGAAAACCAAGTACATTCAATTTTCTAACCGACAGAATCTCACTGACTCCCATATATTTTTTAATTATGTAAATATTCCCACTTCCCCTAGTATTGACATTCTCGGTGTAACATTAACTACTAACTTGAGCTGGACACATTATGTTAGAAGCATTGCTAAGAATGCCTCTAAAAAACTGGGACTCCTGTACAGAGTTCGAGAATTCTTCACTGACGAGCAGTTGGCCGTGATATATAAAAGTCATGTGCGTTCTCAGATGGATTACTGTTCACCTCTGTGGGGTGGAAGTGGAGTGGTTGCATTGAGGCAGTTGGAAAAAATTCAAAATAAAGCTATTAGATTAATCAATAACCCTGCAATCACACAGGACCTTCCTACATTATCCATACGAAGAAACGTTGCATCCCTTGCATTATTCTACAGATATTTTCACAGCAATTGTTCCGAGGAACTTGCTTCAATTGTGCCGCCTCTCCACATCTTTCCCCGTAGAACTAGGGCAGCTGAGAGCACCCATGAATTTACACTTTCTCCTCCACAATGCAGAACTTCTGCTTATCAGAATTCATTTATCCCCAGAGCTACTACTCTTTGGAATTCACTTCCCTCGAATTGCTTTCCACAAACTTACAATCTACAAATGTTTAAATCCAGTTGTTACAAACATTTTATGAATGGAGGATGCCTTTAGGCACATGGACCTTTTTGTTTTATCTGTGTTTTTCCTTCCTCCTTTCATTGTCTTTTAAAAAAAAAAAAAAAAAAAAAAACCCACCCTCCCCTCCCTCTACTCCTACCCCTGGGCGCGCGGATATTCACCAGGGAAATCTTGCCGCGCGATGACAATCTGGCCGCGCGATGCCATTCGCTCCACTTTTTTCAACTACGGACCCCCCCCCAGACATTTTTTGGGGGGTCAAATATATATGGCTCGATGCACGCAAACATTCCCTACATGTTGATGTACTTTTCATCGATATTTGCAAGGGGCGCCCAAATCGTCATACCTCCACACAGGGGTGCCTGTATACTATAGGGGGTGTGCAGCGGAGAGTTAATGCTTCCAAAACCAAATTTTTCCATCTATCTACCCACCATGAACTCCCAGAGGACTATCACTTATACTTCAACAATACAAAGATCATCCCTTTATCTTCTCTCAGTATTCTTGGTGTCTCTTTTTCTTCTGATCTCTCTTGGAAGGACCATATTACCACTCTTGCAAAGGCAGCCTCCCAGAAGCTGGGTGTGCTCAACCGCCTCAAGGGGTTCTTTACCCCTGCACAACTTCTTGCTCTGTACAGGGGCACAGTACGTCCTTGTATTGAGTATTGCTCACATGTGTGGGGAGGATGCTCTCACACAGCATTTCTAGACCAAGTAGAAAGGAAAGCCTTTCATATCATTAACTCTTGTCCACTCACCGACTCTGCAATCTCTCTCTCTTCGCCGCAATGTTGCATCTCTCTCGTTATTCTATCGCTACTACAATAATCAGTGTTCCTCAGAGCTCTCTCAATGTATACCACCTCCTCTACATAGGGTACGTAATACTCGTCTTGCAACAGAATCCCACCCCTACTCTGTACAGCTCTCCAAATCAAGAGAGAAATGATGCTCCCAATCTTTCTTCTATTCAACAGCTGAGCTCTGGCACTCTCTCCCTGAATCCATCTTTCCCTCATCCTATGACTTAAATTGTTTCAAACTCTGTGTGTCCAAACATTTTGGCTCGAACTTTCCTTTGATTTTGGCCCTGTCACTGAAATCAACTTTGGGGCAGGCACTTTTACCTTTTGTCTCCCTCATCCACATAGAACAAAAAATGGAGGTAGATGGTATTGAGAAGATGGAGATGGTGTATTGGCCCGCATTGAAGTGGTGAAGCAAAAACAACAGAGCTTCCGGAATATTTGTTAAGGACACTTAAGGGCACGAACAGAGTTAAATGGTAGACTGAGCCAGTGTGTTCCAACCATACAATATATGTGTTCTTATAGAACAGGAAAAGATAAACTGATTAGACAAATGATGAAATAAAGAGATGATGTGTTGAGAGATATATAGCTGTTATTGTTAGTAAAGGCACTCAGCCAGTCAGCTAGCAATAGTACAGGATCATATAGGATATTAAGTAAAGATATGTTAAATATTAAGTGGGACTTCCTCGGGATAAAGTTATAAGGGGAAATAATTGATAAAGCCCATGTAATTGAGATAACTGGGTTTACCTGAGCAGTTTTCCGGGGTTTGGCATTTGCAAAATAAGTTAGACCTAGCTGAAGAAATAGTTAGAGAAGTTCAGCCCAGACCCATGAAATACTCTTTATGTTATAAGGAAACAACACTTATTAATTATATATTCACCTCGCCGACAGCATGTTTTCGATTGCTCGTAAATATCTAGCCAACTTGTTTTAAGGATGTCATTGATTGAATAATAGTTTGTAACATTGTTAAAGTGACCTAAAGGACATAGCGTTCTGATATTGTAAAGGTGACATAAATACTTGTTGATTTAGTGTTGTGTTCAATATTGTAAAGGGGATTTAAGAACGCGGATCAAATAATTGTTTATTAGTATGATCATGGTAATGTAAATACCTACGGGTTTATTATTATGACCATGGTAATGTAAATACCTACGGGTTTATTATTGTTTATTAGTATGATCATGGTAATGTAAATACCTACGGGTTTATTAGTATGATCATGGTAATGTAAATACCTACGGGTTTATTATTGTTTATTAGTATGATCATGGTAATGTAAATACCTACGGGTTTATTATTATGATCATGGTAATGTAAATACCTACGGGTTTATTATTGTTTATTAGTATGATCATGGTAATGTAAATACCTACGGGTTTATTAGTATGATCATGGTAATGTAAATACCTACGGGTTTATTATTGTTTATTAGTATGATCATGGTAATGTAAATACCTACGGGTTTATTAGTATGATCATGGTAATGTAAATACCTACGGGTTTATTATTGTTTATTAGTATGATCATGGTAATGTAAATACCTACGGGTTTATTAGTATGATCATGGTAATGTAAATACCTACGGGTTTATTATTGTTTATTAGTATGATCATGGTAATGTAAATACCTACGGGTTTATTATTGTTTATTAGTATGATCATGGTAATGTAAATACCTACGGGTTTATTAGTATGATCATGGTAATGTAAATACCTACGGGTTTATTATTGTTTATTAGTATGATCATGGTAATGTAAATACCTACGGGTTTATTAGTATGATCATGGTAATGTAAATACCTACGGGTTTATTAGTATGATCATGGTAATGTAAATACCTACGGGTTTATTATTATGATCATGGTGTTACGTCCTGGGATATATAAACACTGGGCTCTTTCTATTGGACTAGGTATGCGGCAACAAGCAACAACGGAAAACGCTAGATCCAACCCTTATCTATAAACCCAGGCAACAAACCACCCTAAACCGTCAAGAGTCCTGCCTAGACAACAAGGTATCCTATGACTCGGTTATAGGGTGCACGCACTATAGACTGCTGATAGTCAAGCAGGCTATATAAAAGATCACACAATTAAGTTGACTTAAAGCTTCAAGGAAAAGATAGATAACGGAATTAAATTGCAGAAACAATTTAATAACAAACTAGAAGAAAGTACATTTAACGTTACGTTAATTAATACAACTAATCACCCCTGCGTGAAAGAAGGTGAAAGCAAACAGTCCTCAAAACATCGTACCGGTAGACAATATGCGGGGCTCTAAACTGCATGCGGCTACTGTAGGATCTGATGCTTAGCAAAGAAAGTACGTTACGGATTTAGAGAACTCTCAACTCATAAGCAGGAATAAATACTAGTGATAGGACCTACAGTGTATAATGGCATAGGTATAATTAAATAAAGGCAGCAACTCGCAACATAACCACATACAGGTGTGCTTCTCACTCTTAGTCAGGCAAGCCTGCTCGGACAGAGTCTCTAAGCCACACCCTGACTCACAATGCTCACAAAAACGGTAAACTGTGGCACAATAACAAGCATACAGAAATAATAAACCCCTAGCTGTTAATCTGCCAGGTGGCAGAGGTCTAGCTGGAAGGATATAGGCTTCGGATACCCGGGCTGAGTCACCTGCTCTAGCCTAGGGACGTTCCCAAGTCTGTGCGCCAAATTACTCTAATTGAAAGGGTGCTCTCTTGAGAGACTCAGATCGCAAGTATCTGACTCTCTCCTGGCGACCCTAAAACAAAAGCAAGACGTGCTAGCGCAGTGCTGAGTGGACTAGGCAAGGGCCCTCACACAACACAACACTAGACACACAGGGACACAGACAAGAAAATGCCCCCAGACTCCCACGGGTATCCTAGTAAAGCCGTGCGGGTCCACAGGACTCGCACCAGCAGACTTTACTTAAAGGATCGCAAAAAACCTCCCCTCCGGTCTAGTCCCTGCTAACCTGACACAAGAACACACTAGCAAGCATGAAACCACCAAATATGAGACAACAAAAAAGCTTCCTAGGTCTCATTAACAATTACATCTCTGCATAAGGCCTAAAATCCTATCTAGTTATCTGAGAGCTCGTCGTTAATACAATAATAGATATAAGGTCTATCAAGGGGATGGGATAATTAAATAGATTGGTGAAGTAGTGGAAAGAAGGTATACAAAGTAAGAGAGAAAGTTTCTAAGTGGGGTTGAGAGGGATAGATATCAAGGGGGTCCGAAGGGTACCGACAGTGAGGTGAGCTCTGAGTCTTGAATCTGTCTGGACCCCACCCTAGGCATACAAAATACATCCCAGGCTTGGCAACACTCAACACAGTTGCCGGGTCAAAATCGTCTACCCCATGCGTGAGTCGAAACTAAGCCTAACGTTGCAATCGGATGCATATGGCAACGCTTCAGGCTCGTCCCAAGCTAGACTCTCCGCGCGAAGCAACGTCCCCCAGCCGGTCTCTCTCTCCCGCTCGTCTCCTCCCACTCTCACTAGACTTACATCTTATATATTATAATGAAACAATCAACTATCGAGAATAAAATATACTAAGATGCGTTGGTTAAGAATAAGGGCAGCTACAAGCTGTGAAACTACATAAGAATATCCCAGACATTAGTTACGTTGTCGTAGGATATATACTAAGGAAAAGCCTGCCGGCCGGCTGCTGCCAGCCGGTTTCTAAACGGCTGGGCAGCCGACGCGCGCGCACGCCCGCACGTGGCTACTATGCAGAAGCGTCATAATGGTAATGTAAATACCTACGGGTTTATTATTCGTGTCTAATATGATTAAGGTGATTTAATCCCATGTAAAGTAAAGTGTTTCTGATATTGTCATAGTGATGTGAGAACATATGGGTAAAATCCTCGGTCCTAATATTGTTAAAGTTATTAAATATTGAGGGATAGTTATAGTATAGTTTTGTCAACCATTGTGAATATAGTGATATGCCTTTGGCTCGAAGTTGAAGTGAGTCAAGACTCTGAATAGCGATTGTCCAGATAGGTTGTGATGGGAATGTAAAAATTCCAAAGTGCAATCTATACTGGGCCGTCGTAGGTATTGAAATAATAGTTTGAACTCATCTTGACTCGAACAGAGAATCAATTGCTATATAGTGTGGATTACGGTTACCATGGGAGTTTGTTAAATAAAGACGTGAACTTCCAAACAACTGTCAAATTATTCCTACCCTAGTAGAGCAGTGAATTTAAGTTTAAGTACAACAATTATTATTATTGTTATCGCACACACACACACACACACACACACACATATGTCTTGACAACTATACCCACATGTAAAGCCTATCCAAGTTAAGCCTAATTTATCCAACCTCTGGCCTCCCCTTATGTGACCCAGCTGACCTAGTGGGTAATTAGTGACCTTGGGCGAGGGTCACAACTTATAACACGCCATTGGAGGTGTCAGTTTAAAGGTCCTGATTATAGGGTATATTATAGTGATTATGGGAGAGGCAGGAGGCTGGGGGTGATGAAAGTGTATGGGGGGAGGGGGGGGATAGTTTGAATAGGTGCCTCTAATACTCGCTCTCACTCTCACACTCACTCTCTCTCACTTTATATATATATATATATATATATATATATATATATATATATATATATATATATATATATATATACAGTATATATATATATAAATATATATATATACAGTATATATATACAGTATATACTGTATATATATATATATATATATATATATATATATATATATATATATGTATACAGTATGTGTATACATAATATATGTTATGCGATTCTTATAAGGCTGGGGTCTTTTGCACGCTCAGCTGGACAAACACAAACAAATGGTAATACAGTTAGTTTATTGATATATACAATATATTAGAGACACAATAATGAACAAACACAAAATGCAATCAATAGAAATAAACAATATGATATATTTTTATAAGTGTATACTGCTGGACCCGTAAGCCACAGTCAATATCTTAAATTAACCTTGCAACAACGTCCTATTCTCTCAATATACACGTTATAGGACTTAATATCTTACTATTAGAATATGCTTAATCTCTTAGTTTACACACTAGTCTTTAATTTGTCCTTGTATTCAAGTATTTAATCTTCTGTTACAATAAGTCTTTAATCTCTGTCTTAACCTTTCGTGAACATTACTATTCATCTCTTGATTGAACAGCAAGTATCAATCTCTCATCCCGGCAAGTATTGAATATCTTGGTAGCGTTATTACGTCGAACAGTCTCCTTCTGGCAACAGCAATTGACTCTTATTTAATCTCCTAATAGATTTTTCGTGAATACTCTCATGATTACACATGAAAATAAGTTAATATGTATCTTAGTTCCAAATAACTTGTTATGTAATTTCTTCTGGTGTTCCAAAGAACTTGTTACGTAATTTCTTGTGGTGTACCAAAGAACTCGTTATGTAATTTTTTGTGGTGTACCAAAGAACTCGTTATGTAATTTCTTCTGGTGTTCCAAAGAACTCGTTATATAATTTCTTGAGGATCCTCGTATGCTTGGGTGAGGCATCTAACGTGAACAATATACTTTCAACTCTAGGCTCACATTCTATCCATCTCTCCCTTTGCGGAAATCTTCATCTTAGGAGATTTCAACGTTCACCACCGCCAATGGCTCTTCTCTCTTACTACTGACCAACGTGGTGAACAAGCCTACATCTTTTCTATCCTAAATTACCTAGAATAGCTAGTCCAGCAATCTCACCCGTATCCCGGTTCGGAGATCGGCCCAACATTCTTGACTTATTTCTGACTTCCAACCCTTCTTCTCATAGTGTCAATCTTTTCTCTCCTTTGGGCTCCTCCACCCATAACCTTATCTCCGTTACCTGTCCTATCTTTCCAGTATGGCCACCCGATCCTCCTAGCCGGCGGCGCTTGTGGCACTTTGGCACTGCCGACTGGGAGGCTCTCCGGCAGTACTTCTTTGATTTCCCATGGAATAACTTCTGCTTCCGTGGCCGCGGACCCTCAGAGAGTGCTGAACGCATTACCGAGGTAATCCTCTAAGTCATGGAAGCTGTCGTGAATCCTAGCTGGTATATATACCGTAGTTTGAATTTCCCGGGTTCACGACAGCTGGTTCCTTTTTGTTTATACGCATTACTTTATTTATCTTTGTGGATAAGTATTACTGTGGTTGCACCAATTATATCTTAGTTTATTTTCCCTTATTATTTAATCACGGGGGCGATATAGAACCCTTAAATATATTTATATTGTTGCAATAAGAGGGAATCTCAGTACACTTCACACAGAGACTTCGTCCCGCTCACAACAAACCACCAGTTGCTGCCACATAACAACAGAACTTCACTGAACTACACCTACCGACATGTCTATCACCTAACCTACACTCTTTGCATCACAGCTAAGTTCCTTTAATACTAGAAGTACTTCATGGATATTACTGGGACTACCACAGATAGCCTACATATACAATTTAACACGTAAGTCCAACGCCGACCGGTATCATATTTATAGCCTAGGCCATTTCATCTTCCCAGGTCTAATTATTTACTTTATATCCGTTTCTCCTCTACCCCCTAGGAATAATATTCAGGATATAATTGGTGCCGTGTGACCGGGATACTGGGCCATCTGTTATATATTGGTAAGAATTGGGGGGGTATTAGGCCTGACTTGTCTGCCTTTGTGTAGAGCTGGGCGATCCAGTGGACAAATGTTGAGGGGCGCATATGTCCGGGATTTTCCGCTGGATCGTCCAGTGCAGTGCCCTGCTTTTTTTGTTAAACAAATATATAGACCAGGGGCAAGGGTAGACACTGTCAGGCAGACCTCGGCCTGGGATGAGCTCCTAGCCTACAAGCCGGATCTTTCGTTCCTGATCCTCGGGGGAAATGATTTTTCCCTGCAGACTGACCTTCAGGGGGTGGCCCTCGGGCTCCAGTCTCTAGCTGAAGAGATAGAAGAGAGGGGGTCACTGTCTGGTGGTCAGTCTGGAGTCTAGGGTAAGCCCTAGGGGTATGACTCCTGAGGAGTACAATAGAGCAAAGAATGGTGTGAACCTCCGCTTGCGAAGAAATCTCCCATTTACTAAACAAAGGTACTTTGCCATGGGGATGAGTAAGACCGACTTGTGGGACGGAGTTCATATAGATGCGCCAGGGAGCCGGAAGGTATTAAATAGGCTACTGGACAGAGCGTGTGCCTTCTTTGAGGAGAAGGACGGGGCCGAGGAGGAGCAGTCGACGCAATAGGCTAGATCTAAAGACTAGGACGACGGCTGCGGCTGTTCCTCCTTCAGAGGATTCTTGATCCTTCTTTCTTTTTCTTTGTAATTTGTTTTAAAATTTAATATAGTAAAGTAAATATTGTAAAGTAGAGTAATATGACATAAGGTAATTTACTTTTCTTTGATCATTTGTAAACTCACAGGGGGCACGCGGTCTGCATGCTTCGATTTGCTTGGTTGCTGTCGTCATCAATGTAAGTAGGTTAGCCTAGGCTTAGAATAGATTAGAATAGGTTAGCCTACAGTGACGATTAGTATTGTTGTTCCTTAAGCTTTAGTTACCATAAACTTTTAAGAATGGATGAGAAAATAAAGTCATTGCGGCGGTTCAGGGCCGCCAAGAAAGGAGGGAATACTAAGCTTACCTCTAATCTGTCTGAATTTATTGAACATGCTGCTACACTGCATGATGTAAGGGGTGTGAAAATCACTTTAGAAAAGGCCCTAGCTGATATCGAGTCGTATAACGTAGAGTTGTATAGCTTATATTCAGATGATCAGTTAGAGGATGAGATGGTGAAAGATATGCAGTATGTTAATCAAGTAAACAGTGTTACGATCCAGGTTCTGCAAGACACGGGGCTCTTCATCATTGGACTAGATAAGGCTAAATGCAACAACGGTAACACTAGTTCCAACCCCTGCCTTAACCACTGGAAAACAAAACACCTATACCGCCCTGAGTCGTGCCTGGACAACGAGGTATCCTATGACTCGGTAAAAGGTGCACACTATAGGCTGATGATCACTGAAGCAGCCTATACTCATACAACATACGATTACTTTATTAAAGTATACAAGGAAAAAGATAGATAGCGTAATTAAATCGCAGCAACGATTTAATAGCAAACTAGAAGAAGGATAATTAACGTTACGTTAAATAATCAGTAAACTGTCACTCCTGTCTGAAAGAAAGTGAAACAAAGAAAGTCCTAAAGCATCATGCCGGAATCTTCTGCAAAAGTCAGATGCAACTAAGAAGTACGTATCGGATTCTGAACTGTGTATTATTACTGTGGGAACATATATAGTGTAGGGACATACGGTGTTATCTGGCACAGGTGTAATTATAAAACAGTCGGCAGTCTAAACTCTAACCACAAAAAGATGTGCTTTCTCCCACCAAGCACAAGCCTGCTCTGGTTGGGTCTCTCAGCAACAATCACGACTTACTATAAACATAAGGAACAATAATGCTGCACACATATACACAATGAGATTATAAACCCTAATCGGGGGTCTGCCAGGTGGACGAAGTCTAGCAAGGGAGTCGTAGGCTAGGCTACCTGGGCCGAGCCACCTGCTCGGTAGCCTAGTGTCGTTCTCAAGTCTGTGCGCCTAGTTACATAAAATGATGGGGTGCTCTCTTGAGAGATCCAGGTCTCGTGTACCTGGTTCTCTCCTGGTGACCCTCCTAAGTCAAAAGCTAACGAGCTAGCACAGTGCTGAGTGGACTAGGCAAACGCCCTCACGCCAACACAGTGCTAGGCTCTAAGGTACACAGACAAGAAAATGCCCTAAGCCTCCGCAGGTATCCGGTACAGTTGCATAGGCTCAACGAAGTCTATGCTCATAGGAAACTGCAACCTGATAGCCTCTCCCCAGTCTAGCATCGACTAACCTGGCAGACACCCAAGAAAATAAGGTTGGGGCAATACAATGAGTATGTCAAACCTCCCCAAACCAAAATGGATAACCCTCTGATCCAAAATGCCTAACTAAGTACATATAATATCTCTGAGAGCTCGCTGTATAATACAGTGACGGATATATGAAATCAACGTCAAGGGGAAGGGCAGTTAATTAACCTCTGAAGTGCGCATGGGGGTAATTAGACACCTCTGCCTGTGCGCATGTATTTGAGCTGTTTCCATCACTAAAATATTCATTTTACCATAAATAGCATTAATACTTATCCATATGCGCCTATTATAGGTTGATTATAAAGGTATTAACCTGTTACAACAATAAAACAAGTGAAAACAGCGTTTGGATGGTCAAAATCGGCGATACAGGGCGGGAGTTACATAATGTATGGGTGAGGCAACCTCCTTTCCCGCCAATTTCCCCCAAGGCTGGAGAGACACTGTCGATCGATACTCTCTCTCTCTCTCTTGCACTCGCTTGCTAACAGTGATGACAATGCCCTGCTTGCAACTCGCTAATGTTAGCACGAAAATATACATCAGAATAAGGGAATAACAGGGAAAATAGGTGATAACTGAAGGAGTGGAGGAAAGTGGGAAGGAGGGGAGGTAGAGGAGTGATATTTTGCATGGCCCAGGGGCAAAAAAAAAAAAAAAAAATCGATGTTTAAAATTGATTTTTTTTTTCTCTGACTCTTAAGAGTCTTCCTGTAGTCCGCCGGGGAAACTCTTAAGAGTCTTCCCGCAGTTCCCGGGTTAATAGTAGGATATACAGAGAGAAGAAGGTAAGCAGTGGTAGAGAAAGTTCGCAATAGGGGGGTGAGGTGGGCTGATAGATTGCAAAGGGATGTTAGCGTTACAGCACTAAGAGGAGCTCTGAGGGAGACACAAGAACAGGAGCCCGCACCACCGTCCCAGGACCGCGGCCGCCAATCACAGACGACTACTTCACCAGGCCGCAGGGCTGCAGAAGGCGCCAGGAGCCACCAGCCAATCAAGGGCGCGGGAAAGCGCGCGAGCGGGAAAACTCCTCGAGTGAGGGAGGCAACACATACCTACACACGCACACATTACCACCGCGCTTTCGCTATTCTCTCTCTCCCTCCACAATGCATCTTACATTCTACTAACGATATAAAATGCTTCCCGTTGTCACAGGTGAAAATAAAGAGTATTTCTGGACTACCTGTGACACTATGATGCACTAGGAAGAAACTAGAACTTAATCAATAACCTACAGCCCATAACACTGCCTGGGGAGAGGGGGGAGAAGAGGATGGGGAGCCACGCTACCCCCTCGTGGTCGCTGGGGAGCTGACGTGCATCACAACAGTCAGTTAGCTGAGTTGGATAGTGCTCTACAGACAACCACTACTGGTAGATCTCATGATAGTGCAGCAAGTAGGAAGCAGAAGGGTATTAAGCTACCCTCCCTGAAGTTGCCAGTTTTTTATGGGGATCCAACACAGTGGGTGGGTTTCTGGGAGCTCTTTGATTGTAGTGTTCACTCCCAAACAGACTTAACTGACATTCAGACATTTATGTATCTAAAGGGACAACTTAGTGGTGAGGTTCTACAAATTGTTAGTGGGTTTAGTTTAGTCGCTGCAAGTTATGAACCAGCGGTCACTATATTGAAAAACAGTTATGGTCAAAAGGATCGCATCAAAGCAGCTCACATAGCGAAACTGTGTAATCTCCCGCATCCTAGCCAGGAGGTCAGTGCTCTGAAAGATTTTTCCGCGTCATTTGAGTGTGTGTTAGAATCATTACGCTCTATGGATGTAACAGTAAGTGAAATGTGTGCAGTACTGTTGCATAATAAACTCCCTAGTGCACTCTCTGAAGTGATTAAGCGTGAATTAAAAGACAACTGGCTGGATGTGGATGAATATGTTCGTGTGTTTAAGACTGAAGTGTGCAATCTAGAAAGTAGACATAATCCACTAGAACAGTTTGGGGCGACCGCCACAGCAGCATATGCAGTGTATCAGAAACCCGATACCAAGCAGAAGTATGGATGTAAGTTGTGTTTAAAGACAGGACATTTTGGGCAAAGTGTGCAAAATACAAGAACAGTCCCGCCAAGGCCAATAGGGCAAGGCAGTTAAAATTGTGCGTCGGGTGCCTGTCGTCAGAACATGGCAGCCAGGGGTGTACTAACCCTAAAATTAGGCCGTGCCGATTCTGCCAACAGAAACATTTTAATTATTTGTGTCCGACGCCACGCCTTGAACAAACTGGACAACCAGCAGCCCCTGAACCAACAGTGACCATGGCTGTGGCTTCGGGACGTAATGCAGTGTTGTTGCCTACCATTCAGATTCCCTTGACCGACAGAAATGGTCATACCAGTAAAGTAAGAGCTTTGTTGGACCAATGTTCGCAACGTACCTTCATCTTCCGCTCTGCTTTATCGCAGCTTGATTACGTTAGGGTCAGTAAAGAACAGCTAAAGCTCCAGGGATTTACTGGCTCACTTGGTAGTACTGAGTATGAAATAGTAGAGTTAACCTATCATCACAGAAGAAGGGTGCGTAATTTGAGAGCCGTTGTGGTGGAGGAGTTACCAGTATACAAGCCAGGGAGGGGATTAGAGATGGAGGTAAATGCTATCAAGGCTCGGGGTTACAAATTAGCAGATCCAGGTATCAGTGATGGAGATATGATAGGGTTACTGATTGGGGCGGACTTTTATTACCACTTTGTACATTCAGGCTATGTCAGGGAAGGAAGTATAGTTATGTTACCCACAATTTATGGTTACGCACTGAGTGGCACTTATCAGTCAGATATA
The DNA here is from genome assembly GCA_032716605.1 of Paralithodes platypus. Classification (NCBI taxonomy): domain Eukaryota; kingdom Metazoa; phylum Arthropoda; class Malacostraca; order Decapoda; family Lithodidae; genus Paralithodes; species Paralithodes platypus. The sequence goes on from CM064480.1 coordinate 31,092,584, forward strand.
GAAGAGACCCATGTAGAGTTAGTCACTGTTCTTAAGTTAGCAGTAGACCCTTTAGTGGAGATACAGGAAGATATTGGCAGGAATTCTCCAGAATTAAAGGATCTGACAGCTCTATGGGACTTGGACCATAGTGGTATAAGTCCTAATGAGACTGGTAAGGGGGGGGAGAAAGTCTTAAATAGATTTTCTGAAACGGTACAGTATTCCGAAGCACAGGGACAGTATATAGTGGAACTGCCGTGGAGAGATAACATAGATAAATTACCTGATAACTTTAAGTTAGCCCTGGGCAGAATGAGAGGCTTGCAGCGTAAGTTTATAAAAGATCCCAACTACTGTCAACAGTATACAAAGGTTCTGGATAATCAGATAGAAAGGGGGTTTATTGAAAGGGTAGAAAACAGGAATCAGGCTGTTCATCCCATTCACTACTTGGCTCACCATGGTATTACCAAGGATAGTGTTACTACGCCTGTACGGATAGTGTTTGACTGTTCGGCTAGGATGGACGAGAAGGCGTTCAGTCTGAATGACTGTCTCCATACAGGTCCATCGCTAGTGGCTGACTTCACCCAGGTGCTTCTGCACTTTAGATGCCATCAATTTGCCTGGGTGAGTGATATTGAGAAAGTATTTCTCATGGTGGGGTTGAGCGAGAAGGATAGGGATGCTACTAGGTTTCTGTGGCCCGTTGATCCCTTGGATGTTGCAAGTCCTTACATTGTCTACCGGTTCCGTGCAGTTCTGTTCGGGGCCACCTGTTCCCAGTTCCTCCTTAATGCTACCATTCAAAAACACCTGTCTATGATACAGGAGAACAGTGAAGTAGTTAATAAGCTCAAAAGGGGGCTGTATATTGATAACTTGCAGGGGACTGGTGATGATGTAGGTGAATTGCAACAACAATGTTGGGATGCCCGTAGAATATTTTCCAGCGCTAACCTGTCTTTACGTGAGTGGGTCACAAATAATGAGAATTTGCAGGAACTGTTACACCTGAAGGGTATAGCTTCCGCCAAACAAGACGGGGTTAGGGTACTTGGCGTTGGGTGGCTAACTAATAAGGATATGTTACAGGTTAATTTCCGCGGAAGTAACCCTGTATTGGTTACGAAACGCGAGGCTCTAAGTCTAACCGCGAGTGTGTTCGATCCTCTAGGAGTGTTGCTACCGGTAACCATCCGGGCGCAGAGGTTCGTACAGGACTTGTGGAGATTAGAGTGTGGGTGGGATGTCCCCATTCCAGATGACATGAGAGCTAACTGGCAGGGTATTTATAACGATATGATAGATAGTACAGGTATCATGTTTCCCCGTCAGGTCACTAATTCTAAGAGGGTTACGCTGCACCTATTTAGTGACGCTAGCTCAGTAGTATATGGTGTAGCGGCCTATGCGGTTGGTGATGAGGTGAGTAGGTTAGTAATGGCCAAAGCTAAGGTGGCGCCTATTAAGTCCCTCACCATACCTAAGATGGAGTTGACTGCTGTTCTTCTCGCAGCTCGTCTCGCATGTTATATATGTGAGGCCTACGCGGACGAGCTGATTATAGAGAATGTATACCTCTGGTCGGACAGCCAGATAACCCTATGCTGGTTGTCTAGTAAAAAGATTTTGCCTATTTATGTTCAAAATAGAGTTGATGAGATAAAGTCATTAGTCCCCGGCGCTCATTTTCGTTATGTGTCCACAGAGGACAACCCCAGTGATCTAGATACCAGAGGGATTTCATATGTGTCCTTAGTTGCTTCTTCGCTTTGGTGGGGAGGGCCCATATGGCTACCTCACCAAATGCTATGGCCTGATCATGGCCCAATAGGGGGCTCAATAGGAGGGGACACCACTGTGGGTTGTAACACGAGTCAAGAAGGAATCCTGTCATTGCCGGTACCGGTTGCCCCTACTGCCATATTGAATTGGGACCGGTATGGCTCATATAATTATGAAGTCATGGCATGTAATGGCATGGGTCCTTAGGTTTATTAAGACTCTTAAAGAGAAGACACAAGGGAATTATCAGGCAAAACCGGCATACTTGACGGTGCCGGAATTAAGAGCAGCAGAGTCAGCCACGATTAAGGTAGCTCAAAGAGAAGCTTACTCTGAGGAACACCACTATTTGTCAACAGGACAGGGCACACCAAGCAATATAGCGAAGCAGTTAGGCCTCTATATGGAGGGAGGCATGATACGCTGTAGAGGTAGGCTACACTTTTCAGCTTTACATGATAGCGCCAAGTACCCTATCCTTATCCCTAATAAACATCGTATAGCCACTCTCCTTAGTAATTACTGCCACAAAGTGTGTAACCATAGTGGTGTTAGTTATGTTGTAAATTACATAAGGCAAAGATGGTGGATCCCCAAGATTAGACAGGTAGTAAAGAAAGCCTTAAGGGGATGTATCATCTGCAAGAGATTGCAAGGTACATCATACCGTGCTGTACAGGCCCCTCCATTGCCGGAGTTTAGGGTTCAGGAAGTGAGTCCTTTCCAGGTAACGGGGATTGACTACACAGGTGCCTTACCAGTAAAAGAGAAGGGGGGTACTGTAAGTAAACTATATGTAGTCTTATTCACCTGTGCAGTTACTAGAGCGGTCCATGTAGAAACGGTGTCTAACCTCTCCTGTGAATCATTTTTGCATGCGTTCCGTAGGTTTAGTAGCAGGAGGGGTTACCCTGAGATTATGATGAGTGATAATGCCACCACATTTGTTAGCGGAGCCAGTACATTACGGGAGTTGATGGATGATGCAAGGTTAAAAGGTACTCTAGCGGAATTCAAGTGCGAGTGGCGGTTTATACCGGCCAGGGCGCCATGGTTCGGTGCCATATGGGAACGGGTCATTGGCATCCTAAAGGCTGGCTTGAAGAAGGTACTGGGTCGAGCATTGGTTACCACAGAGGAACTGAATACGGTATTACTGGAACTCGAGGCCACAGGCAATGATCGCCCGCTTGGCTACAGCTACAGTGATCTTGAAGACCCTCTACCCATCACTCCTTCACAACTGGTTCATGGGAGGCGGATCAGAAGCTTTCCAAGGCGGGAAGTCACTGATGAAGATCTCAAGGACACGACTTGGCGTAACAATGATTCCGTCAACCAACGCTTCCAATATGTTACAAAGCTCTCACATGACCTGTGGAAAAGGTGGAGCACTGATTATTTAATATCACTCGGGGAGCAACATCGTCACTTAATGGTAAAAAAAGGGATAGCATCGCCGCAAGTTAGGGACGTCGTTCTAGTACATGATGAAGGCCCCCGACTTTTTTGGCGTATAGGTCGGATAATGAAACTTCTTCGTGGTCCTGACCACGAATGTAGGGTAGTTCAGGTAAAAACAGGAGCCGGTTTGACCACCAGACCGGTGGTTAAGCTATACCCACTAGAGATAGATTTAGAGGTAGTGGATGGCGACAGCAAGCCGAACTCTGATAATATCCTTCCTGCTACTGGAGCGGACCGAGGTGATACCCCTCAGAAGCCGTCACGTCGGGCTGCTTTGGGTTCCTTCCAGTTGTGGCGATCCATGATCGGGACGGGACAATTGTAAATACTTTGTATATAACTGGTGGCGGAGTATGTCGTGAATCCTAGCTGGTATATATACCGTAGTTTGAATTTCCCGGGTTCACGACAGCTGGTTCCTTTTTGTTTATACGCATTACTTTATTTATCTTTGTGGATAAGTATTACTGTGGTTGCACCAATTATATCTTAGTTTATTTTCCCTTATTATTTAATCACGGGGGCGATATAGAACCCTTAAATATATTTATATTGTTGCGATAAGAGGGAATCTCAGTACACTTTACACAGAGACTTCGTCCCGCTCACAACAAACCACCAGTTGCTGCCACATAACAACAGAACTTCACTGAACTACACCTACCAACATGTCCATCACCTAACCTACACTCTTTGCATCACAGCTAAGTTCCTTTAATACTAGAAGTACTTCATAGATATTACTGGGACTACCATAGATAGCCTACATATACAATTTAACACGAAAGTCCAACGCCGACCGGTATCATATTTATAGCCTAGGCCATTTCATCTTCCCAGGTCTAATTATTTACTTTATATCCGTTTCTCCTCTACCCCCTAGGAATAATATTCAGGATAGAAGCATACATTCAATTTTCTTTCTCTCAGTCTAATGCAAACAAATCTTGGTTTACTCACGCTTGTTCTACTGCTGTCCGCAACAAGGAGGAATCATTCAAAAGGTACCAACGCCTTTTAAAACTCTAGAATCTCATTCTTCCTATGTTTCTACCCGGAATCAAGCCAAATCTGTTCTTCGACTTGCCAAGCACTCTTTCATCAATAATAAATGCACTGAACTATCCAACTCTAGCTCTTCCCAAGCTTTCTGGCATATAGCCAAAAACCTCTCCAACAATTTTTCTTCCACGTCTTTCGCTACCCTTTTCCACTCTGATGGCACAACCATCACTTCTTCCTCTGACAAAACTGAACTCTTCGGTCAAACTTTTGCTAGTAACTTCACCTTGGATGATTCCGGTGCTGTTCCTCCTTCTCCACCCCCTTCTCTCCTATTTATGCCTAATATCCTAATCTCTTCTAAAGATGTACTTTCTCCCCTCTCTGAGCTAAATACTAAGAAGGCGTACGGTCCGGACGGTGTTCCTGCTGTTGTACTAAAGAACTGTGCTTCCGTGCTGACTCCCTGCCTAGGCAAACTCTTTCGTCTCTGTCTCTCCTCTAACGTCTTCCCTTCATGCTGGAAGTTTGCTCTCATTCAACCTGTCCCAAAGAAGGGTGACCGCTCTCAACCCTCCAACTATCGTCCAATTGCTCTCATCTCTTGTATCTCTAAAGTTTTTGAAACTATTCTTGCTTCCAAATTTCTTAAGCATTTCTCTTCTCATAATCTGCTCTCAGATCGCCAGTATGGCTTCCTTAAGAGTCGCTCTACTGGTGATCATCTTTCATATCTTACTAACTCTTGGTCATCCTACATTCGGGACTTCGGTGAGACTTTTTCTATTAGGCTAGACATATCAAAGGCCTTCGATAGAGTCTGGCACAAATCTTTAATTACTAAACTAACCTCCTTCGGTTTCTATCCCTCCATCTGTGCCTTTGTCTCTAATTTCCTTTCCGGCCATTCCATAGCTGCAGTTGTGGACGGCCATCGCTCACTTCCTCATCCTATCAACTCCGGCGTTCCTCAGGGCTCTGTCCTATCTCCAATTCTATTTCTAATTTTCATAAATGATCTTCTCAACTGTACCTCCAGTCCCATCCATTCATACGGAGACGACTCTACCTTACACTACTCAATTAGTTTTCCAGAACGCCCCAGCCAGCAATCCCTCAAAGACAAACGTACTGAAGCCATAGAACACTTATTTTCTGATCTAACCACTATTTCCAATTGGGGCAGAGAAAACCTTATTACATTTAATGCTTCCAAAAGCAAATTTCTCCATCTATCTACCAGTCCGAAACTCTCAGAGAACTATCCCTTATTCTCAACAATACATAAACCAATCCTTCATCTTCTCTCAATATTCTTGGTTTCTTCTGCTCTCACTTGGAAAGGACAATATTACCAGTCATGCTAAGGCAGTCTCCCAGAAGCTCGGTGTGCTCAGCCGCCTCAAGGGTTTCTTTACCGCTGCACAGCTTCTTGCTCTGTACAGGGGCACAGTGTGTCCTTGTATTGAGTATTGTTCATATGTGTGGGGAGGACCCTCTCACACCGCACTCCTAGACAAAGTAGAAAGGAAAGTCTTTCGTATCATTAACTCCCATCCACTCACCAATTCTTTGCAGTCTCTCTCTCTCCGCCGCAATGTTGCATCTCTCTCGCTATTCTATCGCTACTGTAATAATCAGTGTTCCTCAGAGTTCTCCCAGTGTATACCACCTCCTCTACATAGGGTACGTGGTACCAGCCTTGCAACACAAATCCACCCCTACTCTGTGCAACTCTCCAACCCAAGAGTGGAACGTTACTCTCAGACTTTCTTCTATTCAACAGCTGAGCTCTGCAACTCTCTCCCAGAATCAGTCTCTCCCTTTTCCTATGACTTAAATTGCTTCAAACTCCGTGTATCCAGGAGTTTTGGCTCGAACATCCCTTTATTTTGGCCCTGTCACTTTTTCAACTCTGGCAGGCAGTTCTGCCTTTTGCCTCCCTCACTTACATAGAAAAGAATATATATATACCCGGTGTATATATATATATATATATATATATATATATATACATATATTTAATATAGTTAATTGCTCAATAGGTGGCGTTCTGAGAGTGAGGGTCCGAGCCTGGGGGATGAGACTGTGAACCACGGAGGCGGAGCAGCTTCAGAGATGGAGTTGCTTCGAGCCGTGAAGCTTCGCATGTCTCACTCCCTAGACTGGACAAGACCTCACGGGCCTCACCGTGTTCAGCGGTAGAGTGTAAAGGCTATCAGCCTATGCCCGAGAGGGAGTAGTTGGAATATAGAGAAAAAACAAAATATATATATATATACTGTATATTATATATACAGTATATATATATTACCATCATCACTACTCCTTTCACCATAATGAAATACATGGGAATCCCTGAAATGTCAGGTTGGTATTTCAACTCGACTTTGTATAATCTCGTTAACAATCCTGTAATAGGATATCGTGAGATAGAATATGCTCGACAGGGTCACGTCTAGCTTTATAAATCTTGCATTAACTCTTCACCCCAAGGCAGCATTCATACAATAAGAACACAGGTTACTTTACACTCTAATTTATTAAATGGCATGGAATAATAACTCGACTCTATCGATCTGTATTGTATGGCAGACGATAAAGGAAAATCAGTGACGTATCAAATATAGAATGATCTATAATTATAACTTAAATGTGATAAGTCACATTACACACACCGAATCAGGAATATGAATATGCAGGAAAAATAAGTTACACATGTACACAGTAATTCCGTAAGATGATAACACGTATGTGAACGTAGCATCTAACGTGAAAATTTCTGGCACAAAGCGAACCGGCCTGGGAAAGCGTTCACGGGCGCGGGGCGGTGAGCGCTTATCAAGGGGATTAACGGGGGGGTCACACAGATAAGGTAAACAGGTATAGTGCGTTCGACCATGGGTCAGATCGACTGCTTAGTTATAAACTCACAATTCTATTTAGTGCGATTATAAAGCACAGATGAACGTTAGATATATACTAATGATCTTATAGGCAAGGTAGTTTAAATTAGAACTAACTTGTCTAAGCGGTTTTGTTAAAGAATCAACGCACGAGGTACGAAAATAGTTAATGATCGGGTATGAGATCAATTCACACGTATATAGAATTCAAATTCAAATTTAGATCAATGAATCACTATAACAGGGTTTTGGAATGAATGCAAATTAATATAAAAAGAGGAAAATACACTCCATTAAAATGCGACTGGAAATCACAGTAAATTAGAATTCAAATGAACTCAGAATAAAAAGGGGCATACACGACGAAGTTGTACTGGGTGAAATACTACGATAGTAATATGAAAAGGAAATTTGAATACATTAGCAAATCCCTATCTGGCAATACGTGAATCAAAGATATGACGTAACGCGGATTACATAACACAAGATGCAATTGAACATTTACCGTTATAATAGTAAATTAAATGGAGAATCGGTCCCTAAAATAATACGGAGACACAAATTTAAAATAACTTGAACAAGAGTTACTATAAATGTGTAAAAAGAATTATTAACAACCCGCAAACGTACTGTAGATTAGATTAATTCACAAGCACTTGTATAAACTAGATAGCTCGAATAACAGAATTAAAGTTAACTCAACGGGGGGTTCTTGACTTTTCAATAAGGAAAGATAGATAGATTAAAATTTGGGCATAGGTCCTAGGTAATTGGTGGTAAAGTAGGGAATATCTTCACTGTATATGCTTTCGCCTCAACTTGGATACACAAGAGAATAAATAACATATATAGGTGAAATCTGAGAGTATTCCGTTCTAAGCTTGGATTGAGATTAGTTTATATAACGGATGCACAATTTATGATTATAATTAATACAATGAGGATTACACTTCAAAGGGCACACGGAGCAATATCTGGTACTATGAATTCACTTGTACAGATCAAGATTTATGGGAGGACAAATGACTATGTAACGTGTACACAGGTAGGTAATAGAATCATTAATTGGCACAGATCAACTTATTAACACTTCCGGAATACTCGCATATTCTACCTTACCTTCAACAATAGCCACAAATTGAGATACGCAGAAACACTTAGGATAGCGTGGGGGAGGAGAAGAGCTAAGTACGAGGGTCGGGGCGTCGTAGAGCTCCGGGTACGGCGGCTGGACGTCAGGGGACCACTTCGTCAGGAGTCCAAGGGCAGGGGGGCACAGAACAGCAGGCACCTTCTCTTTCAGGGGGTGAACGACTGTTGGACAGTATAATCCAGACAGAGCGTTGAGGGTGAGCGACTCCCGGACAGTATAATCCGGACGGAGTGCTTGTAGGTGGGTAATACTCCCGGACAATATAATCCGGACGGAGTAAGCCTACTGAGTGTGAACAGACTTCTTGTAGTTTCAGTCAGGCTATATTTGGGGTATTTCTCTTGGTCAGGTTACATGATTTCGTATTAACAGGGGCATAGTAAATACATAAAAATTGGCTATGTTGAGGATAATAATTACATGAAAAATATATAATGGTGCTTAATGACATCGCACTGAGGTTCTCGTCCTTTTGACCTCTGTTTCTTACTTATACTATCTAGCCTGATGATGTAATTCGTGATTCTCTGTTCACTAATTGGTTTGGCTATTTGGATTGTTTATGTAATGATTTTCTTCCGTGGCACTTCCTATTACCATTTCACTTTCCTTCTTGTATGGCAGCTTCTCGAGGGTGAAGGGCCCCAACGATTTAAATATTCTCAGGGCTCTTTATGCTTAGCTTGCATAAATACTTTTCCACTACACATAATTATTTTTCCATCGTAGTATTCGGGGGATAACTTTTCCTTTGTTGTTTGAGCCCCGCGCTGTGATTGGTGGGGCCATGCGAGGTGGTGATTGGTGGGGCGGTGATAAGAGGGCTTTACCTGCATTTCGGGGGCAACTCACCTGTTATGCCCGGAAATTAGAGAATGGGTTAATTGGTCATGGTTCCCGTTCTCTGGAGAATGGGAAATGTTTTGCTTTCTAAATCCCTTTCTCCTGTTGTTCCTGGATTCTCTGACCGCGGCTACTCTGTACGGTTCTCCTTTGGGTCCCATTATTTCACCACCTTCGACGGAATAAAAGTCTTGACCACGAGACCTCATTATATACTTGCGGCAGGTGGGGGTGGTGAGAGTCAGTGTCAAATGGTCCAGTACCAAGCACCAGAGGGTTGTAGCTTTGTCAGGAGAGATGGCGGGGTCAATGTTCACCGTTACTTCGAGTGGTGCCATGGAGTTGTTGGTCATCTGAAGGAGATGGCTCGGGGAGATGAGGGCTTCAGGTTGCTTCCGGTCGGAGGAGATGAATACACTGCTGATCTTCATCTTGGATCCGGGTTTAAGGGCTGGTGGAGGAGTTGCTCGTGAAGTGTCCATGGTAGGATGGTCGGAAGTGGATGGCCCAGGTGGGGAGGGCCTGGCGGCGAGGGCGCCTGTGTCATAGGTGTGAGGGTGTGACACAGGCTGGCAAGGTGACGTCGCAGTAGAAGTGGCGGCGCCTTTGATATGCCGCGAGGTGGTGCCTTTTAGGGGAGGCCGCCGCTGGTAGGTTGGCCGGAAGGTGAGAGCCCATCTCTGCGGTGGTTTCACACGACGCCCGAACCTCGTACATGTTGGATCAGATAAGGGGGGTATTAAGTGGGGTGATTGAACATTCTGGGTTGGCATGGAAACATTAGCAGGGGGAGAAATAGAGATAGTTTTCTGAATGTTGGAAGGTTTAGATGGTATGGAAGTAGGAAGAGGAGGGGGAAGAGGTTCTGAGGTCCCCAACTTCTGGTCATTAGTAGCAGGCAACATGTTATTATCTGTGGAATCTGCAAGCATAATGGTATTCTCATCTATTGGTTGAAACCTACTAACATATCTATTTTGGCATGTGCGTGCCTCACCAAAATAGTTTATAGTTACCTGGTAGCAATTTGGAACAGTTAGAATTTCGAAAGGACCTTGATATCTGAGTTTAAATTTGGACGGCACTGGCAGTTGAGCAACCATCACGAGATCACCCATGTGATGTGGGCTTGCTTTGGCGGTTTCGTCAGGCTTTAGGTCTTGCAGATACTGGCATTGTCGTAGGCGACTTTTTAGAAGCCAAGGTTTGGTTGCCACTAATTTTCTGGAAGGTCCCGGAGTGTGGGTCCTGTCGTTACCTAGGGCACAGGCACGACAGTCTTCAGTGATGCGTTTGGCGGTGATGTATGGAGAAGGGGTCCAATACATTTGTTGAAAGGTGGCTGTCAATTTCCGCTGGGCCAGATGGGTGCCATTATGCATGTGTATGGATTGCATAGTGGTCAGGGCTGCAGCCGGGGCGATTACAATTTTTCCCTCGGGCGTGAACAGGTTGTCTCCTCGTCTGGTGAGTTGGGAAAACATGGTTCTGGGCATCCAGTCAGGTTTTTCTTGTTGCTGAAATTGTTGTAGGAGTTCTTGTTCTTGATCAGATGAGTCTTGATGGTGGACGGCTAAAGTGGGGTGAATATCAGGGTTTGAAGTGGAAATATCTTGGTAGGTGGTTAGGAGGTCTTTCAGATCAGTTTGTGGCTGGGTTTTTAAATGGGAAGGAATAAGGGGTAGGGGAAAAGGAGTTTGAGAGGGAATATATGTGGGAACGGATAGCTCTTCCGCATAAGGCTCTAGTTTCCAATGGTTAAACTTTTTGGTAGGGTAATGGGCTCATCTGAGATATTGGCGATTTTGATGTAATTTAATCGGTTAGAAATTTTACTAGGAGCGGTTAGGCGGTCCCTATCAAAGTGGCTTTGGAGGTGAGGGGTCATACTGGCATCCCCAGGCAAGGTGGGTACAATGGGGATCCATTTTTCACGATGAGGTGGTAGTGTCACGAGTTTGGCAGACTGCTTGAGTGATAGGCAAAAGGTAGAGGGTAGGAATCGAAGTTTGAGGGTAAGGAACAGGATTGGGGAGTGGTACGGTAGGAGTGGGCTTGATTAAAGGTAAAGGTTTGGGAGAAGGAGGGCAAGGGTGGGGGGTATTTCTAGTCTGAGGTTCAGGTGGTATGCCTCGATGAGAGGCATTAGTTTTCTTCTTTTTGGTTGTTTGGGGGGGTGAGAACACCAGTGTTCTTTTCCCACAATCGATGGAAGCACTCAGTTTAGTGAGTAGATTGAGACCCAAATATCCATCGTATAGGGTCTCCTTGGGGTCATAAATCACGAAGGAGTGGTCTGTCCCGTGATAAGTGACAGGGGTATTGACATAGATGGGAAGTGTCTGTCCAAATTTGGAATAACTTTGGCATCAGCATTTATTAACACAATGGAAGAAGGTTGGATAGGGCCTAAAGCTTTCCTGTGTTTCTTGAAGAAGGGAGAGAAAAGACATGATCGAGAAGTTCCCGTATCGAGGAGGAGTCGGACTTTCACCCCATTCAGAGTGAACTTCCTTTAGATGGGCATATTTTCTGAGTCTGTTCTCTTATGCGCCCCCGCCATTTTGACAACGATTTGTGTGCAGGGGCGTCCAAAAAATCCAGATCTCGCTGGCTCTCTGGCTCTGGGTCCTTTCCGTTGTCCTCTTCGGAGCCTTCATCAAATCCGGCCGTGCCGTCCTCCGTAATGGTGGCGATCCGCCTTGGTTTAATCCAGGGAATCTGGGCCCACCAACTTGGTGATCTGGTCCTCCTTCTCGTCAGCTCGGTGAAGAACCTCCGCAAGGACGTCAACAGACACTGATTGTTGTAAGGTTTCCAGTCTGCTGGGCGAATCCTGGCCCATTCCTCAGCCTTATCACTGGCTCGGGGTGCCATTGGGCTAGGGGCAGACACGGTGGACGGGTGTGTGGTGGCTTTCTGTATTGCGGCCACCATATCTTGACCCCAGCTTTGCCTCAGGGTCACAATCCGCCTTACGACCGGCATGTCCATGTCGTAATTAGTGGGTTCAACAATGGAGAAGTGATCCGCCACCGCCAAAGGTAAAATCCTCAGCAAGGCCCTGAAAATAATCTTCTTCCTTTGGGTGGGGGTTTCCTCTGTGAACGCGGTGACAGCGAGCTGTGTTAGCTCACTGATCGTGTCGTCCAAATTCCCATGGTATTGGACTTGATGAAAATGCCTATCCGAGATTATTTGTCCTAGGACAAGGTTAATGTCGGTTTTTACATAATTTTCAAATGGTGCCCAGGTTAAACCAGGCATTTTTGTCACAAACATACCCTGATACTTTCCCTGTATATTTACCTAACTTCACTACTGCTGTGTAAATCTTGGAAGTGTCTTGGTCCTGGAACATCAGATCCAGGACGGGTTTGACTATTTCCATGTAAATTCCTATGTCATTCTCCTCGGGCTTAAATGCCGGGATATCAAGTGATTTGGCTGCCATAGTGATTGGGGAAGTTGTGAATGCAAGCAAGAAAAACAAATTTAAGCAAGCTGATATGCCGTATCGAGACACCGCTGCCACCAGTGAAATGTCGGGTTGGTATTTCAACTCGACTTTGTATAATCTCGTTAACAATCCTGTAATAGGATATCGTGAGATAGAATATGCTCGACAGGGTCACGTCTAGCTTTATAAATCTTGCATTAACTCTTCACCCCAAGGCAGCATTCATACAATAAGAACACAGGTTACTTTACACTCTAATTTATTAAATGGCATGGAATAATAACTAGACTCTATCGATCTGTATTGTATGGCAGACGATAAAGGAAAATCAGTGACGTATCAAATATAGAATGATCTATAATGATAACTTAAATGTGATAAGTCACGTTACACACACACAGTATCAGGAATATGAATATGCAGGAAAAATAAGTTACACATGTACACAGTAATTCAGTAAGATGATAACACGTATGTGAGCGTAGCGTCTAACGTGAAGATTTCTGGCACAAAGCGAACCGGCCTGGGAAAGCGTTCATGGGCGCGGGGCGGTGAGCGCTTATCAAGGGGATTAACGGGGGGGTCACACAGGTAAGGTAAACAGGTATAGTGCGTTCGACCATAGGTCAGATGGACTGCTTAGTTATAAACTCACAATTCTATTTAGTGCGATTATAAAGCACAGATGAACGTTAGATATATACTAAGGATTTTATAGGCAAGGTAGTTTAAATTAGAACTAACTTGTCTAAGCGGTTTTGTTAAAGAATCAACGCACGAGGTACGAAAATAGTTAATGACCGGGTATGAGATCAATTCACACGTATATAGAATTCAAATTCAAATTTAGATCAATGAATCACTATAACAGGGTTTTGGAATGAATGCAAATTAATATAAAAAGAGGAAAATACACTCCATTAAAATACGACTGGAAATCACAGTAAATTAGAATTCAAATGAACTCAGAATAAAAAGGGGCATACACGACGAAGTTGTACTGGGTGAAATACTACGATAGTAATATGAAAAGGAAATTTGAATACATTAGCAAATCCCTATCTGGCAATACGTGAATCAAAGATATGACGTAACGCGGATTACATAACACAAGATGCAATTGAACATTTACCGTTATAATAGTAAATTAAATGGAGAATCGGTCCCTAAAATAATACGGAGACACAAATTTAAAATAACTTGAACAAGAGTTACTATAAATGTGTAAAAAGAATTATTAACAACCCGCAAACGTACTGTAGATTAGATTAATTCACAAGCACTTGTATAAACTAGATAGCTCGAATAACAGAATTAAAGTTAACTCAACGGGGGGTTCTTGACTTTTCAATAAGGAAAGATAGATAGATTAAAATTTGGGCATAGGTCCTAGGTAATTGGTGGTAAAGTAGGGAATATCTTCACTGTATATGCTTTCGCCTCAACTTGGATACACAAGAGAATAAATAACATATATAGGTGAAATCTGAGAGTATTCCGTTCTAAGCTTGGATTGAGATTAGTTTATATAACGGATGCACAATTTATGATTATAATTAATACAATGAGGATTACACTTCAAAGGGCACACGGAGCAATATCTGGTACTATTAATTCACTTGTACAGATCAAGATTTATGGGAGGACAAATGACTATGTAACGTGTACACAGGTAGGTAATAGAATCATTAATTGGCACAGATCCTTGGCACAGATCAACTTATTAACACTTCCGGAATACTCGCATATTCTATCTTACCTTCAACAATAGCCACAAATTGAGATACGCAGAAACACTTAGGATAGCGTGGGGGAGGAGAAGAGCCAAGTACGAGGGTCGGGGCATCGTAGAGCTCCGGGTACGGCGGCTGGACGTCAGGGGACCACTTCGTCAGGAGTCCAAGGGCAGGGGGGCACAGGACAGCAGGCACCTTCTCTCTCGGGGGGGGGGAGGAGGGGGGGGGGGTTGAACGACTCTTGGACAGTATAATCCAGACAGAGCGTTTAGGGTGAGCGACTCCCGGACAGTATAATCCAGACGGAGTGCTTGTAGGTGGGTAATACTCACGGACAATATAATCCGAACGGAGTAAACCTACTGAGTGTGAACTGACTTCCTGTAGTTTCAGTCAGGCTATATTTGGGGTATTTCTCTTGGTCAGGTTGCATGATCTCGTATTAACAGGTGCATAGTAAATACATAAAAATTGGCTATGTTGAGGATAATAATTACATGAAATATATATTGTATTATGGTGCTTAATGACATCGCACTGAGGTTCTCGTCCTTTTGACCTCTGTTTCTTACTTATACTATCTATCCTGATGATGTAATTCGTGATTCTCTGTTCACTAATTGGTTTGGCTATATGGATTGTTTATGTAATGATTTTCTTCCGTGGCACTTCCTATTACCATTTCACTTTCCTTCTTGTATGGCAGCTTCTCGAGGGTGAAGGGCCCCAACGATTTAAATATTCTCAGGGCTCTTTATGCTTAGCTTGCATAAATACTTTTCCACTACACATAATTATTTTTCCATCGTAGTATTCGGGGGATAACTTTTCCTTTGTTGTTTGAGCCCCGCACTGTGATTGGTGGGGCCGTGCGAGGTGGTGATTGGTGGGGCGGTGATAAGGGGGCTTTACCTGCATTTCGGGGGCAACTCACCTATTTTGCCCGGAAATTAGAGAACGGGTTAATTGGTCATGGTTCCCATTCTCTGGAGAATGGGAAATGTTTTGCTTTCTAAATCCCTTTCTCCTGTTGTTCCTGGATTCTCTGACCGCGGCTACTCTGTGCGGTTCTCCTTTGGGTCCCGTTATTTCATTCCCTATGGGCAATTATTTAAGGATTGCTCTGTATATATACACTTATGCAGTATGTAAACAGTATATATATATATATATATATATATATCTGTGCAACTCTCCAACCCAAGAGTGAAACGCTATTCTCAGACTTTCTTCTATTCAACTGCTGAGCTCTGGAACTCTCTCCCAGAATCAGTCTTTTCCTCTTCCTATGACTTAAATTGCTTCAAACTCTGTGTGTCCAGGCATTTTAGCTCGAACGTCCCTTGATTTCGGCCCTGTCACTCTTTGAAATCTGGGGGAGGCACTCGCTGCAGGCAGTTATGCCTTTTGTCTCCCTCATTCACATGTTAAGGATACCGGTACACCAAAGGCGACTGGTTTTAACCTGCCGAAGCTTACTTTGCCTACCTTTTCCGGGGATTCGGCTACCTGGACTGGATTTTGGGATATTTTTGAGTGTTCCATCCATCATCATAAAACACTCACATCCATCCAAAGGTTCACATATCTCCGTGGTCAATTGAAAGGGGAGGCATTGAAGTTAGTCGATGGGTACAAGCTAGAAGCTAACAGCTACGAGTCTGCAGTGGAGTTGCTGAAGAGAACTTACGGGAGAGTGGAAGTCATCAAGACCGCGTTAATTACCAAGTTCTTCACGCTGGATCCTCCATCCTATGATGTGACGGCCCTAAAGGAGTACTACGCCTCCTTTGAGAGCCTACTCCGATCTATGGAGACAATGGCCGTCACCAAGGAGGAGATATTTAGTGTGAATATCTTGAATAAAATACCCTCTCCCCTAAGGGAAATCTTAAGACGACAACTAAGCGACTCTCCACTAAACTTGGAAGTGTTGGTGCAGGTGTACCAGACTGAAGTCTTCAATATGGAGAGTACTGGACACTACCGACAAGTGGAGATGTCGCCATCTACTGCAGCTTTCCCGGTACAGACTTCTCCTAAACAGAAAAGGCCAATTTCATTAGGTTGTAAGTTGTGCAGTGTCCACGGTCATCTGTGGTATCAGTGTCCTAAGTATCCTAAGGCTACACAGAAGATTAGCAAGGCTAAATCGCTTAAGTTATGTACCAGCTGTCTGGCAAGAGACCACTTCAACAGTACCTGCACCAATTCCTACATCAAACCTTGTAAGTATTGCAAGGGGAAACATTGGTTTTCCCTTTGCACCCAGTCTGATCGGCACGACGGAAAAGAAAAGGGGAGAACCCCCAAAGAGTCACATGAGAAAAGTAAGAGCGAGGGTGATAAAGTATCTGCCATGTCCATTGCTTCTCGAGAATGTCAATTGCTTCCTACTATGATGCTGCCAGTAGTGGGGAGTAATAATAATACTATAATGACGCGCACCTTACTTGACCAGTGCTCACAGAGGTCATTCGTTCTGCGGTCATCATTACCCCAGCTCAAGTGTACCAGCAAGGGTCAAGAGAATTTGCGTCTCCATGGTTTCACTGGTGAAATAGATTCCAGTGACTATGATATTGTGGAGATTTCATATGTTTATAGAAAAAAGGTATGTCCCATCAAGGCTGTTGTGGTCGACACACTACCCAGTTTCTATATAGCATCAGAGATTCAACCACATTTGAAATATCTCAGAAGCAAGGGGTATAAACTGGCTGATGATCAACTCTCTGCTAACAATGGTATTATGCTACTGGTCGGAGCTGATTATTACTACGACCTGGTTCACCCTGGATATCGGCGGGTAGATAAGCTAATAATGCTCCCCACGATCCAAGGTTATGCCATTTCTGGATCCTATGCCACTTCCTCTCAAGACACACAGGTGGAGGTAGTTACGGTCCTCAAGGTAGCAGTAAGCCCCATAGATAAATATATTCGGCCAAATGTGCCTGATAATACATGTACTGATATAGATAAGCTATGGGACTTGGACAATATTGGAATTGACCCACATGAACTTGATCGTGAGTCCAAGCTAGCGTTAAGCTCGTATGAAGAGACTGTAACGTATGACTCTGGCAGAGGTCAGTATGTGGTAAGGCTCCCTTGGAATGATAACAAGAGTAAATTACCTACTAATTTCCATCTAGCACTTGGTAGGTGCGTGGGCTTCAGAAGCAGTTTGTCAAGGATCCAAGTTATTGCGAGACTTATGCGGCAGTTTTGGCCGAGCAGGTACAACGTGGATTTGTGGAGAGAGTAGATCTCAGTGAGTATGGGGATAACATCCATTACCTTGCTCACCATGGGATTAAAAAGGACAGTTCCACCACTCCTGTTCGTATTGTGTATGACTGCTCTGCTAAATCCAGTGATCGCTCCTATAGCCTGAATGATTGTCTGTACACGGGTCCGTCCCTGGTCTCTGATCTAGCGCAAATTATGTTGCGCTTCAGATGTCATAAATTTGCATGGGTCGCCGATATTGAGAAGGCCTTCCTGATGCTTCAACTCCATCGTGAAGACAGGGACTCGACAAGATTTTTATGGCCACGGGACCCAATGGATCTAGATTCAGAGTATCTGGTCTACAGGTTCAGAGTCTTATTCGGGGCGACCTGTTCCCAGTTCCTTCTCAACGCTACTATCTTGCGTCATCTTGAGGAGGCTGGACTAGATCCTGACTTCAAGAATGAGATCAAGCAGGGGATCTATGTGGACAATCTTCAAGGCACCGGAGACAATGAAGATTTATTGCTCAAGAGATGCTGGGAGATCCGCGATATATTTGCCAAGGCTCATTTATACTTAAGAGAATGGGCCACTAATAGTGGTCTTTTGAAAGGTCAATTTGCTTCTGACGGTGTAGCTACTGAGAATAGTGAGGTGAAGTTTTTAGGCCACAAATGGGACACTACCACAGATTGTATATCCTTCTGTCACACCCCATGCGGCAGTGAGCTTATGACCAAGCGAAACTGCTTAAGCTTGTCAGCGAGGTTGTTTGATCCCCTAGGTTTTTTGCTGCCTGTTACAATCCGTGCTCGTATGTTTTTACAGCAACTGTGGCGGCTAAAACTAGATTGGGACACGCCCCTCCCGACTGGGTTACAAGATACTTGGCGGTTGATTCGGTCAGACCTTTCCACATGTTGCAAGGTCCAACTTAATCGTCAGGTTATTAGTGGTCAACAGGTGGATCTACATGCTTTTTCTGATGCTAGTAATAGTGCGTACGGTACTGCCATATACATATGTAATGGTAGTGAAGCGACGCTGGCCATAACGAAGGCCAAAGTAGCCCCTATAAAGAAGATTACAGTTCCTAAATTAGAACTTACTGCATTGCTTCTGTCTGCTCGTCTAATAAAGTTTACACTGGATGCTTATACAGACGTACTACGGATTAATAACGTCTATGTCTGGAGCGACAGTCAAATATCGCTTTCGTGGGTACACAGCCAGAAGGTGTTACCTGTTTATGTTTCTAATCGCACTGATGAGATTCATGACTTAGTTCCTACAGCTACATTTCGCTATGTGAGCACCAGGGATAACCCCAGTGACATAATTTCCCGGGGGATCTCGGCACAGCAGTTTATGTCTTCCTCTATTTGGTGGCATGGACCTCCATGGCTTACATCTCCACCTGAATGGCCTCAGGATTTCAGGGATTACATATCTGATCCTTCAAGTCGGCCCCAAGATGATGTGTTAAGTAGTTCGAATGTGAGTACTACACATCAGGATAACAAGTTGGTAGAGTGGGAACGTTACGGCAGCTATGATCAGTAATACGGGTATTTGCATGGATATACCGTTTCATTAACAACATGAGAAGTCGGGCTCACGGGTCTTTCCTTAGTGAAGATTCGAAGCATATCAGACTCCATGAATTGAGATCAGCAGAAGCAAAACTAATATGTTTAGTACAAAGGGAATCTTATCCTACTGAACATTGAATCCTGAGCAAGGAGTCAAAGGCCAAACCCTCAAACTTAATGAGGCAGCTAGGATTATATATGGAAGGAGGCATAATTAAGTGTAGAGGCAGGATACAAAAGGCGGACATTATTGATTCTGCGAAATATCCTGTCCTCCTTAGCTCCTCTCATTTGATTACCAAACTATTGATTCGCCAATGCCATAGGACCTGCCTACATTTTGGCGTAAATTATGTTCTGGCGTATATGCGACAACGTTGGTGGATCCCTAAGATGCGACAAGTAATTAAAGGGATCCACAATAGCTGTACTATCTGTAAAAGATTACAGGGTAAGCCTTACTCCCCAGTTGATCAACCTCCCTTGCCTGAGTTCAGGGTACAAAGGACTGAACCATTTCAGGTAACCGGGGTAGACTACACCGGAGCGATTTCATGTTAGAGAATCGCCCGGTAATATCATAAAGGTATATGCCGTCCTATTCACATGTGCGGTAACCAGAGCGATTCATATTGAATTGATTGACGACCTATCCAGTGAGGGGTTTTTGCATACTCTAAGACGCTTTGCAGGCCGCAATGGTTTCTCTCAAATTATTATGAGCGATAATGCGACTTGTTTTGTCGGGGCCTCTAAATATCTCCAGAGTTTAATGGATGACCCGCAGGTTGTGGCTACCCTCACTGGAAAGGGTTGTCAGTGGAGATTTATACCAGCACGTGCACCATGGTTCGGGGCGATTTGGGAGAGAACAATCGGTATCGTCAAATCTGCCTTGAAGAAGGTATTAGGAAGGGCACTGGTGACCAGACGGGAGTTGCAAACCATCTTAATAGAAATTGAGATGTCAGTCAACGACAGGCCCTTGACCTATACCTCGGCAGATGTTGCTGACCTCTTACCCATTTCGCCTTCCATGATGAACACGTGGACGAACCCTTAATACCTTTCCTAGATCGTCCGTAAATGACGAAGATCTGCATGACCCTACGTTCGGCAATGCTGACGCCACACGTCGTCGCTTCCAGTATGTAAACAAGGTGTCCGACGATCTATGGAAACGGTGGACCCAAGAATATTTGCTGTCTCTTCGCGAGCGTCACTCTCATAAGATCAAAGGGACGAATCAACGATGGCCTCGTATCGGGGATATCGATTCATGATGAGCGTCCTAGGTTATTTTGGAAGCTTGGGAGGATTATCGATTTGTTCCAGGGCATTGATGGTCTTATAAGGGTTGCTAAAATACGAACTTCGACTGGGGTTACTACTCGCCCAGTCGTAAGGTTATATCCCTTGGAGCAGGATGTAGAACTGCCGGATTATCCTGGCGTCTCTACTGATACCCCTCCGCGGGAGAGTGCTGGTGACAGTGCTCCTCAAGGTGGGGCAGCTGATGATGAGAAGGATGATCCTCCTCAGGCTTCAGGTGGCGCTCGTCCCAAAAGGAGGACGGCTATTAGTTCCGTGGATCTTTGGAGATCAAAGATCAAACAAGGTGATCTTTGACTTCGATGTCCTTTGTTTGTTCCTGTATATCATTTTTGGTGGCGGGCAATATGTCGGGAATAGGGTAATGATCCCGACAGGGTTTGGTCCAATGGGACATTTGAATTTGGCGGTATCGTATCGCTTGTACGATTTCGGCTGGTTCTTTGTGTATTGTAGTTTATTCTTAAGTTAGGTTAAATATTAACTGTAATGTATAAATATCTACATCAGCTCTAGATGTATTATGAAACCAAGTTATGGGTTATAATTATTATGAGCCGGCAGCCATATGTAATTTCGCGAAGCGATCGGAAGCCGGCCCTTTAGTCTCTCAAACAACACCGTACAGTCAACATCTCCTCCCCCGGCCCTGACTCAACCCACAGTTCACCATGTGCTACAACTAATAACAATATTAACAACAGTCTTACATCACCAGTCCTCACTCCTCTAAGCTAAGTTAATTGTATCGATATTGTATTATGTGAACATTCCTACATGTCATGCAATTGAATTAGCCGGGTGTGGGGGACTGGATTACACCCATCGAATACCTCGTTGGTAATTATATTATAACTATTTGTTGGGATATTTCATGTACCAGTGATATGTAATTTAACCTCTTTATCTAAATTCCCGATATATATATATATATAGGCCTATATATTTGTTTTCTTTCTTTTTTCTTTATTAGTTTATTTACATATTAATTAATTATTTACTTGTATTTATATTTATTAGTTCATGAGCCCAGGGCATCATGTTTGCTAAATTAGTACCAAGAGTGGAACTCTATTTGCATTGTACAGTGTTAGCCACAAGTCTGTGAAACTTTTAAATATATGGCAACCAAATAAATGATGCTATATGTGTTATATTGGTTATATCTATAGTATATAATATGATGCTATATGTGTTATATTGGTTATATCTATAGTATATAATATGATGCTATATGTGTTATATTGGTTATATCTATAGTATATAATATGATGCTATATGTGTTATATTGGTTATATCTATAGTATATAATATGCCGTATGTATTACAGCCGGAGAGAATATCTTGGCATTTTTTAATGCTGTATTTTTAAATTTAGTTAGTAAGAACAATATTATTATAGGCATTTGCTTCTTGATGTATACAACTATAGATAATGGATATTATTATAGGCATTTGCTTCTTGATGTATACAACTATAGATAATGGATATTACCGTGTTTATCGGTGGCCTCAGAGATAATAAAACAATTCATCCACACAGAGTTAGACACTTTGGTTGCATAAATGTTAAAAGTGCCCATATTCTTATATTTACCGTAAATGTAATGTTCACAAACTTACCTAACCACCAATATTATTTGTGTTTTACTGTATTATTACTGTAAACTAAAGTCGTAACCCATTTTAAACGTCATCATTTCCTGTGAAATTACTGTTAATTATACGGATGTTAATGTTCAGTGTATACTCCTTATTAGTGCATGGATCCGCTTGTCCAGTGAACCAAGCTTGTTATAATGCTCAGTCCGGAACTGAGTATGTAAGAGGGAGTGGATATTAGAGATTAAGAACAAGAGTATACATATAAGAGTATACATATAAGAGTATACATATAAGAGTATACATATAAGAGTATACATATAAGAGTATACATATAAGAGTGAGCAACCTGGAAAATTAGAAATAGAGCATATAAAACATGCAACTAATGGAAATGAAAGTTGGCGATATTTTAAAAATATAAGATGGGAAAGTTAAAAATCGTTGGAAATAAGAAGTGCACACAGGAAACGCAGGCTGGTGGGAATCTGAAAGTAGTGATACCAGCGAAAATAGCCCATTGTCCAGCATGTCTTTAACCCTTTCAGTATTACAGTGTGTTTTCACGTTACTCTGGCTAATATTAGACGATTTTACTCAGTTGTGGCAGGTCCTCTAGGAATCAAAGTGGTAAAAACTCAATTAATCCTCTCACAATCCATTCCAAAACTGAATGAAGTAGACTAATGATAGCCAGAATTAAAAAAAACAAAAAAAAATCAACTGAAAAGGTTGAACACATACAGTAGTATATACCAGCGCTCCAGTTTGAGGTTTCTGACCAATCAACTTTTTTGTGAGAGTTAATAAAAAATTAATAGATATATGTATGGAATAAATACTGTAGAAGAAAACCATTACTCAAGAACAATTAACATTAGTTCACGACAGTTACCATTTTTTTTTTTTTTTTTTTTTTTTTTTTTCTATGTGATTGAGGGAGGCAAAAGGCAGAATTGCCTATAGCGAGTGCCTCCCCCATAGTTGAAAGAGTGACAGGGCCAAAATCAAGGGACGATCGAGCCAAAATGCCTGGACACACAGAGTTTGAAGCAATTTAAGTCATAGGAAGAGGGAAAGACTGATTCTGGGAGAGAGTTCCAGAGCTCAGCTGTTGAGTAGAAGAAAGTTTGAAAGTAACGTTTCACTCTTGGGTTAGAGAGCTGCACAGAGTAGGGGTGGGATTGAGTTGCAAGACGGGTACCACGTGCCCTACGTAAAGGAGGTTGCACTGGGAAAGCTCTAAGGAACACTGATTATTATAGTAGCGATAGAATAGCGAGAGAGATGCAACATTGCGGCGGAGAGAGAGAGATTGCAGAGAGTTGGTGAGTGGACGGGAGTTAATCATACGAAAGGCTTTCCTTTCAACTTTGTCTAGGAGAGCAGTGTGAGAGGAACTTCCCCACACATGTGAACAATACTCAATACAAGGACGCATTATGCCCCTGTACAGAGCAAGAAGCTGTGCTGGGGAAAAGAACACCCTAAGGCGATTGAGCACACCCAGCTTCTGGGAGGCTGCCTTAGCAAGACTGGTAATATGGTCCTTCCAAATGAGAGCAGAAGAAAAAGAGACACCAAGAATATTGAGAGAAGATGAAGGGTATTGTTGAAGAATAAGGGATAGTCCGCTGGGAGATCCTGACGGGTAGATAGATGGAGAAATTGGGTTTTGGAAGCATTAATGGTAACAAGGTTTTCTCTGCCCCAATTGGAGATAGTATTTAGATCAGAATTTAAGAGTTCTATGGCTTCATTACGTTTGTCATCGTTAAGGGATTGCTGGCTTGGGCGTTCTGAAAAACTAATGGAGTAGTGTAAGGTTGAGTCGTCTGCGTATGAATGGATGGGAATTAAGGTACAGTTAAGGAGATCATTTATAAAAATTAGAAAGAGAATAGGAGATAGGACAGAGCCCTGAGGAACACCAGAGTTTATAGGGTGAGGAAGTGAACAATGGCCGTCCACAACCGTGGCTATGGAACGGCCGGAAAGGAAATTAGAGACAAAGGCACAGATTAAGGGATAGAAACCGAAGGAGGATAGTTTAGAAATTAAAGATTTGTGCCAGACTCTATCGAAAGCTTTCGATATGTCTATTGCAATAGAAAAAGTCTCACCGAAGTCCCGAAAGGAGGATGACCAAGAGTTAGTAAGATATGAAAGAAGATCACCAGTAGAGCGACCATTAAGGAAGCCATACTGGCAATCTGAGAGCAGATTATGAGAAGAGAAATGCTTAAGAAACTTGGAAGCAAGAATAGTTTCAAAAACTTTAGAAAGACATGAGATGAGAGCAATTGGACGATAGTTGGAGGGTTGAGAGCGGTCACCCTTCTTTGGGACAGGTTGAATGTGAGCAAACTTCCAGCATGAAGGGAAGATGTTAGAGGATAGACAGAGACGAAAGAGTTTGCCTAGACAGGGAGTCAGCACGGAAGTACAGTTTTTGAGAACAACAGGAGGAACACCGTCCGGACCGTATGCCTTATTAGTGTTAAGCCCAGAGAGGGTAGAAAGTACATCTTTAGAAGAGATTCGGATATTAGGCATAAGTAAGAGAGAGGAGGGTGGAGAGGGAGGAATAGCACCGGAATCATCCAAGGTGGAGTTTCTAGCAAAAGTTTGAGTGAAGAGTTTAGCTTTGTCAGAGGAAGAAGTGATGGTTGTACCATCAGAGTGGGAAAGGGGAGGGAAAGACAAGGAAGAGAAATTGTTGGAGAGGTTTTTGGCTAGATGCCAGAAAGCTTGGGAAGAGCTAGAGTTGGATAGTTCAGTGCATTTATTATTGATGAAAGAGTGCTTGGCAAGTCGAAGAACAGATTTGGCTTGATTGCGGGCAGAAACATAGGAAGAATGAGAGTCTTGAGTTTTAAGGCGACGGTACCGTTTGAATGCTTCCTCCTTATTGCGAACAGCAGTAGAACAGGCGTGAGTAAACCAAGATTTATTATCATTAGTCTGAGAGAAAGAGAATGGAATGTATGCTTCCATGCCCGATAGGATTACCTCGGTAATGCGTTCAGCACTCTCCGAGGGTCCCCGGCCACGGAAGCAGAAATCATTCCATGGGAAATCAAAGAAGTACTGCAGGAGATCCAATTGTTGCCACAGGACTGGCAGCTCTGTTGCAAATTACAAACAAATTACTAATCATCGTTAACACTATATATTTATCTGCAGCCTCCATATCTTAATTTATAAGTAATACACCGCTAAGAAATGTAATGTAGAAGACGACTCTCGATTATGGTAATTTACGATCTTCTATTTCTAATATATCAGATATTTTTATAGTGAAGATTGATTTCACATATTATTTTTATTTTTATGTCGAGGAGGGAGGGTGGAGAAAATACTTAAAAGAATTATAGGAATAAATGGAAGAGAAAACATATTTATTAAAGGTAAAGTAAAGAGGGAAATAGACAAATATACTGTATATCTTTCCACGTGTTCCCATTTTCCTGTATGTCTGGAAGGAAAGCATAGAAAAATAGCTAACAGATGGATAGTTACAATAAACCGAAGAGAGAACAAAAATAAATGAAAAGGAAAACAGAAAAATACATCTATTTCCTGTACTGTCCATTTCCCTTTATATCGAGAAGGAAGGTGAGAAGAAATGGCTTGAGTTGGAATAAATAAGACAGAGCACATTAACACCTTATTGGCGGGCTAGGCGGTCTATTTGACCGTACCGCACAGCACAGTGCAAAAACCCTAAAATAAGGTAATTTCAGTACATAATTCCCTGTGTAGCGAGTGAGAAAGGGGGGAGAAGGGTGGGATACAGTTCAGTAGGTCCACGGTGGTCGTTGGGAGCGGTCATAAGGTTACTACGCTCGTCCCACCGTCCAGCTCTCTCTCTCAGCAACATTACGTGCTGAAAATGGCGCTCGACAGCTGTCGTGCACCGCCACTTAGTCCAAATTTATTTCACTCGACATATGTTGCACGCCACCAGTTAAGGGTTAATCAAGAGGGAAAAGAGTGACACAGAAACCTAGATAGCTTTCCTATCCTATCCACATTTAAGAACATAAGAACATAAGAAAATGGGAGTCTGCAGAAAGCCGATTGGCCTAAGCAAGGCAGATCCCTGTCCCACACAACCCCAGTTCAATTACAAAGCCCAATTATAGGCTCAACACTCTAATACCCTGAGGATCATCTTACCAAAACGGTTAGAGATTAACGCAGGATTATGGGGGTATGCAGAGTGCTGATTGGCCCAACCCGGCTGATCCCCCTTCACACCCAACCCTTCTCGTCCATATGCTTATCCAATTTTATCTTAAAGCTCCCTACCGTTTTAGACCCCACTATAGCACTTGGTAGTCCATTCCACCCACCTACAACTCTGTTACCAAACCAATATTTGCCTATATCTTTTCTGAAACGAAATTTATCTAATTTGAAACCATTGGTACGAGTTCTTTCGCTATCACTGAGCTTTAGTACATTTGTCATGTCCCCTTTGTTAATCCCACTAACCCACTTGAACACCTCTATCATATCCCCTCTAACTCTGCGTCTCTCTAACGAATGTAAACCTAATTTCTTCAACCTTTCTTCATACGAAAGATTTCTAATATTATGGATCATTTTTGTCATTCTACGCTGTACTCTCTCCAATGAATCTATGTCCATTCTGTAATAAGGACACCAAAATTGGACAGCATAATCCATATGGGGTCTCACTAATGACAAGTAAAGTTTTAAGATAACATCAGCAGTTCTGTTACTCACACTCCTAGAGATGAACCCGAGAATCCTGTTTGCCTTATTACGAACGCTTATACACTGTTTTCTAGGCTTCAAATCATTGCTAACAAACACACCTAGATCTTTCTCTCAGTCTGAATTTTCTAATTCTTTATTAGCTAGTTTATATTTAACATTTGTATGCATCTTCCCTATCTTTAATACCTTGCATTTGTCAATGTTAAACTTCATATGCCAATTTACTGACCATTCGTGTAAGGTATCTAGATCCCTTTGGAGGCACTCTATATCGCTATCTGAATCAATTGATCTCCCCATTTTAGTATCGTCTGCGAATTTACTTATCCTACTAGTTATACCTAAATCTAGGTCATTTATGTATATAAGAAACAACAGGGGACCTAATACCGATCCCTGGGGGACACCACTTTTGACTGCTCCCCATTCTGACTTGGTACCATTTATGCTGACTCTCTGTTTCCTACCAATTAGCCATGACCTAATCCATCCCAACAACGATCCTCCTATTCCATGTGCCTCAACCTTTCTCATCAATCTCTCATGAGGGACTCTGTCGAAAGCTTTACTGAAATCTAAATAAATAATATCATATGACTTGTCACTATCTACTGCTTCATATACCTCTGAGAAAAAGCTAAGCAAATTAGTAAGGCAAGAACGTCCCTGAGTGAATCCATGCTGAGAAGAATTTATTAAGTTAAATTTTACTAAGTGGCTTCTAATTTTCCTAGCAATAATAGACTCTAGCAACTTTCCTATGATTGATGTGAGACTAATGGGACGGTAATTGGATGCTATCGATTTATCACCTTTTTTGAAGATCGGAACTACATTTGCAAGCTTCCAAGCTTCTGGAACTAAACCTGTTTCTAAAGACTTGTTAAATAAAAATGCTAATGGGTTACTTAACTCATCTCTGCATTCTTTTAATACTCTAGCATATACCTCGTCAGGACCAGGCGATTTTTGAGGTTTCAGTCTGTCAATTTCCTTAAGCACATCATTTCTACTTATACTAACTGTACTTAACATATTTGCTATACTATCACTATATACCATATTGACTTCTGGAATCTGTGCCAAATTTTCATTAGTGAAAACGGAAAGAAACTGACTATTTAATGTACTGCACATTTCTAAATCATTTTCTGTTATTTCTCCTATTGAAGTTTTTAGGGGGCCTATTACATCTCTAACTTTAGATTTATATAGTTGGTAAAAAGCTTTAGGGTTATTTTTTGAGTCACTGGCTATCCTTATTTCATAATTTCTTTTTGCTTTCCTGATTTCCTTTTTAACCTGTCTTGATAGAGTCTGATAGTATATATGTAGATGATTTTCGCCTTTCTTTATTTTTCTATATTCCTTTCTTTTTTCCTATAAGATCTATTAGCTTATTAGTCATCCATTTTGGTTGGTTCTGCGGCGATCTAAATTTTCTTTTAGGGATATATTTATTTTGAGCATTGTGGAGTGAAGCAATAAATTGGTTATATGTAGGTGGCAAGTTTAACTCTGGCATATCCTGACTTAATTGCTTAACAATAGGGTCCACCCTTAAGTCTCTTCTTAGCCCACCATAATCGGCTTTTCTGAAATCTGGGATAAGTGTCGTATTCTCTTTAGCATTCCCTGTCCATTGTATATTAAAATAAATAGATTTATGATCGCTATTTCCTAGGTGGTCACCAATCTCTACATCATTTATCATATGTTCATTGTTACTGAAAACTAAATCAAGAATATTAATACCTCTAGTTGGCGTATCTATGAATTGAAATAAAAAACTATCTTGTACAACCTCAATAAACTCTACTGAATCGGAGTCGCCTATTTGGTGCTGCCAATCAATGTTCGGAAAATTAAAATCCCCCATAATGCACACATTGCTAAACCTTGATGCTATTTTAATTTCCTCCCATAACGATGTTCCGCCATTTCTACTCATATTAGGCGGTCTATATATAACTCCAATAACTATGGTCTCACTACCTTCGTTAACCTCTACCCAAACACTTTCATTATCATTATTTAGTCTAATACCTGATTTAATACAGCTTTTTAATGTACTCCTGACAAACACTGCTATACCCCCGCCCCTCCTACTTGTTCGGTCATATTTAAACAAACTATATCCTGGAATATCAAATTCTGCTAAAAAATGCCTAGATTCTGTATTAATCCACGTTTCAGTTAGCGCTATTATGTCTATATTTTCTGTGCTAACGAGTGCTCTAAGTTCGTTCATTTTGTTACATAAACTCCTACAATTTGTATAATATACCCTCAACCTATTACTTTTATTTGCAACTAATTTTCTATTGTTTTTAGCTAACTTATTATTTCCTGTTGAACTACTAGCTCTAGACGGAAATTCTGCTCTATCAGTAATCTCATCTTTACTATCAGTTACATGTGTAGTGTTATCGATAATACTATTACACATCACTATATTCGCACTATCTTGACTGATTATTTCTATTTTACTCACTGGTTTGTCACATGACGTACCTGCTCCATATGGAGACAGTATTTTACTTACACACCCAGGTTTTTTTAACGAAACCCCGCAACAATCTTGTCCAGTGAGCTGGCCAAGGTCGAAACTCCTAGTCGAGAAAGATGTACTCCATCCTGGGCATACAGTTCATCCTTACCATAGAAGTGGGTCCAGTTATCTAGGAATGGTATTGACTTTGCCTTGCAATACTTCTCCAGCCGGCTATTTACACCAATAGCCCTGGAGGACCATTCCTTCCGTACCCCTCTTCTTGGCAGGATACTGTGTACCACAGGAAATCCACCCTTCTCCTTGATCCTCTCCAGCATTTCCTGCTACTTGGTCAGCAACTCCTCAGTCCTGCATCTCCATATGTCATTGGATCCCGCGTTGATGAAGATGATGGGGTCCTCCCCACCCACTTCTAGGACACCATCCATCTTCTCTGCCACCCTCCCGACTCCGGCTCCAGGTAGGCAGACAACTTTACTAACATGAGTGTTAGTAGCCCCGTCAAGGTACCTAACCATTGAATCACCGACAATGAACTTAGCTTTTTTCCGTTGTCGGCGTGTAGCAGGAGTTGTAGCAGCAACAGCAGTAGACTTCCCCCCCTCCCCTCTCACTGCCTCGATGATCGCCACTTCCTCGCCATCACTCTCATCAGCCAAGGTGCTGAAGTTGTTGTGGGTCTTGAGTGGCTGCCTTTTCAGCTTGCAGGCCGTTGCACTGGTTGACACCACTTTCCAAGGGGCTTCACGATCCCTGGGAACACTTCCGGTAGCCTCACACTTCTTCTCCGCTATAGCTAGTCTCAAGGCCAAATTTTCATCTTTGAGACACTGAATCTCCTGCTCCACACTCTCCAGTCTTTCTTGCAAAGCAAGACAAAGCTGGAGAGTATGGGAGGAGACAGCAGACTCATCAACAACAGCCATCACTAAGAAAGTTCACTAGGACCTCACTAAGGGTAAACAGGTTCACTAGCGGTCACTGGGGACGTCCGCACAGGTCAGGGGTCAGAGGGCAATCATTTGTGTAAGAACATAAGAACATAAGAACATAAGAAAATGGGAGTCTGCAAAAAGCCGATCGGCCCATACAAGGCAGATCCCTGTCACACCCAACCCCAATTACAAGGCCCAATTATAGACCCATCTCACTAATACCTTGAGTACTGACCCCACCAAAACAGTCAGAGATTAACACAAGATTACGGGGGTCTGCTGAGCGCCGATTGGCCCACACCTGGTAGATCCCCCTCACACCCAACCCACCTCGTCCATATGCCTATCTAATTTTATCGTAAAGCTCCCTATCGTTCTTGATCCCACTATATCACTTGGTAGCCTATTCCACCCATTTACAACTCTGTTACCAAACCAATATTTGCCTATATCTTTTCTGAAACGAAATTTATTTAATTTGAAACCATTTGTACGAGTTATTTCGCTATCACTGAGCTTTAGTACATTTTTCATGTCTCCTTTATTAATTCCACTAACCCACTTGAATACCTCTATCATGTCACCTCTAACTCTGCGTCTCTCTAACGAATGTAAGCCTAATTTCTTCAACCTTTCTTCATACGGAAGATTTCTAATATTATGGATCATTTGTGTCATTCTACGTTATACTCTCTCCAATGAATCTATGTCCATTCTGTAATAAGGACACCAAAATTGAACAGCTTAATCCATATGGGGTCTCACTAATGACAAGTAAAGTTTTAAGATAACATCAGCAGTTCTGTTACTCACACTCCTAGATATGAACCCGAGAATCCTGTTTGCCTTGTTACGAACGCCTATACATTGTTTTCTAGGCTTCAAATCATTGCTAACAAACACACCTAGATCTTTCTTACAGTCTGAGTTTTCTAATTCCATATTAGCTAGTTTATATTTAAAATTTGTATGCATCTTCCCTATCTTTAATACCTTGCATTTGTCAATGTTAAACTTCATCTGCCATTTTACTGACCATTCGTGTAAGGTATCTAGATACCTTTGCAGACACTCTATATCTCTAACTGAATCAATTGTTCTCCCCATTTTGGTATCGTCTGCAAATTTACTTATCCTACTAGTTATACCTAAATCAAGGTCATTTATGTATATAATAAACAACAGAGGACCTAATACAGATCCCTGGGGGACACCACTCTTGACTAATCCCCATTCTGACTTAGTACCATTTAAGCTGACTCTCTGCTTCCTACCAATTAGCCATGACCTAATCCATCCTAACAACGCCCAACCTATTCCATGTGCCTCAACCTTTCTCATCAATCTCTCATGAGGGACTCTGTCGAAAGCTTTACTGAAATCTAAATATTTCTATCCGTTTTCACTAATGAAAATTTGGCACAGATTCCAGAAGTCAATACGGTATATAGAGATAGTATAGAAAATAGGTTAAGTACGGTTACTATAAGTAGAAATGATGTGCTTAAGGAAATTGACAGACTGAAACCTCAGAAATCGCCTGGTCCCGATGAGGTATATGCCAGAGTATTAAAAGAATGCAGAGATGAGTTAAGTTACCCATTAACATTTCTTTTTAACAATTCATTAGAAACAGGTATAGTTCCAGAAGCTTGGAAGCTTGCAAATGTAGTTCCGATTTTCAAAAAAGGTGATAAATCAATAGCATCCAATTACCGTCCCATTAGTCTCACTTCAATCATAGGAAAGCTACTAGAGTCAATTATTGCTAGGAAAATGAGAAACCACTTAGAAACATTTAACTTAATCAATTCTTCTCAGCATGGATTCACACAGGGACATTCTTGCCTTACTAATTTGCTTAGTTTTTTCTCAGAGGTATATGAAGCAGTAGATAATGACAAGGCATACGATATTATATATTTAGATTTCAGTAAAGCTTTCGACAGAGTCCCTCATGAGAGATTGATGAGAAAGGTTGAGGCACATGGAATAGGTGGGGCGTTGTTGGGATGGATTAGGTCATGGCTAATTGGTAGGAAACAGAGAGTCAGCATAAATGGTACCAAGTCAGAGTGGGGAGCAGTCAAAAGTGGTGTCCCCCAGGGATCGGTATTAGGTCCCCTGTTGTTTCTTATATACATAAATGACCTAGATTTAGGTATAACTAGTAGGATAAGTAAATTCGCAGACGATACTAAAATGGGGAGATCAATTGATTCAGATAGCGATATAGAGTGCCTCCAAAGGGATCTAGATACCTTACATGAATGGTCAGTAAATTGGCAGATGAAGTTTAACATTGACAAATGCAAGGTATTAAAGATAGGGAAGATGCAAACAAATGTTAAATATAAACTAGCTAATTTAGAATTAGAAAATTCAGACTGCGAGAAAGATCTAGGTGTGTTTGTTAGCAATGATTTGAAGCCTAGAAAACAGTGTATAGGCGTTCGTAATAAGGCAAACAGGATTCTCGGGTTCATCTCTAGGAGTGTGAGTAACAGAACTGCTGATGTTATCTTAAAACTTTACTTGTCATTAGTGAGACCCCATATGGATTATGCTGTCCAATTTTGGTGTCCTTATTACAGAATGGACATAGATTCATTGGAGAGAGTACAGCGTAGAATGACAAAAATGATCCATAATATTAGAAATCTTCCGTATGAAGAAAGGTTGAAGAAATTAGGTTTACATTCGTTAGAGAGACGCAGAGTTAGAGGGGATATGATAGAGGTGTTCAAGTGGGTTAGTGGGATTAACAAAGGGGACATGACAAATGTACTAAAGCTCAGTGATAGCGAAATAACTCGTACCAATGGTTTCAAATTAGATAAATTTCGTTTCAGAAAAGATATAGGCAAATATTGGTTTGGTAACAGAGTTGTAGATGGGTGGAATGGACTACCAAGTGCTATAGTGGGATCTAAAACTGTAGGGAGCTTTAAGATAAAATTGGATAAGCATATGGACGAGAAGGGTTGGGTGTGAAGGGGGATCAGCCGGGTTGGGCCAATCAGCGCTCTGCAGACCCCCATAATCCTGCGTTAATCTCTAACCGTTTTGGTAAGATGATCCTCAGGGTATTAGAGTGTTGAGCCTATAATTGGGCTTTGTAATTGATTTGGGGTTGTGTGGGACAGGGATCTGCCTTGCTTAGGCCAATCGGCTTTCTGCAGACTCCCATTTTCTTATGTTCTTATGTTCTTATATAATATCATATGACTTGTCATTATATACTGCTTCATAATTATACCTCTGAGAAAAAACTAAGCAAATTAGTAAGGCAAGAACGTCCCTGGGTGAATCCATGCTGAGAAGAATTGGTTAAGTTAAATGTTTCTAAGTGGTTTCTCATTTTCCTAGCAATAATTGACTCTAGTAGCTTTCCTATGATTGAAGTGAGACTAATGGGACGGTAATTGGATGCTATTGATTTATCACCTTTTTTGAAAATCGGAACTACATTTGCAAGCTTCCAAGCTTCTGGAACTATACCTGTTTCTAATGAATTGTTAAAAAGAAATGTTAATGGGTAACTTAACTCATCTCTGCATTCTTTTAATACTCTAGCATATACCTCATTGGGACCAGGCGATTTCTGAGGTTTCAGTCTGTCAATTTCCTTAAGCACATCATTTCTACTTATAGTAACCGTACTTAACCTATTTTCTATACTATCGCTATGTACCTTACGGACCTCTGGAATCTGTGCCAAATTTTCATTAGTGAAAACGGATAGAAACTGACTATTTAATGTACTGCACATTTCTAAATCATTTTCTGTCATTTCTCCTATCGAAGTTTTAAGGGGGCCTATTTTATCTCTAACTTTATATTTATATAGCTGGTAAAAAGCCTTAGGGTTATTTTTTGAGTCATTGGCTATCCTGATTTCATAATTTATTTTGTCTGTCATTATACCTTTTTTAACCTCTCTTGATAGATTCTGATAGTAAGCAAGTAGGTGAATTTCGCTTTTCTTAATTTTTCTATATATTCCTCTCTTTTTTCCTAGAAGGTCTAATAGTCTATTATTCATCCATTTGGGTTGGTTCTGTGTTGATCTAAATTTTCTTTTGGGGATATATTTATTTTTGCGCATTGTGGAGTGAAGAAATAAAATGATTATAATTATGTAGCTGTCAAATTATCCTGAGTTAAGACAGGTATCTGAGAGAGAGTATGTTCATTAGCGCACCTGGGTCCACTTAATAGTTTAACCATAGGATCGACTCTTAAGGCTCTTCTTAATCCACCATAATTGGCTTTTCTGAAATCTGGGATAAGTGTTGTATTCTCTTTAGCCTTTCCTGTCCATTGTATGTTAAAATAAATTGATTTATGATCACTATTTCCTAGTTGGTCTCCTATCTCTACATTATTTATCATTTGTTCATTATTACTGAGAACTAAATCGAGGATATTATTACCTCTAGTAGGCGAGTCTATGAATTGAAATAAAAAACTATCCTGTACCGCCTCAATAAACTCTTTTGAATCTGAGTCGCCAATTTGATACTGCCAATCAATATTCGGAAAATTAAAATCCCCCATAATACACACATTGCTTAACCTTGATGCTATTTTCACTTCCTGCCATAAAGCTGTACCTTCGTTTCTACTCATATTTGGTGGTCTATAAATAACTCCAATAATTATGGTCTCACTACCTTCGCTAACCTCTACCCAAACACTTTCGTTATCAGTATTTAGTCTAATACCTGATTTAATACAGCTTTTTAAAGAACTCCTGACAAACACTGCTATTCCGCCGCCCCTCCTACTTGTTCGGTCGCGTTTAAACAAACTATATCCTGGTATATGGAATTCTGCTAAAAAATGTCTTGATTCTGTATTAATCCATGTTTCAGTCAGTGCTATAATGTCTATATTTTCGTTGCTAACAAGTGCTCTAAGTTCATCCATTTTGTTACATAAACTCCTACAGTTTGTATAATATAATCGCAATGAATTTATTTTACTGGTATCGGATTTACCTTTATTTCTAACTGAATTCCCATCTTCTGTTACACCTTCAATATTTCTACTAGCAGTACAATTAAAATCCTGTGACTGATATTTTCTATTCCTATCTGATGTACCAGTACGGCAATTTACCCTATCTAGACAATTATTCTTACTCATATTCTCAGGCTTTATTTTCAGCGAAACCCCGCGACAATCCTATCTATTGACCTAGCTAAATTTGCCACCCCTAGCCGGGAAAGATGAACCCCGTCCTGTGCGTACAACTGATTTTTACCATAGAAACGGGTCCAGTTATCAAGGAATGGTATTGCATTTGCATTGCAGTATTTTTCCAGCCGACAATTGATACCAATTGCCCTAGATGACCATTCCTTGCTGACCCCTCTCCGTGGCAAGATACTGTGTACTACAGGTATGCCTCCCTTCCTCCTAACTTTATCTAACACCTCCCTGTACTGCCGAAGCAGTACTTCCGTCCTACCTTTACCAACATCATTGCTCCCTGTACTGAGACAGATAATGGGGCTATCTCCAATATCTTTCATGATGTAATCAATTTCCTCTAACACCTTCCCAACCCCGGCACCAGGCAGACAGACAAGCTTCCTAATATCAGTACAGGTGGACCTAGCTAAGTGTCTGACCATGGAGTCCCCAACAATTGAGAAGGACTTGCCTCTCCTTGTCGATGACTTGGTAGCAGCTGCGGCAGCGGCAGGAACTCCTGGGGCAGCAGTTGAAGGTACACCTGGGGGGGCAGCAGTCACAGCATTCCCTGTGTTTGGAGGCAACTTACTTACCTTTCTCCTGGTTTCCTCGCCGAAGGAAGCACTCGCAGCCTCACCATCACATTCGTCATCTAAGGTGATGAACTTGTTGCTGAGGGCAACTGGCTGCCGTAGAAATTTGCAGGTTGTTGCACTTGTTGGAACAACTGTCCAGGGAGCATCACGATCCCTAACAGCAGTTGCACTATCTTCACTTTTCTTGTCAGCCAAAGTTAGCTTTAAGGCTAAATTCTCGTCTTTGAGAGACTGCACCTCTCTCTCCACATTATCCAGCCTTTCTTGCAAAGCAAGACAAAGCTGGAGAATATGAGAGGAGGTAGCAATCTCGTCAACACCAGCCATTTTAAGAAAGCGTTAACACTATCACCACACTATGGGAAAGATAATTCACTGGGAGTAACTAGGGACAGGTCCTCACTCAGCAAAGGTCAGGCAGGTACAGAGCAAAGGTCAGGCAGGTACTGCCTGACCTTCCACAGTGTATGTGGAAGATAAAGAGTGATGACAATAGCTGATGGAGGAAAGATTGACTTACTGTTATGCCGGGTTGTGATCCAACTCGCTTTATTATGTATTCTATTATAATCTGGGTTTCGGATATTTAGAATCATATAATGCTCAACAGGAACATATCTCGCCTGATGAATGTTACTTCTAAATTACTCAATCACTCTCCAAAACACAATAAACACACAGAATAATTACACTCGTTTTTATTACATAAACAAAAGGTACATATAAATGGGGCATCAGAATCTCCACTATAATGAGTAGGAATCTAATGTAATTCAAGGTGACTTATAAAGATTTGAATATGTTTTACTCTTTAGAGAATAATGTCTTCACTTACAAGGTAGTAATCATGAAACATATCATTTCATAAAATAAACACATAAATATAAATATTGATGACAATACCTATATGGGTCAAGTGTGTATCGAGAGGTATAATAATTTTTACTTATATATGGGCAGCTGAAATTATCTACTCAGACTGCGCACAGGTATGCGCGGCGAGAAAGACAAATAGGGCCAGCTCAGGTAGACGCGTCAAAGGTACCGCTCAAGGGAGTAAAGGTCAAACGGACTGAGGTCAAGTTAAATTAATATTCGATTTAGTGCAACGTTAAATCGAGTTTAGAAGATATGAACTTCGCCTTACTCTAGATGGAATGATAATTTAATTTAGCATTTAACTATCAAATAATAGATGTGAATAATCTCTCACACGATACACAAAAAATAAATTCAATCGTAAATGAGTTAAAATCACACGGCATGAGGAAATCAGATTCACAGTAAATATAGTGAATAAATTATAGCAGCATGATAGCTATAGATAAGTTGGTTTGAATAAATTATAGCAGCATGATAGCTATAGATAAGTTGGTTTGAATTAATTAACAAACACAGAATAATAATATTTAATACAGAACAAAGTAGTATCGTATAAATAGCCCATAATTATTATGTTCTCTCCACGAACCAATAATAGCCCATAATTATTATGTTCTCTCCACTAACCAATAATAGCCCATAATTATTATGTTCTCTCCACTAACCAATAATAGCCCATAATTATTATGTTCTCTCCACGAACCAATAATAGCCCATAATTATTATGTTCTCTCCACTAACCAATAATAGCCCATAATTATTATGTTCTCTCCACTAACCAATAATAGCCCATAATTATTATGTTCTCTCCACGAACCAATAATAGCCCATAATTATTATGTTCTCTCCACTAACCAATAATAGCCCATAATTATTATGTTCTCTCCACTAACCAATAATAGCCCATAATTATTATGTTCTCTCCACTAACCAATAATAGCCCATAATTATTATGTTCTCTCCACTAACCAACTTAGCCCATAATTATTATGTTCTCTCCACTAACCAATAATAGCCCATAATTATTATGTTCTCTCCACTAACCAATAATAGCCCATAATTATTATGTTCTCTCCACTAACCAATAATAGCCCATAATTATTATGTTCTCTCCACTAACCAATAATAGCCCATAATTATTATGTTCTCTCCACTAACCAATAATAGCCCATAATTATTATGTTCTCTCCACTAACCAATAATAGCCCATAATTATTATGTTCTCTCCACTAACCAATAATAGCCCATAATTATTATGTTCTCTCCACTAACCAATAATAGCCCATAATTATTATGTTCTCTCCACTAACCAATAATAGCCCATAATTATTATGTTCTCTCCACTAACCAACTTTACTCCTAAACTCGATTAATGAAATTAACAAACACATGTGACAGTCCGGGGATTCGAACCCAGGATGCTCACACCGAAAATCAACATACTTATGCATTGCACCACGAAGACAGTTAAAGAATGCTGCACAAGCCTACGATTTATTATGCAGTTTCGAATCCTGCATAAATATATTCCAACTGCACTATCGGAGGCTATGAATAGGTGAATGGAAATAGTAATCAATGGGGCCCTTAACCCTAGGGAATAATAGGCTGTTGAATACAGGAATGTATAATCTGAATAAACTGCGGGTGAAAGAATTACATAAACTGAGTAACGTATATGATTAGATTATTCACAAGAACTAATACAAATTAGAAATCTTGAACATTAGATTAATTCCGACTCAACGGAACGGGTTTTTACTTTCAGCAGTGGCGACTTTATACTCTAAGTAATCTCTTATAACAACTGGACGTAGCACTGTCCTGAGTTTAGGGTTTTTAAGCTTCAAAAAGGAAAATAGCTTTCGTTACACACTTAAGAACATAAGAACATAAGAAAATGGGAGTCTGCAGAAAGCCGATTGGCCTAAGCAAGGCAGATCCCTGTCCCACACAACCCCAATTACAAAGCCCAATTATAGGCTCAACACTCTAATACCCTGAGGATCATCTTACCAAAACGGTTAGAGATTAACGCAGGATTACGGGGTCTGCAGAGCGCTGATTGGCCCAACCCTGCTGATCCCCCTTCACACCCAACCCTTCTCGTCCATATGCTTATCCAATTTTATCTTAACACCTTACGAGCGGCTAAATAAGACCCAGAACGTAAAACAAGTACCTATCCCTGAAACTCGCTAGTCTCCTGCCACCACTTGTCTCTCTCTCTCACCCACATTACGTGCTGAAATTGCCACTCGTTAAAGCTCCCTACCGTTTTAGACCCCACTATAGCACTTGGTAGTCCATTCCACCCATCTACAACTCTGTTACCAAACCAATATTTGCCTATATCTTTTCTGAAACGAAATTTATCTAATTTGAAACCATTGGTACGAGTTCTTTCGCTATCACTGAGCTTTAGTACATTTGTCATGTCCCCTTTGTTAATCCCACTAACCCACTTGAACACCTCTATCATATCCCCTCTAACTCTGCGTCTCTCTAACGAATGTAAGCCTAATTTCTTCAACCTTTCTTTATACGGAAGATTTCTAATATTATGGATCATTTTTGTCATTCTACGTTGTACTCTCTCCAATGAGTCTATGTCCATTCTGTAATAAGGACACCAAAATTGAACAGCATAATCCATATGGGGTCTCACTAATGACACTAATGACTTCGACTTGGACACACAAGGACTGATAACACAACAGAATAAAATCTGAGAGCATTCACCAAGTATCACATATAATATCGACTATGTAACGTAGGTAAAAATAGTTGAAGAAATGCTTGAACATAAACTATTTTTTTTTTTTTTTTTTTTTTTTTTAAGAGGGGAAATAAGAGGGTTGGAGAGGGAAGGGGGTAAAATAGGAGGAAATTAAGAAGTACAGTAGTAGATTAAAGTTGGCGGGCCGTCCACCTTGCTATTTTAGGGATATTTGTACTTTATTACAGTTACATTTATTTCTTTTTCAGCTTTGCTATTTAGGGATATTTGTACTTTATTACAGTTGCATTTATTTATTTTTCAGGTGTCTAGTTGTCATTTTGTTTCTTTTTTCGTTGTCTAGTTGATTTTTTTGTAGTCCTTGGGGTGCAGACAACACATCCCTGCTTGTCTTTGTGAGGAGTACATTTGACAAAATCCCACTATTTACATCAAGATGATATCGGGTTGCGTTTTCATCAAGATTATATGGGGTTTCTTCTTCGGTTTTCTTTTGGATTTGAGGTGTTAGTACTGGAGGTGGGGGAGTTATTTTTTGAGGTAAGGGAGACTCTCGTGATGTTTCTGCATCTTCTTGTAGTTGTTGGTCTATTTCTTCTTCTTTGTCTTCTTCCTCTTCATCCTCCTCCTCATCGTCTTCATTATCTTCTTCTTGTTCATCTTGTTCAGCAAATTCAGACAGATCGATTGATTCATCTTCCTTCTCCTCCATTATGGGGTTCTTCCTCTGTTGAGTGTTCTTGGTCTGGTATTTAGGTGGTTGGAGAGCTTCTTGAGGGATTTTTATGGATGGTAGGTTGTTGTGCTGCAGTATTAAAGGTATTATGTGGCTCAAATGATGTTTATTTGAGCCAGCAATAGCCTTCGCTGTTTCTATGCATGCATATATTTTTGCATGCATAGTGTGTTCTTCCAGTCTTCTTGGTGTTTGCTCTGTTGCATGGGGAGATCCTCTGGTTTCAGTACCTCCTGGTCCTGTTACTTCTTGAGCTTCTAAACCTTGTCTGCCTTTCCTGGTGACAAATTCAACAGCTTCTCCGGTGTCTAGTGATATTCTGGTGTTGGTTCTTGATATCCCAGAATGGTGTATGAATATATCCTCGTTGTTGTCTGTTCTGTGGATAAATCCATAACCCTTCTTGAAGTTGTACCACTTCACAGTCCCTTTGATTTTGGTGTTCATGGTGATTGTGACGCCTGATGTTGTGGTGGTGAGCCTACGTAAACACCTTGAAACCGAACATATATAGATCATAAACCGTACTTATATAAAATCACTGCACGGTTCTAAGTTCGATTAATCTTACACGTGTACTAAATTGACAAGGGGAGTCCTAGAAGCGGATCTCTACGAAAAAGTTAAATTGAACACTTGCATATTTTATATTACCTTCACAATAATTCCCAAAAACTTAGTAACACAGAGACACTTAGGTTACGGGTGTAG
Organism: Paralithodes platypus; assembly: GCA_032716605.1. Taxonomy (NCBI): domain Eukaryota; kingdom Metazoa; phylum Arthropoda; class Malacostraca; order Decapoda; family Lithodidae; genus Paralithodes; species Paralithodes platypus. Next base: position 31,133,753 of record CM064480.1, read on the forward strand.
AGGAGAAATAATTTCCATGAGGGAGAATCTGGACGACGTAGGACTCGTTGCTCTTCCTTCGGCTGGACATCAAAGGGAGCTGCCTCTCTCACAGACACTAGAGAAAGTCACTCCTGGTTCCTCCAACACACTCTCGTTAGTCACCCTCGTTGGACTTGACTATAGGGACAAGGGCTTGTCCTATAGAGAAGTTTAGCCAACACTGTTATCTACCCACTACAAGCTGAACTAGCAGAAGGTATTACCGCGTGTTGGCATACCTTCCATCGATTTCAGTCAGGCTATATTCGGATGATAATTTGAACTCAATTTGACCTATTTCAGCATAGTAAAGACATGGGAATATCAGTCTTTTAATGTACAACGTTATTCTCTATAATTTAAGATTACACTCTTTGTATAGAAAGCTTGCATGGCTACAAGCTGGGGGTTTTCTATGTTGCAGGCCATGCTTTCTTTCTTCCTAACTTCTTTTGTATTATTTCCACACCTCGTGTAAGGTACTGTAGAGGTGATTCTCTTGGTCCCATCTGTAGAGGTATTGCATTGGATCTTATGTGGAATTAGCATAAATTCTTATTCGTCGTCGTACTCCAAATCTGGCTGCTCTTGTGTACCCGCCTTTCTTGTATGTCTCAGGCTCTGTGATTGGCTGGACAGGGTTCTCTGCGATTGGTCCGGGCTTGAACTTCCTGTAGGGCCCGGATGTGGTTCCCTTTGGTGGGTAGACTGTAGTATACCGGCAGGTATTAAAGCATGGGTAAGTTCTCTTTGTTGGGTAGACTGTAGTACTTCTGCAGGTAGTAGAGCATGGGTAAACAGGGAGGACTGCGCGGTTTCCCTTTCCACCTTCAGCTGTGTCCTTTTCCTTGTCCTTTTCTTCTCCTTAATTGCAGCTATTCTGACTCTTGTATGTTGCTCTTTTTCCTGAGTTGTTAGGACCTCTGAGGGGGTTGCTTTGTCCTTTGTTTGCAACCCCATCATCTCAAATACATATATTGTTTATATGTGAATGAAGGAGATAAAAGGTACAGCTGCCCCCAACCAGTGTTTCCCCAAAGTGAAAGTGTGACAAAGAGCTAAAATCAAGGTACGATAGAGTCAAAATGTCTGGATACACGGAGCTTGAAGCAATTTACGCCATAGGATGATCGAAAGCCAGATTGAGGGAGTGAGTTCCAAAGCTTGCTTATTGAGTTGAAGAAAGACAGGAAACTGTTTCAATCTTGGGTTTGAGAGTTGAACAGAATAGGGGTGGGAGTGTGTTGAAAGGCGGGTGCCCCCCACTCTCCGTGAGGGAGGGGGTATACTCTGAGAGAGCTCCGAAGAAAATTGTTTATTGTGTTAGCGGTAGAAAAGTGAGAGAGATGCAACCTTTTGGGGTGTAGAGAGAGATTGTATGGAATTAGTGAGAAGAGGGGAGTTGATGAGACAAAATGCTTTTGACTTTGCCCTTTCAAGAAGTGCAGCTTGGGGGAACCTCCAAACATATACGAACAACACTCGATGCATGGGCACACTGTGCCCCAATACAGAGCCGTGGGGGGTGAGGAACCCACAGAGACGGGTGAGCACACCCAACTTCTGGGAAGCCTCTTTAGCAAGAGTGGTAATATGATCTTTCCAAGAAAGGACAGAAGAATAAGACACTCCAAGAATACTGAGAGAAGATGAAGGGTTGATTTGGGTATTGTTGAAGTTAAGGGATACAACTGTGGAAGTTCTTGATGGGTAGATAAATGGAGAAATTGGGTTTTTGAAAGCATTAACAGTAACAAGATTTTATCTGCCTCAATCGGAAATTGTTGATAGATTAGAAGATAAGTGTGTTATGGCCTCATTATGTGAGTTTTTGAGTGATTGTATGCTGGGTTGTTCTGTAAAACTAGTTGAATAGTGTAAGGTAGAGTCATCAGCATATGAATGGGTAGGACTGAAGGTACAGCTAAGGAGATCATTAAAGGAATCTATTTTTATTTATCTCACTCCAATACCAAACACCCCCAATGAAATTAATGAAAGCATGTGATCCACCAGGATTCGAACCTATTAAAAAGAGAACTGGATACAGGACAGAACCCTGAGGAATACCGGAGTTGATAGGTTGAGGAAGTGAGCGATGGCCGTCTACAACCGCAGCTATGGAACAACCAGAAAGGAAATTAGATACAAAGGCACAGCTGGAGGGCTAGAAGCTGTAGGAGGGTAGTTTGGAGATTGGAGATTTGTGCCAGACTCTATCAAAGTCTTTCGATATGTCTAGAGCAATAGAAAAAGTCTCACTGAGGAGGATGACCACGAGTTAGAAAGATAAAAAAGATCACCAGTAAAGTGTCCCTTAACCCCTTTAGTACCGAGTTGTCCTTGTCATTATAATCTAGATATTATCAGACGATTTTATCCAGCTTAGGGAGGACGTGTAGCAATTAAAAAGCTTCAAACTATCTCGATTATCTATTTTAACTACCACGATTTCCTCCTAGGCTGCACAAAATCGTCTAAATATAGCTGGAATAACACAAAATACATCCTCGGTAAGGAAGGGGTTAAAGGTGGTGGTGCATGGGTTGAAATAAACATGGAATAATAATCTCCAACCTGCACATAATTATCTTGCAAAATGCAATGTCACTGAAATAATGATTAACAATGACATAAAGGATTTTGTGGAACATCTACACCGGACCTGTGATGTCATAGGGGTGTAAGTCCACCATCCAGTCCAGGACGAGGATACCCCTGTGATGTCAATATGACGTCACTGGTCCGGTGTAGACGATCCACAAAATCCTTTATACCATTGTTAACAATTTTTTCAATGCCATTGCATTTTGCAAGATAATTTTGTGCAGGTTGGCGATTATTATTCCATGTTTATCTCAACCCATGCACCACCACCTTTAAGGAAACCATACTGGCAATCTGAAAGTAAATTATGGGAAGACAAAATTAATGCTTAACCACTCCAATACCAGCGACGGCGAATCGCCGTCAGTAGATAATTAACTCCCCTGTCCCAGCGACAGCGAATCGCCGTCAGTAATGTACTTTCCTTGTAACTGCCTGTACAAGGCTGTACCAGGTACCACAAATGTTTGAGCACTGCTCTCGTTATGGCAACACTTTTCAGCATATATAAAACCCACTGAAGGGTGAGAGAGCCAGTCTTGCCTCATCTCTTGAGGTGGAAAGGTGGTCTCTCCTGCCATTTTGGTCACATTGCTTGGGACTGGGGAGGACTTTTATTACTGTATCATATGGTAGAGTACGGGTTAAGAAATTTTGAATTCAGAATAGTTTCAAAAACTTTAGAGATGCAAGAGATGAGAGCAATTAGACAATAGTTAAAGGATTGAGAGCAGTCACCCTTCTTTGGGACAGGTTGAATGAGGGCAAACTTCCAGCAATGTGAAAGACGTTAGAGGAAAGACGGATATAAAATAGTTTGCCTAGACAAGGAGTCGGCACGGAAGAACAGTTTTTGAGTACAACAGTAAGAACACTATCCAGTTTGTATTCCTTCTTAGTATTAAGCCCAAAGAGGGCAGAAATTACATCCTTAGAAGAGATTATGATATTTGGCATAAGTAAGTGAGAAGGGGGTGGAGAGTATGGAATAGCACCGGAATAATCCAAGGTGGAGTTTTTAACTAAAGTTTGAGCGAAGAGCTCAGCTTTGCCAGAGTGGAAAAGAAGAGGTAAATAGGGGGAAATAAAAAAAAAATTTTTTTACCCTGATGAGTGAGTTTATTTAGCAGTGTCCCCCATCCTGTGGAAGAGTTCAGCTTTGTCAGAGGAAGAGGTTACAGTAATACGTCAGAGTGGAAAAGAGGAGGTAAAGACGAGGAAGTTAAATTGTTAGAGAGGTTTTTGGCAAGATGCCAGAAAGCTTGGGAAGAACTAGAGTTGGAAAGTTCAGAACATTTATTATTGATGAAAGAGTTTTTGGCAGGTCGAAGAACAGATTTGGGTTGATTCCAGGCAGAAATACAAAAAGAGCGAGATACTTGAGTTTGAAGGCAATGGTACCGTTTGTATTTTTGTGTTTGTTTTTTTAAATGTGGATGAGGGAGACAAAAGGCAAAATTGCCTGTGACGAGTGCCTCCCCCAGTGATGAAAGAGTGACAGGGCAAAAATCAAGGTATATTCGAGCCAAAATGCCTGGACACACGGAGTTTGAAGCAATTTAAGGCATAGGATGAGGGAAAGATGGATTCAGGGAGAGAGTTCCAGAGCTCAGCTGTTGAATAGAAGAAGGATTGGGAGTATCATTTCACTCTTTAGTTGAGAGGGGTGGGATTGTGTTGCAAGACGGGTAGTACGTACCCTACATAGAGGAGGTGGTATACACTGGGAGAGCTCTGAGGAACACTGATTATTGTAGTAGCGATAGAATAGCGAGAGAGATGCAACATTGCGGCGAAGAGAGAGAGATTGCAGAGAGTTGGTGAGTGGACGGGAGTTAATGATACGAAATGCTTTCCTTTCTACTTTGTCTAGGAGTGCGGTGTAAAAGGATCCTCCCCACACATGTGAACAAAATACTCAATACAAGGATGCATTGTGCTCCTGTACAGAGCAAGAAGCTGCGCATGGGTAAAGAACCCCTTGAGACGGTTGAGCATACCCAGCTTCTGGGAAGCTGGCTTAGCAAGACTGGTAATATGGTCCTTCCAAGAGAGAGCAGAAAAAAAAGACACCAAGAATATTGAGAGAAGATCAAGGATTGATTTTCGTATTGTTGAAGTATAAAGGCCGCGTCATACAGATGTCGACCGCGACCCGACAGAAACCCGAAGGCAATGACTTGCAAAAAAAAATGTTTGCGGTTCGAGTGTATTCGGCCCAAAAATCGGGCGACATCGAGTATGATTCTGGTTTGTTCGAGTCGTTCTAGTCATGCTCTGGTCATCACCCGAAAGTTCGGATGAGTCGGCCAAAAGTTAGTGCATGCGTTAACTTTTGGGAAATCCTCGAGTGCGTTCGGGTCAAAAAAACGTTACAAAATCCTCGAGTCACCTTCGATTTACATTCGATTCGTATTCGGCTTACATTCTACCATATTCTGATCGCATTCGACCTATGCGAGTCACTTTCGAGTCAAAAAATTTAACTCGATTCATACCAGAATTGATGGAACCTAAGTGGACTTAGACCCGATGATTTAGACCGTAACCCGAATTAGACCCGATGCTCACTGGAAAATTCCTACATAAACTTGTTCGAACTTCTACTGTTCTCGATGCTGACCCAAATTTTAGGATGGTGACTGGATGGATACCCGAATACTACTAGAAAATGACTCGATGCATGTCCGACATTCCTAATTAAACTCGATGAATATTCGATCGTGATCCGAATGACTAGAATGTAAGTCGAAGGGTTGTCGAAGCCAAGTCGAATCAAACCCGAACGCGAGTCGATGGGCGGAGCCACGTGAAGCAGGCCCGTGTGCGGTTGGAGCGGCCCGAATTATCGTACACTGCCACCCCCGCACGGGCCCTATAAATTAGCGGGTGGGAGTTATTCACTCCATTCCACACCAGAACCCACTGCCCACCATGTCTCTCTCGCCCACCACGTCTCTCTCGCCCACCACGTCTCTCTCTCCAACTCTTGTCGCCAACATGCCCGGAAACTATGGTAAAGGAGGCAAGGCAGTGAAGAGGCCCCGCAAATTTACCATGGAGTCTGTGGACCTGTTTGCCACCCAGCAATCCCAAGAGGAAAGTGAGGAGGAAGTAGAGGAGAGGCAGCACATCGACTCCAACCCTGTTTTCGACGATGAAAACCCAACCGAGGAAGCAGAGTCACAGTCTATTATTATAGCAAAGAAAGCCCATGTCCCTCACAAAAAGACCCACCCTATCGTGTCAACCGAAGGTGACAGTCCTTCGGAACAGGAAAGCGAGGATGATGACGCCACCCAAGATGACCTCACGCCACTCACCGAGCCACCTACCCAGACACCAACGACATACTCCGAGACGCCTACCCAGACCACGCCGCCCATCAACCCAGTACAACCTGTGCCGAAAAGGAGGAGGAGGACCTACGCCAGGCTCCCTTATCAGAAGGAGGTGGAAGTGGCCGAGTGGTATTCTGAGCAGGAGTTCCTGTACAACAGGAAAATGAGGGCCCACAAGGATAAGAACATGCGGGAGAAGACACTCACCACGAAGGCAAAGGAGCTCAACATTGAAGGTTGGTTGTGTGCGTTCTTATGATATAATAACCATTACGTTGAGTGATATTACTTACAAATACCAAACACATCTATGTTTCTGAAATAACTTACCTGTGCCGTGCAAAGTGGATACATATTTATCATAAAGTTTGGCGTTAACATTGCTGGCGAATCTTGTTTTCGGAATTGAAATAACTAGGTAATATTTGGAGTTAATAATAGATAATGTTTCGTGTGCAGTCTTGCATTGTACTTCCCTCATATCAATGTGTGCAGTGTGGTTACCTGCCCAGGTGAACCATACTTATTCATGTTGACTGATAATAAATTCGGTTGTGATAATCTTTGTCCCCATACTATTTATATTTTGTACGTAATCACTCCTAATATATATTATTTAAATTTTTCAGTGGAAACACTCAACAAGTGGATGGAAGGGATGAGGACCAGGTACGGGAAGATTCCCGTGTCTGGTTCAGGTTCGGTCCAGCTGACGGAGAGAGACGCCTGGATCAAGACCCACTTCGCGTTCCTCAAACCCCATCTTGTGAAGTTGCCCACCAGAAAGAGCAAGGTACGTTTATCAAGTCTATTGCAAATTTATTTTTAATCAAAAATAAATGTTAAAGGTATAAATAAATATCTTGGTGCTGTTCAACATAAGATTTAATAAACATAAGTTACATAAATGCTTCACCATTATTGTTGGATGTTGTAAATAGAATAAAATCGAATATTAATATTGTCTAACATGTATAATACTTTTTTAATTATTTCTATGTATAAATAATAAGCTGCACCCAGATTATTGTGAATATTTATTGCTATGTAAAAATGACCAAATTAAATAACCATTGATATTATATTATATATATATATATATATATATATATATATATATATATATATATATATATATATATATATATATATATATATATATATATATATATATATATATCTGTATATATATATATATAATTATGAGTGTTGCTAGAAAATTATTTACTCTATAAATTGATGTTCAACACTGTCATAAACTAATAACCTGATACATTCCACAGCTCTACAAGACAACGACTGTGGAGGAGGAGATGGCTGACGACGTCGAGCCTGAAGGGGAGGACGGGCCAGAGTCAACTCCCACTCCAACCCAAACCACAGCTACCCAGGACACCGCGACCGGGAGCTCAGCCGTGGTGGCAACTCCCGGGTCATCTGGGTCCGGTGCCACCCCCAGCCAGGCGCCAGCCGCCCAACCCGACCTGTATGACAAGGTAAATATCATTATTATGTATCCAATGTTAACATGCCATCATAATTAAATCTCTCCACTCGTAAACACATACACCCACATGCAACACAAAACACCCCACCCTCTGTGCCTTCACTCAGCCACTCACTGACTGTCACCCATTATAGTATTGAACACATTTAATTGTACATTCGCAATTATGTAAATGTTTTAGTATATATAAAAAGAAAATGTTTCATACAATAAATCTATTAAACATTTCGATGTATCATATATCGGTAATTTGTAACTTATTTGTTATCAATGCAGTAACGTTTATTAGGCAATATTAATGGTGCAGAGGTTATTTTGTCACGCATTATTGTAATGAAGGTACACTGCATTAATGTTTATGAAGTATTGTCTGATTCATTCTAATACATTTATTTTTCTCACACAGCTTCGTGAAGGTGAGAAGGAGCTGGACAACCTCTACCATGTGTGGCAGAGGAGCCACCAGGTGGACACCCCCGCAGAGGCGAGTCTGAAGCCATACTTCAAGACACTCCAGACCAACATGCGTGACCTTCCATCACCCTTGATTCAGGCCTTCCAGTTGGACGTGCTAAGATTTTCCAATGCCATGATTTCCCACAACCAGGGCCTAGGACCCCTCCCACACTTCGCACCCCTCTCCCACCCCCTGTCCCCAAACCCTCCCCAACATCATCCCCAACGTCAGTATTATGAAACTCTCAATGTCCCTACCACTAGCACGTCCTACCACCATATAGGGAAAACAATTCAACAGTCTCCAATCCAGCAGCCAGACACACCCTCTCAGTGGAAGGCCTATGGGCCTTCACGTCCTTGTGCCACGCCCGTACAACAATCACCCCTGGACCCTGCCTTCTTGGAGACCATGCTGGATCTACCTCATTGACAAACCAATATCTCTACCTCTGTACCTCATTAATTATAATAAAAAAAAAAATTCTATGTTTGACTTGTGTTGTGCTTACTCCTACAATTTATTTTCTATGTTTTACTTGTTCCTAAGGTTAATTTGCTTGCTTAATAATAATTAAAGGGAATATAAAGTTAAAATATATGATCGAGTAGATCACATGGGAATAGGATATAAAAGAAAATTAAATTAAAAAAAAAAAAAAAAAAAAAAATAAAATGTGTCACATCCCAATATGATATATATTAAATTGACATTGAATTTTTTTGACCATGTTAACATGTTATTACTTTAAACAAATCAACAGCCAAGATCAACATCAACAAATAAGAAAAAACCAGAGAAATTTAACACATCCCAATATGATATAAATAATATTGACATTGAAAATTTTTGACTATAATTAAAAGTTACCATGATATTACTTTAACCAAATCAACATCCTTGAGCAACATGTTCGTGAATATTAATCAGAAAACAATATAAAAGTTTAACATATAAAGTGACGTGGACATGCAGTCCAAAGTAAGGTAACAATTTATTTTGTTATTTCAATTAGAGGCTTTGACCAAATATAATAATAATAAATTAGGGGATTTATCTTAATGAAGTGAGACTTTGACCAAATATATTAATAATAAAGTAGGGGCTATATCTTAATGAACTTATGTTTCAAGGATATATATATATATATATATATATATATATATATATATATATATATATATTATAACAACTTTATAACAGGTCAGAATATTTAGTGCTGTGATTCATTTTCGGGTTTGTATACAATATATTTATCAAAGACTTTGACACTTTTATAATAAGGCATCGAAGGGAGTTTGATTTATGCCATTGCAATGACAGTATTGGGACACCTACGGCAGTCACACTGCAACATTGTGCAACACTTATAAAACGGGTGTGGGATATTATGGACCTGCATATAGTGGAAACGTACCTTTTTACTAGTCCTGCCAGGCAAGGCGCTGTTCAGGGCGGTTGTAGTACTGGGTCAGGTAGTCCCTCATCACTTTGGCAGCGGCTGGTCCTCTCTGGCGCTGAAGTGGCTCCAAGCCATCCAAGGGGTCCCTCGCCCAGTCACTTTGGGTTATTTCAGGGCGACGAAGTCCGGCTTCTGGTTGGGGCTCACGTCGGTCGATTAGCATATTGTGGAGTATGCATGAAGCCAGGACTACCTTCTCCACGGTACTGGGGTGTACGTTGATGGTAGTCAGTAGGCACCTGAAGCGGTTGGCTAGCATACCGAAGGCATTCTCTACCTGTCTCCTGGCCCTAGACAGTCTGTAGTTGTAGTTTCTCTTGTCATCATCGAGCCCTCGGTGTGGGTGTGGCTTCTGCAACCACTCCCTCATTGGGAATGCGTCATCACCAACCAGAAAGTAGGGCACTGGCTGGTCCTCCCCTGGGAATGGCTCGGGTGGTGGCAATCTTGCTGCTCCGTCCTCCAGGGCCTTCCGGATGTCAGTCACCTGGAATATACCACCATCAGATGCTGACCCGTTCGCTCCAACGTCAACGTACATAAATTTTCCCAGGTGATCGACTATTGCCAGGAGCACAATGGAGTGGTAGTGCTTGTAATTGTAGTACAAGGATCCGCAGTTGCTTGGAGGCTGTATGGCAATGTGCTTCCCATCAATTGCCCCAATGGTGTGTCCGAAGTCCCACCTATCCTTGAAGCCCTTGGCGACCTCCTTCCAACCTTCAGGTGTTGATGGGCACACTATTTGCTCCTCCATGTATTCCTGTATGATTGCCTCGCACGTCTCCCGCACTGCCAGTGATATCGTGTTGGCACCTACACGGAAGTTCAGTGCCATGCTCTTATAGGCCTCACCAGTGGCCAAAAAGCGTAGTGTCATGGCAACTCGCAGTCCGGGCTCTAGGGGCTTCTTCCAGTTGGTCTCGTCCTTCTTGATCCTGGGTGTGACACGTTCGACAATCATATTAAACAGCTCCTCGTCCATACGCAGAAAGTATTTATAGGTAACCACGTCAGTTTCCTGGAGTTTCTTCAGCAACTGGTGGTAGTGTCCGTGTGTCTCTCGCTGTGCCACCCATGGCTTGACGCTGCAGCTTCGGGGTTTCCTTGGTCGTCGTGGCCGTCGAGGTTGAGCACGTTGGGGTTCACGTTCTTTGTCCATGATGGCGCGGGCAGTAATCTGATATCTGAGGTTGGCATTAACTATCTCCTGCCTCAAGATTGCCAACTCCAATGCCTCGTCATCCATCTCTTCTGGTCGTGATGGGTCCGGGAGGTTGCTTTCCTGTGACATGTTGTTGTGTTGGGTGCACTGTACAAATGAAGCTTGTGTGAGCACACCCTCTCTTTATATAGTGGGGTGATGCATAACTTCAAAATCGTGTCATAATCTACTTATTCTAGTCACGTTCGACTTACATTCTGGTTTCATTCCGGTTGGGTTCCTGACTTCGGGTGGGGTTCGATTTTCATTCGGTTTTAAGTCGGGTTACTTCGGGTGTGATTCGGTTTTAACTCGGGTTGGTATCTGCTACTCGGGTCACCGTCGATTAGCTTTCGACTCATGGTCGATTCAATTCCGTTCTACTTCTGGTTAGTTTCGAGTAATATACAGGATAACATCGACTCGTATTCGAGACGCATTCGAGTCCCTCGGGTTGCATTCGAATTGCTTTCTAGTCATAGTCGTGGTACGAGTCTCATTCGGGGACTTCGGGTGAATTCGGGTGAAAAGTGCAAGTCATTGCCATCGGGTTATTGTCGGGTCGCGGTCGACCTCTGTATGATGCGGCCTTAAGGGATAGTCCTCTGGGAGTTCCGGACGGGTAGTAATATTGAGAAATTGGGTTTTGGGAGTATCAAAGGCAACAAAGTTTTCTCTGCCCCAATTGGAAATAGTAGTTAGATCAGAAGATAAGTGTTGTAAGGCTTCATTACATTTGTTTATGAGGGATTGCTTGCTTGGGTGTTCTGGAAAACTAATTGAGTAGTGTAAGGTAGAGTCGTCTTTGTATGAATGGATGGGACTGGAGGCACAGTTGAGATCATATATGAAAATTTGAAAGAGAATGGGATATAGGACAAAGCCCTGAGGAACACCGAAGTATGCTTCCTCCTTATTGCGGACAGCAGTAGAACAAGCATGAGTAAACCAAGATTGTTTGCATTAGACTGAGAGAAAGAAAATTGATATAATAGGGAAACCGAAAACTAGATCACTTTCCTCTTCTAACCATGTTCTTGCGTGTAGGATGTAGTGCGTGGGATAAATGATATGCAGAGAGAAGAAGGGTTCCTGTGATGGTTGATGGGGGGCTTGCGTGTTGATGGGAGAAGGGAGGGAGGGGAAGGGTGTGAGAGAAAGTTAGGAGTTTGTGAGCAAAACAAAGCAACAATAAACTATATTACCTCCATCCATTACTACCACCTTTGTACCGATTAACACACGGAAAATACTGATTTCGAACTTAATTGTTTTTCTTTTATCCAAGCAATGTACTATAGTTACCATTGTTTTCATCAATTGCCTTAGTTTTAGAAATACAGTATTTTTTCTATATGAATATTTTCAACTAGCCTTTATCAACTTTGTTTTACTCTGATGTAGGTTGTTTTCAACTATCCTTCATCAACTTTGTCTTGTTCTGTTACGAGCTGGAGGCAGAAAATGAATGATGGACAAAAAAGATAGGAAATAATGGTTAGGGAATGAGACGTGAAATGAAAAGAAAATATATAAGAGGGAAGACTACCAGTAAAAGAGAAACAAAGCAGTATACTGTATTATGAGGGAAGCGTAAGTGATGTGCTAACCAGACCAATACAGAAGGGTGTGATATAAAACAAATGCAAGGGGTGTACGATCAGTTGTTTAACCTTTAACCAGTATATTTAAATATACTGGTTAAAGGTTAATCAACTGATCGTACACCCCTCATTTTATAATGAATTTTATGTGAATTTTATGTGAAGCAAATAGCAAATGGAATATTATATAGCCTAGCATGGATTTTAATTTTAATTTTAATAATACAGAATGTGAAAAAAAGAATATAAGGATAACGAATAAAAGGAGCATGAATAAAGAAGAATGTGAAGGAAAACGTCAAGGTGAGAATAAATATGAAGCAGCAAGAGACGCTGGTTGAGTTGTTATGAGGGAGATGAGAAGTGTACGAGGAGGTGACAAATGTACAGTTGAGTAAATAAGTCACCTTATACTTGTTAATATGTTTCTCTCTTATTGTACTCATATATCGTTTGGCGTTTGCCAGATGTTGACTGAGATGTGTAATTGTGTGATAGTATTGAAAGACTCGTTTGCAAGAACTGAATCTAGCCTGGCAAATGTTGAATGTAAAGTTCTTATTAAAAGGCAGTTGGCGCTATAACATCACTTACTTGGCTAGGCCTTCACTGTTCACTCAGGATTAACAGTTGTGTAAAGCATTCATAGTTGCTCTCTAGTTTAAGCAAAATGTAGTTGATTTTATTCCAAAAGTATTTTTTTCATTTAGTTAATAAAAAAATGTCATTCAAAATATGAAGTACAGGTATTGACAACTAGTTCTAACAAATAATGTATTAAGCAAATGTTGTGAATGATACCCGATTTCATTTTGTAAGATCAATCCCGAAAATAGTGCAGTAACTCCCAAACCCAAATGAACTAAGTATTTATATTCAAGGTTTGTCTATGTAAACTTATGAAGCAAATCACGAAACGTTTGGAGAGAAAGGTAAAGTCGAAATTGTGGAGGGGTTACTTTACTTTTGACTTGGGCTGTACGTGGAGGGTGAGGGGAGAAAAATATATTTGGTAGTGGAAAGGCAACGAGGAGTTAGAGGGAGATTGTGGTGTGAGGGCTGAGTGACGGGGGGAGATTGGTGAGAGTGTGTGCGTGTGTGGGTATGTTTTTTTATTTTATTTGTTAAGAGACAATGAACGGAGGAAGGAAAAATACAGATAAAACAAAAAGGTCCATGTGCCTAAAGGCATCCTCCATTCATAAAATGTTTGTAACAACTGGGTTTAAACATTTGTAGATTGTAAGTTTGTGGAAAGCAATTCGAGGGAAGTGAATTCCAAAGAGTAGTAGCTCTGGGGATAAATGAATTCTGATAAGCAGAAGTTCTGCATTGTGGAGGAGAAAGTGTAAATTCATGGGCGCTCTCAGCTGCCCTAGTTCTACGGGGAAAGATGTGGAGAGGCGGCACAATTGAAGCAAGTTCCTCGGAACAATTGCTGTGAAAACATCTGTAGAATAATGCAAGGGATGCAACGTTTCTTTGTATGGATAATGTAGGAAGGTCCTGTGTGATTGCAGGGTTATTGATTAATCTAATAGCTTTATTTTGAATTTTGTCCAACTGCCTCAATGCAACCACTCCACTTCCACCCCACAGAGGTGAACAGTAATCCATCTGAGAACGCATATGACTTTTATATATTACGGCCAACTGCTCGTCAGTGAAGAATTCTCGAACTCTGTACAGGAGTCCCAGTTTTTTAGAGGCATTCTTAGCAATGCTCCTAACATAATGTGTCCAGCTCAAGTTAGTAGTTAATGTTACACCGAGAATGTCAATACTAGGGGAAGTGGGAATATTTACATAATTAAAAAATATATGGGAGTCAGTGAGATTCTGTGGGTTCGAAAATTGAATGTACTTGGTTTTCTGTGCACTAAAGGAAACTAGATTATTTTGTCCCCATTCATTAATTCTAGAAAGGTCCTGGTTCAGAGAAATTGCAGTGTTTATTTTTGAGTTTATAAGATCGAGTTGGGTGAAAGAATTGGTAAATGTGAAGGAACTGTGGAGTGTTGAGTCATCTGAGTAGGAATGTATTGGATTATGAGTGGTAGATATGAGATCATTGATATGAATGAGGAACAGAATTGGGGCCAAAACTGATCCCTGGGGAACACCAGCATTTATTGAGTGAAATTGAGAATAAAGGCCATCTACCATTACACATATTTTTCTGTTATGAAGATAAGAAGAAATTAGTGGAACTAATGATGCAAGGCCGTAGTGTGACATCTTCGACAATAAGGATTGATGCCAGACTCTATCAAATGCCTTTGATATATCCAGTGCTATTGTATGTGTTTCACCATGTTGGTCTGTAGCTTGGTTGATTTGATGCTTAAGAAGGCAAAGAATGTCTGCAGTTGATCGACATCGTCTAAAACCATATTGACTATCACTGATTAATTTTGTATTCTCAAGATGCTTAATTACAGGGTGATTAAAAAAAAGTGTAATGATTTCACATGTATGTCATTTCTTCATTTTTTAACCTACACACTTTATCTTTTCAGGTTGTGATGGTGGTATCATGCCATTTGGCATAAGTCAACTACAAGGTTCTAGCTAAAATGGTATTCACAGCCGAGCAGAAAGTCAAGATAGTTGAATTCTGGTATGAGACCAAATCGTACGTCACAGTCCGTCGTCGGTTCTGCCGCGAGTTCAAAGTTCAAACACGTGATGGACCTAAAAATAATGTTATACTGAGGTTTGTCAATCACTTTGAGAGCAAGGGTACTGTCCACAGCACACACAAAGGGAACAGTGGACGTCCAGCAGCAGTCACAAAGAACCAGGCAAACATTGATACTGTGCGCAACTCAGCCATCAGAAGCCCAAAGAAGTCTCACCGCCGCCGCTCCCAAGAGTTGGGACTCTCCCCCTCCCGTCTGTTGCGTATTATGACCAAGGAGCTCAAGCTATTCCCCTACACCATATCTGTGAGGCATAAACTAAAAGCTGAGGACATGCAAAGAAGGCATGTCATGTGTAATTGGCTCAGCCAAAAGCTTGAACGCACCCCAGGATGGATCAACCACATCTGGTTCTCCGACGAGGCACACTTCCACATCAACGGCTCCATCAACAACCATAACAACATCTTCTGGGGCTCTGAGCTACCCGAGGAGATCACAGAGAGGCAGCTGAATGGCCCAAAGCTCACTGCCTTTGTGGCAGTTCTTTTTTAGGTCCATCACGTGTTTAAACTTTGAACTCGCGGCAGAACCGACGACGGACTGTGACGTACGATTTGGTCTCATACCAGAATTCAACTATCTTGACTTTCTGCTCGGCTGTGAATACCATTTTAGCTAGAACCTTGTAGTTGACTTATGCCAAATGGCATGATACCACCATCACAACCTGAAAAAGATAAAGTGTGTAGGTTAAAAAATTAAGAAATGACATACATGTGAAATCACTACACTTTTTTTTAATCACCCTGTATGTGATTATTTAATATAATTTCAAAGACTTTACCAAGAGTGGAAGTTATAGCTATTGGTCTGTAGTTTGATGGATCTGAAGAGGCACCTTTTTTAGGAACTGGATGGATGTTTGCTTCTTTCCAGGGTACTGGGAAGCATGAGGTATGAGTACACAGACGGAAATGTTTTGCCAATACAGGAGCAATTCTTAAGTACTATTGGAGGAATTTCATCTGGACCAGAAGCCTTATCTACTGAGAGATTCTGCAAAATAGTTTTGACATGTCTGGTGTGGATCTTAAGTGAGGGAATTTCAGGCGAATTAAAATTAAGTACAGGGACATCTTGATTTATTTCATCTAAGGTTGAGTTGGTGGAGAAAATATCCACAAGAAGGTTAGCTTTACCTCGTGGGTCACTTAAAAGATTGCCAGTCAGAGATTTTAATGGTGGAATGGATGAAGCAGTAGTGAAGTTGGATTTGAATGAGTTAAGAGTAGACCAAAATATTTTGTTATCATTTGGATTATTTAGAAGTTTACACACACACACATGTCTGTGTGTGTGGGTATGTGTGTAGGAGAGAAAAAGAGTAAAAGAGGTCCTAAAGACAGTTCCCAGCATACCAGTGCATCACAAGCCACACACATGCTAAAGGTACTTTCACACATTCACGATATTGGTCCTGATGTAAGACTACCCCGATTTGAGAATCCGGACACAACGTGGTGCAATCGCCCATGTGTGTCTGGGTCATCTGGGAGCGGCGTGGTACCAACGTGGGCGGGACGTGGCAAATCGCGCTTGGTGACTAAAATGTTGGGGGTACCCAAAAATTGGCCACGATGGATTTTTGGCATGGTAACATCGGGTACAACGTGTCGATGACGTGTGGCGTGTCTGCATCAGGTTGCATCAGCGTCGGGGTACAAATAGTTATAATATATTACAGTAAAAGTCATGTAATCCGAATGGCAGCGGACCGACAGTGCTTCCAGTGGCGGATCCAGGGGGGGTGGGGGGGCAGCCCCCCCCTCCTTAGTGACCAAAATTGCGCCCTTACATCTGATATATACTGCATTTTATCTGAAATACAATACATATATAGTTATGGCGCCCCTCATGTATATACAGTATATCAGCCCCCCACCTCTCCCCCCCTTAAGCCTGAGCTGGATCCGCTCCTGAGTGCTTCGGATTAGTGGAGTATTCTGACAACACTATAAATACGCACATGATGAATAAATAAAGACCTGATATGGTATAGGCCTATACCGTATATACCGTATATAATATTTCATACTCAACTTATATCAAACGAGTTAATAAGTTCAAATGAAAAATCAGTGTACCGGTATGATTACCGAAACACGTGTGTGTGTGTGTGTGTTAATTGTCGAGTGCGTGTGTGTGTGTTATTGTTCTTGTGTGGCTATATCGACCGCCACTGATACACGGTATGCAGTAAATGTTATTATAATTATGCTCTATGGAATTGAATTTAATTTTACCTAATACAGTAGTGTTTATAATAGTAAAAGCCAAAGGAAATACTAAGTGTTATTGATTAATTTAACACAAGGTAGTGTTTGTGTGGGTGGATGGGTTTAGATAGAGGAGATTGTTCCTGTGTTTTCGACGATTCCATCCTTACACAAGCTATGTTTATATCGATCCTTTTGCACAAGATAGGTTTATATCAATACATTTTACCTTCCACAATTAGAAAAAATATGATTCATCACGAAGTGTAGCCTACCTGTGGAGATTAAACGCAGTTATATTATAAACTATATGAAATATACCGGTACCGGTATAAGAACATAAGAAAATGGGAGTCTGCAAAAAGCCGATCGGCCCATACAAGGCAGATCCCTGTCACACCCAACCCAAATTACAAGGCCCAATTATAGGCCCTACTCACTAATACCTTGAGTACTGCCCCAACCAAAATGGTCAGGGATTATCACAAGATTACGGGGGTCTGCTGAACGCCGATTGGCCCACACCTTGTAGATCCCCTTCACACCCAACCCATCTCGTCCATATGCCTATCTAATTTTATCTTAACCCGTACAGCCCCAGCGACGCGCCTGGCGCGTCGGCAATGTATGTAACGCACAGCCCCAGAGACGCACCTGGCGCGTCACCCTAATTGCGCCGACCGTAACCTCAGGTGTAGCCACTCAATAGGGCTCAGATTTGTATGGGAACTGTGTACGTATCCCAGGCAACCGTGCCGATGGTTGAAAACTCTCAAAGTCCACGTGCGTGCGCATGAGCGCGCAATAACCTGTTTTTTTGGGGTAATTGCCTTCAATACGTTTTTGGGGGCTCTGTAGGACCATTCTTTAAGCTTTTTGAGCGGTTTTTCGTGGTTTTTCCTTCATTCCTAACCCATTCGCTATTGTTTCTGGAATAAAACCATTTTTTGAAAACCGGCCGGGTTCTGGTGAACAAACATTACAAAACTAGCCGGGGCTGGACGGGTTAAAGCTCTCTATCGTTCTTGATCCCACTATATCACTTGGTAGCCTATTCCACCCATCTACAACTCTGTTTCCAAACCAATATTTGCCTATATCTTTTCTTAAACAAAATTTATCTAATTTGAAACCATTTGTACGAGTTCTTGCTATCACCGAGCTTTAGGGCATTTTTCATGTCCCCTTTATTAATCCCACTAACCCACTTGAATACCTCTATCATATTATCCACTCTAGAATATCGTATATCGTTTTTTTATCATTATTTTTTTTTTCATACTAAATCACAGCAATTTTTTCTGCTGAACATGATGGTGGTGTTTAGAATATGCTATCATCAATATTGGATTTTATAGAAATAAATCTATAACGATAGTTTTTTGTTTTTATAGAATACCAGTGCACCAAAATATTCGCTCTCAGTTGGTTTTCACCCATAATAATGGATTTTTTTATTTACATTTTTTTATGAACGGCAAGAGGAAAGGTTATTATATAAGATTTCAAAAAAAATAAAAAAATAAATAATAATATGTGGAATTTCACCGTAGGTGAAGGTTACTGTTCAGTCCGCCCGTACTTTCCCTCCCCATCTCAGTTGGTTTTCACCCATAATAATTGTTTTTTCTATTTAATTTTGTTTATGAACGGCAAGAGGAAAGGTTATTATATAAGATTTCAACAACAAAATAAATAAAAATAATAATATGTGGAATTTTCACGTAGGTGAAGGTTACTGTTCAGTCCGCCCGTACTTTCCCTCCCCATTTTCACTGATAAAATGTGGGACAATGAATATTCTGTAAGCAAGTAATATATAGGATTTTTCATTAGCTTTCTAATGGTACATATATGGCCAATGTACGATCAAAACTTTTATTTTTCCTGAATATTTTTTGTCCGTCGCCGCTCTCACCCACTGGTAAATATTTTCGCTTCACTTCATGGTCTATTTTCATATAATTTAACGTTCGATACAGTTTTTAGATATTAATTTCGTATATCGGCAATTAATACAGATTGTTATTTTCGAAGAACCAGCTCTCTACGACAAAAACTTGATTTTATATAAAAAAAAAATCATACGCCTATACCTTACAAAGAAATAATTCGACCTTGTCTTACCTTAAACTTGACCGTTGAACATAATACCTTTAACACCATATGTATTGACGATATCTGTCAGGCTGCCTGATGTGGCGTCGTCCTCGTCGGGTCGGCCACTGTCACCATCATAAGTCCATCGCCCCTCGTCGTGTTCCCCTCGTGCCACGTCGTCGGGGTATGTCGGGGTACGGTTTTGACCGGAATTTTGACAGTTACAGCATTGACGTGGCGCCGTCGGTTGTGTTGCAACCGTGGTACCATCTGGCCCGTCGTGGCTACGACGTGTCACCGTCGTGGCTTCGTCGTCGTCAAACATGTACTTCGTGTCACTGTCTCTGCCGATGTACCAATTTGTGTACCTAATGGCACATCGGGACCAATATCACGAATGTGTGAAAGGGGCTTAACGGGCCAATTGACTCGGTGTGGCTTTAATTTACAGAAAGCAGGTTTCCGTTCTCCCAGCTAATATACGGCAAAAGGAAGGACAAGGGGAGGCGATCTTGGTGAAGGATGGCTAAAGCCACTTTCACACATTCACGATGTTGGTCCCGATGTGCCACGAGGTACACAAATTGGTACATCGGCAGAGACAGTGACACGATGTACGCGTTTGACGACGAAGCCTCGACGGTGACACGTCGTAGCCACGTCGGGCCAGATGGTACCACGGTTGCAACACGACGGCGCCACGTCAATGCTGTAACGGTCAAAATTCCGGTCAAACCGTACCCCGACGTACCCCGACGTGGCACGTGGGGAACACGACAAGGGGCGATGGACTTATGATGGTGACACGTGGCCGACCCGACGAGGACGACGCCACAACGTCAGGCAGCCTGACAGATATCGTCAATACATTATGGTGTTAACCCGTACAGCCCCAGCGACGCGCCTGACACGTCGGCGATGTATGTAACGCACAGCCCCAGAGACGCGCCTGGCGCGTCACCCTAATTGCGCCGACCGTAACCTCAGGTGTAGCCACTCAAGAGGGCTCAGATTTGTATGGGAACTGTGTACGTATCCCACGCAACCGTGCCGATGATTGAAAACTCTCAAAGTCCACGTGCGTGCGCGTGAGCGCGCAATAACCTGTTTTTTGGGGGTAATTGCCTTCAATTTTTTGCTCTTGTAAAATACGTTTTCGGGGGCTCTGTAGGACCATTCTTTAAGCTTTTTGAGCGGTTTTTCGTGGTTTTTCCTTCATTCCTAACCTATTCGCTATTGTTTCTGGAATAAAACCATTTTTTGAAAACCGGCCGGGTTCTGGTGAACAAACATTACAAAACTAGCCGGGGCTCCACGGGTTAAAGGTATTACGTTCAACGGTCAAGTTTACGGTAAGATAAGGTCGAATTATTTCTTTGTAAGGTATAGGCGTATGATTTTTTTTATATAAAATCAAGTTTTTGTCGTAGAGAGCTGGTTCTTCGTAAATAACAATCTGTATTCATTGCCGGTATACGAAATTAATATCTAAAAACTGTATTGAACGTTAAATTATATGAAAATAGACCATGAAGTGAAGCGAAAATATTTACCAGTGGGTGACAGCGGCGACCGACAAAAAATATTCAGGAAAAATAAAAGTTTTGATCGTACATATGCCATATATGTACCATTAGAAAGCTAATGAAAAATCCAATATATCACTTGCTTACAGAATATTCATTGTCCCATATTTTATCGGTGAAAATGGGGAGGGAAAGTATGGGCGGACTGAACAGTAACCTTCACCTACGGTAAACTTCCACATATTATTATTTTAATTTATTTTTTTGTTGAAATCTTATATAATAACCTTTCCTCTTGCTGTTCATATTTTTTTTTAAATAACAACAAACAATTATTATGGGTGAAAACCAACTGAGATGGGGAGGGAAAGTACGGGCGGACTGAACAGTAACCTTCATCTACGGTGAAATTCCACATATTATTATTTTTATTTATTGTTTTATTGAAATCTTATATACTAACCTTTCCTCTTGCCGTTCATAAAAAATGTAATTAAAAAAACAATTATTATGGGTGAAAACCAATTGAGAGCGAATATTTTGGTGCGGCTGGGATTCTATACAAACAAAAAACTATCGTTATAGATTTATTTCTATAAAATCCAATATTGATTATAGCATATTCTAAACACCGCCATCATGTTCAGCGGAAAAAATTGTTGTGATTTATTATGCAAATAAAAATAACGATAAAAAAACGATATACCATACCGGTATCGGTATATCTCATATAGTATATAATAAAACAGTGCGTTTAATCTCCACAGGTAGGCTACACTTCGTGATGAATCATATTTTCTCTAATTGTGGAAGGTAAAATGTATTGATATAAACCTATCTTGTCCAAAAGGATCGATATAAACATAGCTTGTGTAAGGATGGAATCGTCGAAAACACAGGAACAATCTCCTCTATCTACCTTTACCTTTGGATACCTTTGGATGTGTTCGCCGCTCCTCTAGCGGCACCAAGGAGCGCGACGCCCCTCGTTATGGGTGGTGATTTGGTGCAGTAGACTGTTTGAAGCGACAGCTCGCTCCCTTGCGAGGATGGGCTCGTCTGGCACTTTTTGCAGTTCGACATCTAGGGCTCTCTTGAAGTTGTCTAACGATATGTCCCTCATGTCTCTTACTCGCCGTGGGAGTTTGTTGAAGAGACGTGGGCCTCTGTGTGATAACCAGCCCTCTCGCAGAGAGCCCATAGCACCCCTGTTATTCATCCGGGGGATTTCGCATTCCCAGCCTCTCCTATCACTGAATTTCATGACTATCGGAGTATGTAGGTTTGGTACTAAACCCTCTGCGATTTTCCATGTGTATATTATTAGGTAACGTTCTCTTCTACGTTCCAGTGAGTGCAGATTCAGTGCTCTTAAACGCTCCCAATAGTGTAGATGTTTTATCGAACTTATATGCGAAGTGAAATTTCTTTGTACACTCTCTACGTCATTTATTTCACCTGTTTTGTATGGGGATGTTAATACGCTACAGTATTCAAGCCGCGGTAGCACTAGAGATTTGAAGAGCGTTATCATAGGCAATTCACCGCGTGTTTTAAAAGTATGCAGAATCCAACCCGTTAGACGTTTCGCAGCCGCCACTTTGACCTGGTTATGTACTTTGAAACCCATATTTTCAGACATTAATACCCCAAGGTCTTTCACACTGTCTTTCCGTTCTATTATGTGGTTAGATTCTGTTAAGTAATTTGTAATTTCTTTAACACCATTATTATCTCCGTAGTACCGTATTAATTGGAATTTTTCCTCATTGAATTGCATGTTGTTTTCCCTGGTCCACTGGAACACTATATTCATGTCTTCCTGCAGTCGGCCCGTGTCCTCTTGTGTGTTTACTATCTTGCTTAATTTTGTGTCATCAGCAAAAGAAGACACCGTACTGTGTCTGGTGTTGGTATCTATATTGCAAATTAGTATGAGGAACAGAAGGGGCACTAGCACTGTTCCTTGGGGCACTGAGCTTTTGACATCCGAAGGCTCAGAAGTGACTTGGTTTACTGCTACCGATTGTTTTCGGTTTACGAGGAAATTGTATATCCACCGTCCGATTTTCCCAGTTATACCTTTTGCTTTCAGTTTGTGGGCTATTATACCATGGTCACATTTATCAAATGCCTTAGCAAAATCGGTGTAAATGACATCCACGTTTTTCTTTTCTTCTAGCGCTTTAAGAATTTTGTCATAGTGTTCCAAAAGTTGAGAGAGACATGATCTTCCCGCTCTGAACCCATGTTGACCGGTGTTGTGTAGTTCATTTGTCTCCATGAATGTTGAAATTTTGCTTCGCAGGACTCGCTCGAAAACTTTAATGATGTGAGAGGTTAGAGCTACCGGGCGGTAGTTTTTTGGTAGTGCTTTACTCCCTCCTTTATGCAGTGGGGCAATTATTGCGTTTTTCAAGCTATCTGGTATATCACCAGTGTCTAGACTCCTTCTCCACATTATAGCCAGGGGTTTTGAGAGGTTTTCCTTACATTTTTTCATTAGGATCGAATTCCATGAGTCCGGGCCTGGTGCCGAGTGGGATGGCATGTTGGAAATGGCCTCTTCTATGTCTTTTGGACCGAAATCAATATCCAGCATCTGAGGGGTTTCCGTGGGGGAGGTTTCCATGAAAAATATATTTTGGTCTCTGATGACTTGTTTCATCAGGCTCACTGAATGCCATTTCATACTGCCTGCTTAAGAGTTCGCTCATTTCCTTTTTGTCCCCTGTGAAAGAGCCGTCCCCTTTGCTCAGTGGGCCGATGTTTGATGTTGTTTTAGCCTTTTGTTTGGCGTATGAAAAGAAGTATTTGGAATTTTCCTTTATACCTGCAATAGCTTTCCTCTCCTCTTCCATATGTTGTAGTTCATATGATATTCTTAGCCTTTGTTCAATTTCCACAATTTCTCTATCTATTTCGACCTTTTGCCTATCCTGTAGATTTTGATGTGTGCGTCTTTGTGTGAGTAATTTTCTTCTTCTGTACAGCCTCCTCCTTTCCCGATCTTGTTTGCTTCTTCGTTTTGTTTGTCTTGCAGGTATATGGTGGCTACAGATTTGGGTCATGGTTTCTGTTATTAAGACTAGACATTCTGCTGGTGTCAGGTTATCCATTAAATCTTCCCAGTCTATTTCCTCCATTTCTTGATTTACCTCTTCCCACCTAATGTGTTTGTTATTGAAGTTAAATCTAAACCCATCCACCCACACAAACACTACCTTGTGTTAAATTAAGCAATAACACTTAGTATTTCCTTTGGCTTTTACTATTATAAACACTACTGTATTAGGTAAAATGAAATTCAATTCCATAGAGCATAATTATAATAACATTTACTGCATACTGTGTATCAGTGGCGGTCGATATAGCCACACAAGAACAATAACACACACACACGCACACACACTCACTCGACAATTAACACACACGTGTTTCGGTAATCATACCGGTACACTGATTTTTCATTTGAACTTATTAACTCGTTTGATATAAGTTGATTATGGAATATTATATACGGTATATACGTATATACGGTATAGGCCTATACCATATCAGGTCTTTATTTATTCATCATGTGCGTATTTATAGTGTTGTCAGAATACTCCACTAATCCGAAGCACTGTCGGTCCGCTGCCATTCGGATTACATGACTTTTACTGTAATATATTATAACTATTTATACCCCGACGCCGCCACGTCAATGCCGATGACCCCTGATGCAGACACGCCAGACCCACGTCATCGACACGTTGTACCCGACGTTACCCGATGGTACCACGCCAAAAGTCCATCGTGCGAAATTTTTGAACAAATCCAAAACTTTGGTGCCCAAGCCCGATTTGCCACGTCCTGCACCGCGGGCAACACGACGCTCCCCGACGACCCCGACCCACGTTGGGGATTGCACCACGTTGTGTCCCGATATTCAAATCGGGGTACATGGGACCAACATCGTGAATGTGTGAAAGTGGCTTAACATTAGACCAATTTCTTTAATTAAGGATGAACCAGTGAGAGTCAGAGGGATAATAATTGTGATTAATTATTCCCTTTCGATTCCTATAATTATATCCTGCCGAAGCTGAACAATAGTCTATATTAACTTGTGGAAGTTTAACGGTTAATATTTTGTTTGCTATAGCCCTTTGTAAATTGAATACAATAATATAATTATAGTCAGAATATAATTGATATTACTCCATCGTATTGAATCGGTTAATTTATGGAAAGTAGGTTTCCGTTCTCCAGGTAAAGTAGGCTACGGCAAAGGGAAGGGAGGCTGTGGGTGTGAGAGATGGGAAAAGAAACTTGTCTAATGATAGTCAGAATAAACTTAGGAAAGGTGCCAACGTACTGAAAGTGGAGTGTGTTAAAAACATATATATATATATATATATATATATACCGGGTATATATATATATATATATATATAAATATATATATATATATATATTTATATATATATATATATATACTGTATATATATATATATATATATATATATATATATATATATATATATATATATATATATATATATATATATATATAACTGTCTTGATAGCGTAATGCATAGTGCGCGGAATTTCGATGTGAGTATCCTAGATTGAGTCCTCGAGTGCCACATGTATTTGTTGACTTCATTTTTTGAGTGTAGATGTGAAGTTGGTTGGTGTGAAAAACATAATAATATTACAGTGCCGTCAGTACTAAATTGGAGAACCTGAATCCATATATCGAAAACATAATATTGTAAAGATGCGAGAGTTTCGGCTCATCTTTAGGATGTGCTGAAATTGTTGTGTCATGACAATATACGATATGTTCTACTTGTGGGTTTAGGTTCTCTTAAATCTAGTAGTCAATAGATGATATATTTGATATGTCCATTTTTCACTATTACCAAGGCACACTGTATAACCGGGTACAAATGTCAGCAATAATATGATTACAACCATTTGAATTATACAGCTTTTAAAGCCAGTTTGTGAAGCATAATATTTGTGTATATGTGTATGAAGAAGACAAAAGGCAGGTTGCCTGTAACTAGTGTCTCCCCCGAAGCCAAAAGAGTGACAGAGCCAAATTCAAGGGACGATAGAATCAAAATGCCTGAACACACAAAGTTTAAAGCAGTCTAAGTCATAAGATGAAGGAAAGATTGATTGAAGGGGAGTGTTCCTGAGTTAACTTGTTTAGTAGAAGAAAGACTGAGAAAATTTGCCTCGTACTCGCCCCAAGGCAGGGTGTATGCACTGAGAGAGCTCTGAAGAACACTGATTGTTGTAATAGCGATAGAAGAGTGAAAGAGATGCAACATTGCGGCGTGTAGAAAGAGATTGTAGGGAACTAGTAAAAGGAAGTGAGTTGATGAGGTGAAATGCTTTCGATTTTACTCGTTTGATAAGTGCGGTATGGGTGGAGCCTCCCCACACATGCGAACAATACTCACTACAGGGCCACACTGTGCCTCGATACAGAGCAAGAAGCTGTGCAAGGGGTGCAGAACCCACGAAAACGGTTGAGCACACCTAACCTTTGGGAAGCTGTTTTAGCAAGAGTGGTAATATGATCTTTTCATGAAAGGTCAGGTGAAAAATAAATACCTAGAATATTGAGAGAAGATGAAGGGTTGAGTTTTGTATTGTTGAATTTAGTTGATAGTCTTGTGGAAGATTGTGATGGAGAGATAGAGGGAGAAACTGGGTCTTGGAGGTGTTGAAAGTAACAAGATTGTCTATGTCCCAATCAGAAATAATTGATAGATCAGAAGATAGGCGTTCTATGGCCTCGTCACGTTTCTTTTGGAGTAATTGCATGCTGAGTTGATGTGAAAAACTAGTTGAATAATGTAAGGTAGTCATCAGCATATGAGTGGATAGGACTAGAGGTACAGTTGAGTAGATCATTAATGAATATTAGAAAGAGAATTGGAGACAGGACAGAACCCTGAGGAACACCGGAGTTGATAGGTTAAGGAAGTTAGCGATGGCCATCCACAACTGCAGCTATGGAGCGTCTGAAAGGAAATTAGAGACAAAGGCACAGATAGAGGGATAGAAACTGAAGGAGGGTAGTTTGGAAAATAGAGATTTGTACCAGACTCTATCGAAGGCTTTCGATATGTATAACGCAATACAAAAAGTCTCACCGAAGTACCGTAAGAAGAATGACCAAGAGTTAGTAAGATATGCAAGAAGATCGCCAGTAGAGCGGCCCCTAAGGAAACCATACTGGTGATCTGAGAGAAGATTATGGGAAGATAAATGCTTAAGAAATGTTGAGTTAAGAATAGTTTAGAAAACATTAGAAATGCAAGAAATGAGAGCAATTGGACGATAATTGGAGGGCTTGGAGCAGTCACCCTTCTACAGGACAGGTTGAATAAGAGCAAACTTCCAGCAAGAAGGAAAGACGTTAGAGGAAAGACAGAGACGAAAGAGCTTGTCGATTCCCTAAGGACAGACCCATCTCGGATATTATATGGAAAAGATATGGACACTCTTCCCTACGAGTGTTCCGCAACCTTGAACATGCCTCGGAGAAATTAGTGAAGAAAAGACTGGATCTAAAGTTTCTAATATGTTGCAAATCATATGGTGCTTTTCCCATATGTCTGCTTTAAATTATTAACCCTCCTCCCCTTTCAATTGTATAGATTTTACCCTTTGTTAAATGTTTTAACTATATATTATTATTAATTTCTAATGTGTTTTAATCTCTTTAACTTTTAGGACACTGATGATGACATTAAGAATATGTCGAAACGTTTGAAAATATGAAAATAAAGATGTTCGCTGCTTCACTCATTGTCTTATTCTTGCTGAAACTACGATTCTCTAAGGACAAACCCATCTCGGATAAAATGAGAATATATGAACTGCTAGAAAAATAGCTAGAGTAAAATTATTCTTTTCAATAAGTCATACAACTACCGGTACAGTACATTATGGATACAAATAAATTTTGAAGCAGATAAATAGGAAAATATATAAATATAGGAATTTGTACAGAGCAATGTTTCCAAGCATGTGATAAACTGAGTGACTTGGAAGTGTGACAGTGAGAAATAGAAACGGGTGAGAGAGTGACAGAGTGAGACGTGGGGCATGAGTATGAATGAGAGAGAGATATGGGGGGGGGGGGGGGGGCGAGAACGGGAAAGAGGAAGAGAGAGAGAGTTAGCATAAGGAGTAAAAGATGAAAAGTGAGGTAGCGAATAAGTGAAAAAATGGGTGCAAGTATGAGTACAGAGAGAGAGAGAGAGTGAAGACTAATGAAGGTTGAGAGGTATAACACGGTAGTCTGACCCCAGTAGACCTTGTGTGAACCTTACCTCTCACGTAGTATATAATTATAGCTACCCTGCCCTCTTGCCCTCCTTCTCTTGCCCTTTGACCCCTTGCCCCTATTCTTCGCTGCACTCCCTGTATTCCCCCTGTTCCTATTCTGTATTATCTTGTCTTCCCTTTCACGTATATATACTATAGGTACCTTGCCCTCCTTTCACGTATATATACTATAGGTACCTTGCCCTCCTTTCACGTATATATACTATAGGTACCTTGCCCTCCTTTCACGTATATATACTATAGGTACCTTGCCCTCCTTTCACGTATATACTATAGGTACCTTGCCCTCCTTTCACGTATATATACTATAGGTACCTTGCCCTCCTTTCACGTATATATACTATAGGTACCTTGCCCTCCTTTCACGTATATATACTATAGGTACCTTGCCCTCCTTTCACGTATATATACTATAGGTACCTTGCCCTCCTTTCACGTATATATACTATAGGTACCTTGCCCTCCTTTCACGTATATATACTATAGGTACCTTGCCCTCCTTTCACGTATATATACTATAGGTACCTTGCCCTCCTTTCACGTATATATACTATAGGTACCTTGCCCTCCTTTCACGTATATATACTATAGGTACCTTGCCCTCCTTTCACGTATATATACTATAGGTACCTTGCCCTCCTTTCACGTATATATACTATAGGTACCTTGCCCTCCTTTCACGTATATATACTATAGGTACCTTGCCCTCCTTTCACGTATATATACTATAGGTACCTTGCCCTCCTTTCACGTATATATACTATAGGTACCTTGCCCTCCTTTCACGTATATATACTATAGGTACCTTGCCCTCCTTTTCCTTCCCCTTGACCCCTTGCCATTATTCATTGATGGCCTCCCTGTATTTCCCTCGCCCCTTTCCTTCTGATTATTTCGCCTGCTTCTTGTTTCTAAGTTGTACTAATTTATCTTCCCTTTCACATATAAATGCCCCACACCGTTACCCTCGTGCCCCTTCCCCTTGCCCCTATTGTGCAGATATTGCCACTAGCCGTATACTGTGGTGGCATGTGTAGTGGCGTCATGTTCGTTGCCATACACTCCTTGCTCTTGCTCATAGTTTGTGCTTACTGTTAACCCATTCAGTAAGCGATGGCGCACATTTTTCATATTATATTAGCTATCATTCGACAATATTATTCAGCTTACGGGGCTATTACACAGTACATATTTTCTGTCGACCTTCGACCTTGGTCATAGAATCGTCATCTCCCTATCACACAGGCTGTACACGTGACTGTCATCTCTAACGTCTTTCCTTCTTGCTGGAAGTTTGCTCTTATTCAACCTGTCCCAAAGAAGGGTGACCGCTCCTAACCCTCCAATTATCGTCCAATTGCTCTCATTTCTTGCATTTCTAAAGTTTTTGAAACTATTTGTAACTCATATTTATTAATAATTTATCTTTCCATAATCTATTTTCAAATCGCCAGTATGGCTTCCTTAACCCATTGGCTGCGGGAGACGTTCCCGACCGCCATGGCAATTTACAGCAATTTACAGGCTTTTTAAAGCCTTTAAAAGCCTGTAAAATTAAGTGCAAGGAAGCAGGAGCACGACAGGCCACACGTCCGTCTCCCAGCCAAGCGGCCGTGGCACTGAAGGTTCTGAGTCAGAGTCTCACGAGATATACAGTGCTGCCAAAGACAAATGTAGCGAGACATTAGAGAGAATTGCTCATTTTAGCGAATGTCTATGGTAGAGCTGCGGGTGAACCCAACGAGCTACGAAGGTCGTCTTGGTGTCATTTTGAAGCTATTTTCTTCTAGTTTTCGGCTAGACACTTGCCTAATCAATCAGGAGTGCCTGAATGAGCCCTAATATGGCGGAAATATGCCCGTACCGTAAGTGTTAAGGGCCGCTCTACTGGTGATCTTGCTTATCTTACTAACCTTTCGGGACTTCGGTGAAACTTTTTCTATTGCGCTAGACATATCGAAAGCCTTCAATAGAGTCTGGCACAAATCTCTAATTTCCAAATTACCCTCTTTCGGTTTCTATCTCTCTATCTGTGACTTTGTCTCTAATTTCCTTTCAGACCGCTCCATAGCTGCAGTTGTGGATGGCCATCGCTCACTTCTTCAACCTATCAATTCTGGTGTTCCTCAGGGTTCTGTCCTGTCTCTAATTCTCTTTCTAATATTTATTAATGATCTACTCAACTATACCTCTAGTCCTATCCACTCAAATGGTAATGACTCTACCTTACACTATTCAACTAATTTTTCACATTTACCCAGCATGCAAACACTCCAAAGCTCATGTAAAAGGGCCATAGAGCACCTATCTTCCTATCTATCAATAATTTCTGATTGAGGCATAGAACATTTTGCTACTTTCAATGCCTCCAAGGCCCAATTCTCCCTCTATCCATCGCAATCCTCCACAAAACTATCAAGTATTCTTTAACAATACACAAATCAACCCTTCATCTTCTCTCAATATTCTAGGTGTATGTTTTTCATTCAACCTTTCTTGGAAAGATCATATTACCACTCTTGCAAAAACAGATTCCCAAAAGTTGGGTGTGCTCAATCGTCTCCGTGGGTTCTTCATCCCCGCACAGCTTCTTGCTCTGTATCGGGGCACAGTGCGCCCATGTGTTGAGTATTGTTCGTATGTGTGGGGAGGCTCCACCCATATCGCACTTCTCGAAAGAGAAGAGTCCAAAAAATGTTGTCTCATCAACTCACTTCCTCTTACTAGTTCCCTGCAATCTCTCTACACACCGAATGTTGCATCTCTTTCACTCCACTATCGCTATTGCAATAATCAGTGTTTTTCAGAAATCTCTCAGTGCATACCCCCTCCCTTGGGGCGAGTGCGAGGCACCCGCCTTTCAAAACAGTCCTATTCCTATTCTGTCCAGCTCTCCAACCCAGAATTTGTAAATTTTCTCAGTCTTTCTTCTACTCAACAAGTGAACTCTGGAACTCTCTCCCTCAATCAATCTTTCCTTTATCCTATGACTTAAAACGCTTTAAACTTTGTGTGCCCAAGCATTTTGACCCCAACGTCAAAGTAATACAAAGGAGTACAAAGGAAATCAAGCAACAACAGATCTAGTGACCCCCTCTAGGCTGCTTGTCCTCCAAAACACTGTGGATCAAGTGTCCAAACAGTGGTTTAGAGTGTTAAGGGAAAATTGGAAAGGGAACTACTGCCCTGGAACTAATGTCCGTGGCAGGATTAGGAAGTTAGTAGGGGACAGATGGGTTAGTAACATAACACAGTTATAAATTATCTTTCGTATATCTGGGAAAAAGAGAGTAACGTCTTAGTAATATACATACAGGTACGCAATTGTCCCTAATTTTACTAGCTTAACTTAGCATAGATTAATTCGTTCATAACTTTAATTCTAACTTTATTATTACATAACTTAACTTACCCTATCCTAACATAAACTTAACCAATCCAAACCTAGATTACCATATCTTAATTAACATATCCTAAAGTATAGTCTTATTGTATACTGAGTGTATAATAACCCAAGACCTACCGTATCCTAACGAAATGTATATGAAATTAACACAGTATCTACAAATTATTAAATTTAACTTCATAAAACGTCATTTAATAATTATTAAAACATATAAATAAATAATCAACTAAATAATCAACTAAAACACCTGATGGCCATGAGTGAGTTGATCCGCGGTTCACAAGATCACAGCCGACCCCTCCCGTAATGAGCCACCGAATGAGATTATTAATATCACATGCATTGAAATCAGTGTATAGGAACATTTAGCGGAGTAAATATATGTCCATGTTTATATGAATAGTTCGGAATGCAGTTGTAAATATTATATTTAAAAGATACATTTATACAGTAAATGGTCATTTTAATTTAGTACTAAATGATCGTGGGCTTGACCAGGATTTTCCGGTCTACTTGAGTGACCGCGGACTGTCAAAAAGATCACGAAATGAGAGATGAAGATCCACACAAATCATGGATTTCATGAAGGACGACGGAAAAAAGCCAGTGTGATAGCATCTTTAGAATGGTATTTTGGAAGTCAGAGGGTTAATTGAAATATATTTTACTCCTATGATTCCTAGAGGGTCTTCTAAAACTGTATACAATTGTAAAATCAACCAAAATATATGGACAAATTGCGTCCTTATACTGAAAGGGTTAAGCCTCCTCCCTTACGTCCTTTTCTTTATTCGTCTGTGTAAAATGTATAGACTAACCAATTGGATATCCAGTTCCTCTTGATACATTCCTGTTGTGTTCCTTTTGTCTGAACAAATGTATAGCCTTACCAATTGGATATCCAGTTCCTCTTGATACATTCCTGTTGTGTTCCTTTTGTCTGGACAAATGTATAGCCTTACCAATTGGATATCCAGTTCCTCTTGATACATTCCTGTTGTGTTCCTTTTGTCTGGACAAATGTATAGCCTTACCAATTGGATATCCAGTTCCTCTTGATACATTCCTGTTGTGTTCCTTTTGTCTGAACAAATGTATAGCCTTACCAATTGGATATCCAGTTCCTCTTGATACATTCCTGTTGTGTTCCTTTTGTCTGAACAAATGTATAGCCTTACCAATTGGATATCCAGTTCCTCTTGATACATTCCTGTTGTGTTCCTTTTGTCTGGACAAATGTATAGCCTTACCAATTGGATATCCAGTTCCTCTTGATACATTCCTGTTGTGTTCCTTTTGTCTGAACAAATGTATAGCCTTACCAATTGGATATCCAGTTCCTCTTGATACATTCCTGTTGTGTTCCTTTTGTCTGGACAAATGTATAGCCTTACCAATTGGATATCCAGTTCCTCTTGATACATTCCTGTTGTGTTCCTTTTGTCTGAACAAATGTATAGCCTTACCAATCGGATATCCAGTTCCTCTTGATACATTCCTGTTGTGTTTCTTTTGTCTGAACAAAGCTGGTGTTATTTTTTTATTTTATTTTATTTTTTACTATTAATTCACCAAGATATGGCCTAGATAAGACAAGCGAGACGCTTGTCTTGTGCCCTTTATAGAAACTGGCTTATGCTCTTTACTGATCTCTAATGTTCTTGTCCCGTATTTATATTATTATATGTGTTTATTATTCACTATGAAGAAAAATTAGGGGGG
Source organism: Paralithodes platypus (assembly GCA_032716605.1). NCBI lineage: Eukaryota > Metazoa > Arthropoda > Malacostraca > Decapoda > Lithodidae > Paralithodes > Paralithodes platypus. The sequence continues at coordinate 31,166,990 of CM064480.1, forward strand.
GATAGAGATTGAGAAATAAGGCTTTATTCTGCGTCCCATATATCTACCAAATGTAATTTAGTTTCACTCATGCTCTATCCCTTTCAATAATAAAAGTACTGTACCTCCTCTTTTCCTGTGCACACCGTCTTCCCCTCATAAAATTTCTACTGCCGCTTGTATCTGGTTAATTTCCTGCTCTCCACCTCACCACAACTTGTTCCTCACCTCGTAAGCTCTCACCCCTCACGTGTATAGTTGTCTTCAAGAAATTCTGAACACTGAAATGTCTGTAAAATGCTGTGAATCTATAGGTTTTCACTAGAACACTTTATCTACAGGGGTTCGTCACCTGCAGGAACTTATTCACAGAACAGATACCCAAATATAGGTCATATTTATTTAACGGAAAAAGTATCTTGGGCATGTAATATAAGGTAATAGTATTTCACAAATACAATTAATGGCAAGGCTAAATTACAAGAATATAATGTATGATAAAACCTGTAAGAGATAGCAATGTTTGGGGAGGTGGTGAGTTATGTGAAGTAAGTATTCATATAACGAGCAGTAAGGGTGGAGGTATTTACGTCGGTGGAGTTCATCAACTACAAACTAAGGGATAAATATATCAGATGAGTATTAAGGACAGTAGGGACGAGTGAATCGTTTCCTTTGCGTTAATAGGGATCCCACAGAGGAAACAGGTAAATTCTATACTATGGTAACTCTGGTTCAAAACTTTAGCACCTTTCCAGGGGTGCCAGGTAAAGAATAGTATGTCTCTTTAGTTTTACTAGGGGAGGAAAGGAGAGGGACAGAGATAGGTCGGGGATAGTCTGCTTCTTTCCTTTTCCTCTTCACATCACAGCCCGGGTAGGTCACAGTGCCAGGGCGGATATAGTTGTCTCTGCTAGTTGTCTCTGCTTCGTGAGTGGCTAGTTGTCTCTGCTTCGTGCCAGAGCGGCGAGTTGTCTCTGCTCCGTGCCAGGGCGGCAAGATGTCTCTGCTAGTTATCTCTGCTTCGTGAGTGGCTAGTTGTCTCTGCTCCGTGCCAGGGCGGCTAGTTGTCTCTGCTAGTTGTTTCTGCTTCGTGCCAGGGTGGCTAGTTGTCTCTGCTAGTTGTTTCTGCTTCGTGCCAGGGTGGCTAGTTGTCTCTGCTTCGTGCCAGGGCGGCTAGTTGTCTCTGTTGTTGTTTCTGCTTCGTGCCAGGGAGGCTGGTTGTTTCTGCTTCATGCCAGGGAGGCTAGTTGTCTCTGTTGTTGTTTCTGCTTTGTGCCAGGGAGGCTAGTTGTCTCTGTTGTTGTTTCTGCTTTGTGCCAGGGAGGCTAGTTGTCTCTGTTGTTGTTTCTGCTTCGTGCCAGGGCGGCTAGTTGTCTCTGCTTCGTGCCAGGGTGGCTAGTTGTCTCTGCTTCATGCCAGGGCGGCTAGTTGTTGTTGTTTGTTGTTTGTTTGTTTGTTGTTGTTGTTGTTTCTGCTTCGTGCCAGGGTGGCTAGTTGTCTCTGTTGTTTCTGCTTCGTGCCAGGGAGGCTAGTTGTCTCTGTTGTTGTCTCTGCTTCATGCCAGGGAGGCTAGTTGTCTCTACTAGTTGTTTCTGCATCGTGCCAGGGCGACTAGTTGTCTCTGTTGTTGTTTCTGCTTCGTGCCAGGGCGGCTAGTTGTCTCTGCTTCGTGCCAGAGTGGCTAGTTGTTTCTGCTTCGTGCCAGGGTGGCTAGTTGTCTCTGCTTCATGCCAGGGTGGCTAGTTGTCTCTGTTGTTGTTTCTGCTTCGTGCCAGGGAGGCTAGTTGTCTCTGTTGTTGTCTCTGCTTCGTGCCAGGGAGGCTAGTTGTCTCTGCTTCATGCCAGGGCGGCTAGTTGTCTCTGTTGTTGTTTCTGCTTCATGCCAGGGAGGCTGGTTGTTTCTGCTTCATGCCAGGGCGGCTAGTTGTCTCTGTTGTTGTTTCTACTTTGTGCCAGGGAGGCTAGTTGTCTCTGTTGTTGTTTCTGCTTCGTGCCAGGGAGGCTAGTTGTCTCTGTTGTTGTTTCTGCTTCATGCCAGGGCGGCTAGTTGTCTCTGTTGTTGTTTCTGCTTCATGTCAGGGCGGCTAGTTGTCTCTGTTGTGGTTTCTGCTTCGTGCCAGGGAGGCTAGTTGTCTCTGTTTCGTGCCAGGGCGGCTAGTTGTCTCTGTTGTTGTTTCTGCTTCATGCCAGGGAGGCTAGTTGTCTCTGTTGTTGTTTCTGCTTCGTGCCAGGGCGGCTAGTTGTGTCTGCTTCATGCCAGGGAGGCTAGTTGTCTCTGCTTCGTGCCAGTGAGGCTAGTTGTCTCTGTTGTTGTTTCTGCTTCATGTCAGGGAGGCTAGTTGTTTCTGTTGTTGTTTCTGCTTCGTGCCAGGGAGGCTAGTTGTCTCTGCTTCATGCCAGGGAGGCTAGTTGTCTCTGCTTCGTGCCAGGGAGGCTAGTTGTTTCGGCTTCGTGCCAGGGAGGCTAGTTGTCTCTGCTTCGTGCCAGGGCGGCTAGTTGTCTCTGCTTCGTGCCAGGGAGGCTAGTTGTCTCTGCTTCGTGCTAGGGAGGCTAGTTATCTCTGCTTCGTGCCAGGGAGGCTAGTTGTTTCTGCTTCGTGCCAGGGAGGCTAGTTGTCTCTGCTTCATTCCAGGGGGGCTAGTTGTCTCTGTTGTTATTTCTGCTTCGTGCCAGAGCAGATAGTTGTTTCTGCTTCGTGCCAGGGCGGCTAGTTGTCTCTGCTTTGTGCCAGGGTGGCTAGTTGCATCTGCTAGTTGTTTCTGCTTCGTACCAGGGAGGCTAGTTGTTTCTGCTTCGTGCCAGAGCAGCTAGTTGTTTCTGCTTCATGCCAGGGCGGCTAGTTGTCTCTGCTTCGTGCCAGGGTGGCTAGTTGCATCTGCTAGTTGTTTCTGCTTCGTGCCAGAGAGGCTAGTTTTTACTGCTTCGAAACAGAGCAGCTAGTTGTTTCTGCTTCGTGCCAGGGCGGCTAGTTGTCTCTGTTGTTGTTTCTGCTTCGTGCCATGGAGGCTGGTTGTTTCTGCTCCATGCCAGGGCGGCTAGTTGTCTCTGTTGTTGTTTCTACTTTGTGCCAGGGAGGCTAGTTGTCTCTGTTGTTGTTTCTGCTTCGTGCCAGGGAGGCTAGTTGTCTCTGTTGTTGTTTCTGCTTCATGCCAGGGCGGCTAGTTGTCTCTGTTGTTGTTTCTGCTTCATGTCAGGGCGGCTAGTTGTCTCTGTTGTTGTTTTTGCTTCATGCCAGGGAGGCTAGTTGTCTCTGTTTCGTGCCAGGGCGACTAGTTGTCTCTGTTGTTGTTTCTGCTTCGTGCCAGGGAGGCTAGTTGTCTCTGCTTCGTGCCAGGGAGGCTAGTTGTCTCTGTTGTTGTTTCTGCTTCGTGCCAGGGCGGCTAGTTGTGTCTGCTTCATGCCAGGGAGGCTAGTTGTCTCTGCTTCGTGCCAGGGAGGCTAGTTGTCTCTGTTGTTGTTTCTGCTTCGTGTCAGGGAGGCTAGTTGTCTCTGTTGTTGTTTCTGCTTCGTGCCAGGGAGGCTAGTTGTCTCTGCTTCATGCCAGGGAGGCTAGTTGTCTCTGCTTCGTGCCAGGGAGGCTAGTTGTTTCTGCTTCGTGCCAGGGAGGCTAGTTGTCTCGCCTTCGTGCCAGGGCGGCTAGTTGTCTCTACTTCGTGCCAGGGAGGCTAGTTGTCTCTGCTTCGTGCCAGGGAGGCTAGTTGTCTCTGCTTCGTGCCAGGGAGGCTAGTTGTTTCTGCTTCGTGCCAGGGAGGCTAGTTGTCTCTGCTTCATTCCAGGGTGGCTAGTTGTCTCTGTTGTTGTTTCTGCTTCGTGCCAGAGCAGCTAGTTGTTTCTGCTTCGTGTCAGGGCGGCTAGTTGTCTCTGCTTCGTGCCAGGGTGGCTAGTTGCATCTGCTAGTTGTTTCTGCTTCGTGCCAGGGAGGCTAGTTGTTTCTGCTTCGTGCCAGAGCAGCTAGTTGTTTCTGCTTCATGCCAGGGCGGCTAGTTGTCTCTGCTTCGTGCCAGGGTGGCTAGTTGCATTTGCTAGTTGTTTCTGCTTCGTGCCAGAGAGGCTAGTTTTTTCTGCTTCGAAACAGAGCAGCTAGTTGTTTCTGCTTCGTGCTAGGGCGGCTAGTTGTGTCTGCTTCGTGCCAGGGTGGCTAATTGTTTCTGCTTTGTGCCAGAGCAGCTAGTTGTTTCTGCTTCGTGCTAGGGCGGCTAGTTTTGTCTGCTCCATGCCAGAGAGGCTAGTTGTTTCTGCTTCGTGCCAGAGCAGCTAGTTGTTTCTGCTTCGTGCTAGGGCGGCTAGCTGTCTCTGCTTCGTGACAGGGTGGCTAGTTGTTTCTGGTTCGTGCCAGAGCGGCTAGTTGTTTCTGCTTTGTGCCAGGGTGGCTAGTTGTCTCTGCTTCATGCCAGAGCGGCTAGTTGTTTCTGCTTTGTGCCAGGGCGGCTAGTTGTTTCTGCTTCGTACCAGGGAGGCTAGTTGTTGTTGTTGTTGTTGTTGTTGTTCCCCAAGCTGCCTGGCCGAACAGCCCCAAGGCCCTGAGCAAGGCCAAGGCCATAACCGAGCGCCCCCACAGAACCCTCCCCGCCGACCACAATAAAGCCTGGGTGACCGAAGCCACTCCATGGCGGGGAGCTGAGGAGGGTGCGGAAATGCCCGGGAAACCAAAGTCGCACCCAGGGCCCTGTGTCCCTCAGCAATTATGAAGAGAAAGTTGAGGGGCAAGGGAAAAATGTGACGCTTTGGCTTCCAATCTTGGTAGATTGGGAGGTCAATCCACGTTAGAGACGCCGTCACTTGAGATCTAGAAAATATATAAGTAAAAGGAACAGTCAGAGTAAGCTATGGGTATGGCAGAGATTGCTCAGTTCTCACTCTAATAGACCAGCCCATCACCACATGACTAGAACCCAATCCTCTCAGCATCAGGTAGGAAAGGCCCTAGAAAGCCGCCTTTGGCGGGGGGATAGCTCCCCTATTTCAACCCATTTCGGGGTTGGGCACCCGCCCAAGGGAGGCTAGTTGTCTCTGCTAGTTGTTTCTGCTTCGTCACAGGGTGGCTAGTTGTTTCTGCTTTGTGTCAGGGCGGCTAGTTGTCTCTGCTAGTCTTTTCTGCTTCGTGACAGGGCGGCTATTTGTTTCTGCTTCGTGCCAGGGCGGCTAGTTGTCTCTGCTTCATGCCAGGGCGGCTAGTTGTCTCTGCTAGTTGTTTCTGCTTCGTGCCAGGGTGGCTAGTTGTTTCTGCTTCTTGCCAGGGCGGCTGGTTGTTTCTGCTTCGTGCCAGGGAGGCTAGTTGTCTCTGTTGTTGTTTCTGCTTCATGCCAGGGCGGCTAGTTGTCTCTGCTTCATGCCAGGGAGGCTAGTTGGCTCTGCTTCATGCCAGGGCGGCTGGTTGTTTCTGCTTCATGCCAGGGAGGCTAGTTGTTTCCGTTTCTTGCCAGGGCGCCTTTTTTTTTGCTCTGCTTCATGCCAGGGCGGCTAGTTTTCTCTGCTAGTTGTTTCTGCTTCGTGACAGAGCGGCTAGTTGTTTCTACTTCGTGCCAGGGCGGTTAGTTTTCTCTGCTAGTTGTTTCTGCTTCGTGCCAGGGCGGCTAGTTGTCTCTGCATCGTGCCAGGGAGGCTAGTTGTTTCTGCTTCGTGCCAGGGTGGCTAGTTGTCTCTGCTTCGTGCCAGGGAGGCTAGTTGTTTCTGCTTTATGCCAGGGCGGCTAGTTGTCTCTGCTAGTTGTCTCTGCTTCGTGCCAGAGCAGCTAGTTGTTTCTGCTTCGTGCTAGGGCGGCTAGCTGTCTCTGCTTCATGCCAGGGTGGCTAGTTGTTTCTGGTTCGTGCCAGAGCGGCTAGTTGTTTCTGCTTTGTGCCAGGGTGGCTAGTTGTCTCTGCTTCATGCCAGAGCGGCTAGTTGTTTCTGCTTTGTGCCAGGGCGGCTAGTTGTTTCTGCTTTGTGCCAGGGAGGCTAGTTGTCTCTGCTAGTCTTTTCTGCTTCGTGCCAGGGCGGCTATTTGTTTCTGCTTCGTGCCAGGGTGGCTAGTTGTCTCTGCTTCGTGCCAGGGCGGCTAGTTGTCTCTGCTTGTTGTTTCTGCTTCGTGCCAGGGTGGCTAGTTGTTTCTGCTTCTTGCCAGGGTGGCCGGTTGTTTCTGCTTTGTGCCAGGGAGGCTAGTTGTCTCTGTTGTTGTTTCTGCTTCATGCCAGGGTGGCTAGTTGTCTCTGCTTCACGCCAGGGAGGCTAGTTGTCTCTGCTTCATGCCAGGGCAGCTGGTTATTTCTGATTCATGCCAGGGAGGCTAGTTGTTTCTGCTTCGTGCCAGTGTGCCTAGTTTTCTCTTCTTCGTGCCAGGGCAGCTAGTTTTCTGTGCTTCGTGCCAGGGCGGCTAATTGTTTCTGCTTCGTGCCAGGGCGGCTAGTTGTTTCTGATTCGTGCCAGAGCGGCTAGTTGTCTCTGCTTCATGCCAGGGTGGCTAGTTGTCTCTGCTAGTCGTTTCTGCTTCGTGCCAGAGCGGCTAGTTGTTTCTGCTTCGTGCCAGGGCGGCTAGTTGTCTCTGCTTCCTGCCAGGGCGGCTAGTTGTTTCTGCTTCGTGCCAGGGTGGCTAGTTGTTTCTGCTTCATGCCAGAGCGGCTAGTTGTCTCTGCTAGTTGTCTCTGCTTCATGCCAGGGTGGCTAGTTGTCTCTGCTAGTTGTTTCTGCTTCGTGCCTGAGCGGCTAGTTGTTTCTGCTTCGTGCCAGGGCGGCTAGTTTTCTCTGCTAGTTGTTTCTGCTTCGTGCCAGGGCGGCTAGTTGTCTCTACATCGTGCCAGGGCGGCTAGTTGTCTCTGCTTCGTGCCAGGGAGGCTAGTTGTTTCTGCTTTGTGCCAGGGCGGCTAGTTGTCTCTGCTTCGTGCCAGGGAGGCTAGTTGTTTCTGCTTCGTGCCAGGGCGGCTAGTTGTCTCTGCTAGTTGTCTCTGCTCCGTGCCAGGGCGGCTAGTTGTTTCTGCTTCGTGCCAGAGCGGCTAGTTGTCTCTGCTTCGTGCCAGGGTGGCTAGTGTTTTTGTAATAAACTTTCGTTTACTAGGCTCGATATTTGTAGTATGAAAACAATAGGAGAGTTGGGAATTATATTAAGTAAAATTAAATCCAATACTCAGTTTCTGAACTTAAGGGAGCTCACTAGATCTCATTTCACAGATATCAGAATTTGCAGGTTTTATTTTGCATCATCATTGACCTTTTTGTATATATTTGTAATATTTTGAAGAAAAAAATATAATATATTGTCTCTGATCACATGTGTGTGTATCACAGTATCAGTAAGCACACTATTGTGCACTACTGAACGAGAGAAAAAACATTATCATCTTTCCTAAAAAATAATAAAATACCAAGGTATTTTTGTATACAGTAATACAACCTTTTATGTCAATAGTTCAAAATTCACCTTGTAAGCTATGTTTGTTTGAACAGTTACTGTTCTTGCCATCATAACTTCTTAGTTTCAATCTTCAATTGACATCCCTGTTTTTACTTAACTCCTTCAGACATATTATGTTCCAATAAGTCCGAGGAGGCGGGAGCCCCGGGATCATTGCCACTGCCTCGCACTACACTCACAACAACACTGCGGCCGTTAGAATTATCGGAGGAGGCTGAGGTTGCCACCAACGGTTTTATCGTAAGCTAACTTATCGGACTTACTGAGCTCATATGACGCAAAATCGCGTCATAAACTTATTGGAGAGGCATGGAGATAAGTCCATATGACACGATCGCGTCATATGAGTTTTTGGTTATAAGTTCCATATGACGCGATCGCGTCATATATGTCGCAAGGAGTTTTAAACACCTCCCAATTTACCATGCCCTTTACTTATGAATAGGATGAGGCCTATTCGGGAAATTATTATTTTATGTCATATGATGCTATATGATTCACCACACACCCCATTTACATTTACTCCATATTGTGCATGTTTTCTCTCTCTATCTCTCTCTGCGTAGGCCTATTTTCTCCTTATCTTTCTTTATCAAATTCAATCTTTCTCTTCCTCGCCAATTATTCCTGTTCCGTCCTTCATCCTATATCTTCACACCTACTCCTCCTCCTCCTCCTTCTTCTTCTTGTTCTTCTTCTCCTCAGTTCTCTCCTCCCCCTCCTTAACCACGGCCTTCTATATATATGTTGTGAATATATAGAAGGCCGTCCCTTAACCCCTATACAGGCAGTACCACATTCAGCCAACTAACTGAATTTATGCGAATATGAGTTAATGGATGAAAGAACCCTTATGCTCTTAATACAACCCTCCCCTCCCTCACTCAAACATACACTCATTACTCTCAATCTCTCTCTCTCTCTATATATATATATATATATATATATATATATATATATATATATATATATATATATATATATATATATATATATATATATATATATATATATATATATATATATTTATATATATATATATAAAAATATATATACCCCCCCTGGGGGTAAGGGATTAGAATATGCCCCACGTGCCTTCTGCGTGTCGTAAGAGGCGACTAAAGAGGTTGGGTCGGTGGGCTTGCGACCCCCACCCGGAAAAAAAAATACATAGCAACGATGAACGAACAATCGGCCTCGGATGCGGACGGACCCTGTGTTGACGAACCCCGACCGACTATGGACAAGCCTACGGACATTCTGAGAATAGGGACATGGAATGTGAGTGGCATGAATGATGGCACAAAAGAGAGAGGTACTGGAAGTGTTAGTGAATGCCAGGCTGGATGTATGTGGAATGACAGAGACCAAATGGAAGGGTACAGATGTGAGAGAGTGGGAGTGTGGAATGGGTGTGTGTGCTGGAGTGAGTGAGGGAGCAGCGAGAGAAGGTGCGTGTTTGTTTGTAAGTAACAAATGGAAGGAGTGTGTAAGAGAATATGGGTCTGTGGGTTCAAGGATTGTGTGGGTGAGAATGAAAGTAGGAATACAAACGTGGGTGATTGTGTGTGTGTATGCTCCGACAGCGGATAAAAAAGTAAGAGAGAAAAAGGAGTTCTGGGTGAATGTGGAGGCGTGCCTGGATAAGTTTGACAAGAACGAAAGAATATTTCTGATTGGGGATATGAATGGTAAGGTGGGTGATCGGAAAGTTGATGGAGTGGTGGGTGGGTGGGGGGTACCGTCAGAGGTGAATGGGAATGGTAGTGCACTTGTGGACGTATGTGTGGGGAGGAGGTTGTGGATAGCCAACACCTTCTTCCGACACAGAATGATACCCAGGTACACATGGAAAGTGGTGTGGACGATGAAGGATAAGACAGTGGTGGAACGAAAGTCACTGATTGATTATAATATATGTGTGGATGAAAGAATAAAGACATCTGTCATGGATGCTAGGGTGTATAGGGGTATTGGAGGGGGTCTGTCTGATCATTATGTAGTAGTAGCTAAGGTTAGGATACAAAAGAAGTGGGTGAGGAGAGCTGGAGGGAGGCGAGAGGAAGGTGGAATGGTGAGGAGGGTGGAGAGGCTACAGGAGGTGGAAATCAGGGAGGAGTAGAAAGACGACTAGGTGGGTTCGACCTGGAAGATATGGAAGAAGTGGAGGAGATAAGCAAGGTGTTTAAGGAAGAGGTCTGTGCAGCATGTGAGGAGGTGTGTGGAGTGAGGAGAAGAGAGAGGGGAGTGAAAGGTACAGCATGGTGAACAGAAGAGGTAAAAATAGCTGTGGAAGATAAGAAGAAAGCGTATAGAGAGTAGTTGGGTAGTAGAGGGAATGAAGATTTGGAAAGGCAGAAACGAGCGAGGTACGTGGAGAGAAAGAGAGTGGTGAAGAGAGTAGTGAAGGAAAGTAAGAGAAGAGTAGATGAGGAATTTGGAAGGCATCTGAGTGTAAAATGGAGGGAGTGTAAGAAACTATTCTGGAAAGAAGTCAAGAAAGTTAAGGAAGGTAGCAAGGGAAACAGTAAGAGTGTGAAAGATAAGAATGGGAGAATGCCAGCCGAGAAGCAAGAGAGAGTCGAAAGATGGAGGGAGTATTTCAACGAGTTGCTAAATGTAAGGAATGAAGAGCCAGCAAACATAGTTGGATGTGGTATGGAAGGGAGAAGAGGAGAAGTAGTGGAGGAGGAGGTGGGGATCAGGAGGTCAGAAGTGTGGGAAGCCATGAAAAGAGTGAAGTTGGGGAAAGCACCAGGAACAGATGGAGTGTGTGGGGAAATGTTGAGGTATGGTGGTGAGATAGTGATCGAATGGGTATGGAAAATGTGCAAACTAGCATGGGAGAAGGGAATGCACCCAATGACTGGAAGACTGGCATAATAGTCCCCCTATATAAGGACAAAGAGGAAAGAGGAGTGTGTGGTAACCACCGAGGACTATGTCTTCTAAGCGTAGTAGGGAAGGTGTACAGTAGGGTAGTGATTGAGAGAGTCAGAGTGAGAACGGAGAAATGGATAGGCGACGAGCAGGGAGGTTTCAGGAAGGGAAGAGGATTTGTAGATCAGATTTTTCCCCTGAATTGTGTTGTGGAGAAATATCTGGAGAAGAAACAAAAGGTGTATGTTGCCTTTATGGACTTGGAGAAGGCCTATGACAGAGTGGATAGAGAAGGCATGTGGAAAGTACTTAGAATATACGGAGTAGATGGCAAGTTGCTGAAAGCAGTGAAGAGCATGTATGAGGGTGCAAAGGCGGCAGTACGTGTGGAGAACGAGCAGAGCGAGTTCTTTGACCTGAGTGTTGGGTTGAAACAGGGGTGTGTGATGTCCCCGTGGTTGTTTACTGTATATATGGATGGAGTCATGAAAGAAATACTAGGAATAGCAGTGGATGTTGGTGTATCGCTGATAAGGGAGGGAAATGAGTGGAAGCTGCCTATACTGCTGTTTGCGGATGATACAGTTCTGATGAGCGATAATATAATGAATGGGAGTTGCAGGGTCTGGTAAATGAGTTTAAAACAGTGTGCGAAAAACGGAATTTGAAGGTAAATGCGGGGAAGAAGAAGGTTATGGTCTTCGAAAGGGGTGAAGTCACAGAGTATGAGGTGAAGTTGAACAGTCAGGCTATGGAGATTGTCAGCTCTTTTAAGTATCTGGGCAGTGTGTTGAGTAAAGATGGGACTATGGATGAAGAAGTGCAGGAGAGGGTGCAACAGAGTAAGAAGGTTGTAGGAACGTTGAAAGCAGTAACAAGAAATAGAGTGGTCAGTATGGAAGTGAAGAAGTCCTTGCATGACAGTGTGGTAATCCCGACACTAACTTACGGAAGCGAAGCATGGACGTTCGGGAAGAGACTCAGACCAAGAGTGAGAGCGGTGGAAATGAGTTACTTGAGAAGTGCGTGCGGAGTTACATGGAGGGATAGACAGACGAATGAGGAAGTAAGAAGGAGGTGTGGTGTGGAGGTAGATGTGCTGGAAAGTGTGAAAAGGAATAACTTGAGATGGTTCAGCCATATGGAACGTATGGAAAGCGAGAGATTGACTAAGAGGGTGCACGAGAGCGAGGTGGAAGGACAGAGAGGGAGAGGTGCACCGAGGGAGAGGTGCACCGAGGGAGAGGTGGAAGGATGGAGTGAGGAAGTATATGAATGAAGGCGGTGCTGGTTGGGAGGAGGGGCGTCGACTGACCGGGGACAGAGGTGCACAGGGGCGGTTCGTTCGTGGCCACCCCTTCGGGGATCACGGCGTCAGGCAATAGATACATACATATATATACCGGTATATATATATATATATATATATATATATACCTGTATATATGAAGAGAAGTATGAGAGCAACCACCGAGTACATTTTAGAGTTTATTTCAGGCAAATTTTCGGATATATCTAATTTCCATCTTCAGGCTTGAGTAGTGATCCTAAAGAAAGAAATAACAATATTTGTAAGAATTTTCAATAAATCAATGTTGGATCATATTAATGTTAAATAATAGCAATTACAATAATGTGATACGAAGTTAAAAACTAAACAGACATACCACGGTCACAAATAATTATGAAAATATATCCCTTACCTATTACTGCACCCAAACACTTCACGAAAGAAAAATACCTAAAAATTGACCCAACGTACATTATATATATTATATACATTATATACAAACATTGGAATGTGGGGAGATTGTAGGCACCAATCGATCAGGGCTAGACCCAGGTGAGGTTATAGGCATGTGATAAAGAGTCGCTGGAACTCCTGTTTCATTTGTTTGGCCTCTCTTACTGATTTTTGTTGTGCCTCATTTACACTGAGAGCAATCCAGCTAGCTCTCACAAACACCTCCTCCTCCTACCCACTTCACTACACTAAACATGCACACCACACTTCATTCCTCCACACCAAAATTTTAAAAATTATGAATTGTAGCCCAGCCTCGGAGTCCCCAAGGGGGGGGGGGGGTGACCACAAATGTCCCCACACCCCACCGACCATCCCCTGACGACCCAACAAAATTACCTGGACCTCGGCCTGTTACTCTTTCTATTAATTTCTGCAACATTCGCGGACTTTCCTCTAACTTTCACTCTGTTGAACACCATCTCTCCTCCTACAAACCTGATCTTCTCTTCCTCACCGAAACTCAGGTGTCTGTAGCAACATGCAGCAGCCCCTTCTCTGTATCCTCCTACTTGCTCTATCCTAGTTTCAAAGCCAAAAGCGGATGTTGTGCATATGTGCACAACAAACTCACTTGCTCTTGTGTTCCCGATTTAGACTCCTCTGAATTCTCAACTTTATGGCTCAAACTTTCCTGTCATTCTCTTACTAAATATTTCTGTGCTGTCTATCTTTCCCCTAATTCTACCAACTTTCCCAAATTCTTTGACTATCTAAACTCTACAGTGGAACACATTCTATCCATTTCTCCTTTCTCAGAAATCTCCATCTTAGGATATTTCAACGTCCACCACCGCCAATGGCTCTCCTCTCACACTACTGACCCATCTGGTGAACAAGCCTACGTCTTTTCTATCCTAAATGACCTAGAGCAGTTAGTTCAGCAACCCACCCGTATTCCGGATCGCATCGGAGATCGGCCCAACAGTCTTGACTTGTTTCTAACTTCTAACCCTTCTTTTTATACTGTCGATCTTTTCTCTCCTTTGGCCTCCTCCGACCATAAACTTATCTCTGTCACCTATCCTATCTCTCCGGTACGGCCACCCGATCCTCCTAGCCGGCGGCGCTTGTGGCACTTTGGCGCTGCCGACTGGGAGGCTCTCCGGCAGTACTTCTTTGATTTCCCATGGAATGATTTCTGCTTCCGTGGCTGGGGACCCTCGGAGAGTGCTGAACGCATTACCGAAGTAATCCTATCAGGCATGGAAGCATACATTCCATTCTCTTTCTCTCAGACTAATGCTAAAAAATCTTGGTTTACTCACGCCTGTTCTACTGCTGTCCGCAATAAGGAGGAAGCATTCAAACGGTACCGACGCCTTAAAACTCAAGACTCTCATTCTTCCTATGTTTCTGCCCGGAATCAAGCCAAATCTGTTCTTCGACTTGCCAAACACTCTTTCATCAATAATAAATGCACTGAACTATCCAACTCTAGCTCTTCCAAAGCTTTCTGGCATCTAGCCAAAAACCTCTCCAACAATTTCTCTTCCTCGTCTTTCCCTCCCCTTTCCCACTCTGATGGCACAACCATCACTTCTTCCTCTGACAAAGCTAAACTCTTCGCTCAAACTTTTGCTAGAAACTCCACCTTCGATGATTCCGGTGCTATTCCTCCCTCTCCACCCTCCTCTCTCTAACTTATGACTAATATCCTAATCTCTTCTAAAGATGTACTTTCTATCCTCTCTGGGTTTAATACTAATAAGGCGTACGGTCCGGACGGTGTTCCTCCTGTTGTTCTCAAAAACTGTGCCTCCGTGCTGACTCCCTGCCTAGGCAAACTCTTTCGTCTCTGTCTATCCTCTAACGTCTTCCCTTCATGCTGGAAGTTTGCTCACATTCAACCTGTCCCAAAGAAGGGTGGCCGCTCTCAACCCTCCAACTATCGTCCAATTGCTCTCATCTCTTGTCTTTCTAAAGTTTTTGAAACTATTCTTGCTTCCAAATTTCTTAAGTATTTCTCTTCTCATAATCTGCTCTCAGATCGCCAGTATGGCTTCCTTAAGGGTCGCTCTACTGGTGATCTTCTTTCATATCTTACTAACTCTTGGTCATCCTCCTTTCGGGACTTCGGTGAGACTTTTTCTATTGCACTAGACATATCGAAAGCCTTCGATAGAGTCTGGCACAAATCTTTAATTTCTAAACTACCCTCCTTCGTTTTCTATCCCTCCATCTGTGCCTTTGTCTCTAATTTCCTTTCCGGCCATTCCATAGCCGCGGTTGTGGACGGCCATTGTTCACTTCCTCACCCTATAAACTCTGGTGTTCCTCAGGGCTCTCTCCTATCTTTTTTCTAATTTTTATAAATGATCTCCTCAACTGTACCTCAATTCCCATCCATTCATACGCAGACTACTCAACCTTACACTACTCCATTAGTTTTTTCAGAACACCCCAGCCAGCAATCCCTCAACGACAAATGTAATGAAGCCATAGAACTCTTAAATTCTGATATAAATACTATCTCCAATTGGGGCAGAGAAAACCGTGTTACCTTTAATGCTTCCAAAACCCAATTTCTCTATCTATCTACCCGTCAGGAACTCCCTGCGGACTATCCCTTATTCTTCAACAATACAAAAATCAACCCTTCATCTTCTCTCAATATTCTTGGTGTCTCTTTTTCTTCTGCTCTCAGTTGGAAGAACCATATTACCAGTCTTGCTAAGGCAGCCTCCCAGAAGCTGGGTGTGCTCAACCGCCTTAGGGGGTTCTTTTCCCCTGCACAGCTTCTTGCTCTGTACAGGGGCATAGTGCGTCCTTGTATTGAGTATTGTTCACATGTGTGGGGAGGTTCCTCTCACACCGCTCTCCTAGACAAAGTTGAAAGGAAGGCCTTTCGTATCATTAACTCCCGTCCACTCACCAACTCTCTGCAATCTCTCTCTCTCCACCGCAATGTTGCATCTCTCTCGCTATTCTATCGCTACTATTATAATCAGTGTTCCTCAGAGCTTTCCCAGTGTATACCACCTCCTTTACGTAGGGCACGTGGTACCCGTCTTGCAACTCAATCCCACCCCTACTCTGTGCAACTCTCCAACCCAAGAGTGAAACGTTACTCTCAAACTTTCTTCTACTCAACAGCTGAGATCTGGAACTCTCTCCCAGAATCAGTCTTTCCCTCTTCCTATGACTTAAATTGCTTCAAACTCCGTGTGTCAAGGCATTTTGGCTCGAACGTCCCTTGATTTTGGCCATGTCACTCTTTCAACTATGGGGGAGGCACTCGCTATGGGCAGTTCTGCCTTTTGCCTCCCTCAATCACATTGAAAAAAAAAAAAAATAACACCATCACGGTCTAACCAAATATTACGACGTAATATATATATATATATATATATGTGTGTACTTACTCTAGTTGTACTTACTCTAGTTGTATTGCGGGAGTGAGCATGCTCGTTATTTCCCGCCTCCTATATGTGTAGGTGTTTTATGTATCGTTGGAATGGCTGTGGATGTGTGTGTAGTCTGTATTTTAGCCAATTGGCGACATCGGAAACGAAGGCTTAGGGTGGATCTGTATGGTACCATTCTCACTATAGACAGTACCGTCTCGCCCGAAGGCTTAGGTAGCCATCAGCTTAGGTGAACCATATGATACCCATCTCGCCTTGTACCATTTTTGCCAACCCCAGATGGGACGTCACAACGTCGTCCACTTATTCCAGGTACCTATTTACAGCTAGGTGAACTGAGGCTAACACATGAAAGAAGACAAGCCCAATTTGTCTCCGCCCGGCCGGGGATTGAACCCCCGACCCCTCGTGTGTGAGACGAGAGCTCTACCTACTAGGCTACGGGCTGTGTGTGTGTGTGTGTGTGTTACAGTCAGATTGTGAAACTAGCCATTTCATGAAATGCCTAAGCATTTTAGTCAGTCTGTGAAATTACTTATTTATTTAGTCATTTCATTAAATATCTAGAATCTTTAGTCCTTACATGAAATGTCTCGTAGTAACGTATCTCCAATACACAACTTGAATGCTGAAAATTACCCAATACACAACTTGACTGTTGAAAATTACGGTATATTGTGTAGCCAGCAAACTACCTAACAAGTTACTACTGGCAGGATCATAGCAACCAGGGCAATTGCCTGTGTACTACGTCAGCTACACATGATGTTGTAAAGAGAGCACATACTGCAACTGGCCATGGTGATCGTGATAGGATGACCAAACACCTCGGTGTGAAGTATGTAAACATAATAAGGGAAGCAGTAGAATTATTATAGTCACACTGTGTAGTATGGCAAGAGAAACGGAAACGACCAATGACCAAAGGAGTTTCTGTGAAACCAATTCTGAGCAAAGATTTTGGCTCACATAGTCAGGTAGATCTGGTGGACATGCAGTCATTACCACAGGCAAATTACAAGTGGATTATGGTCTAACAGTGTCATCTAACAAAATTTTGCGTCTTGCGACCCCTTACCTCCAAACGAGCAGCAGAAGTAGCATTTCAGCTACTAGACATATTTCTTATACTTGGTGCTCCAGCAATTTTGCAGAGTGACAATGGTTCAGAGTTACAGCAGGAATTTTCTGGGAGTAGAAAGAACTGTGGCCTCAGCTTACCTTTCTTCAAGGGAAACCAAGACACCCACTAAGCCAAGGGTCTGTAGAACAAGCTAACAGTGACATAAGGATATGTTGATTGCCTGGATGACGGATAATGATACACAAGACTGTTCAGTTGGTCTTCGATTGTGCAGAATATGAAAAACTCCTACTATCATTCCGGGATAAAGTGCACCCCATACACTGCAATGTTTGGTACACAGCCCAACTGTCCCAAAGTAGGGCTGAAATTGTCTAGTCTATCATCTGAGGTTATTGAGAAGCTTCAAACAGAGGATGAACTAATTGTAGTTCTCAACATCCCTCCAGAAGTTCAAGTACAATCAACAGTCCCCATTACCATTGGCAGTGATGCTGACGGACTAGAATCTGCCAACTTTCACCACGGCAGTCAGTACCATGCTGCTCTTAAAACGCCATCTGAACCAGATATGGGGCAAGGGTCCCACTACCATATTCTAAGTAAGTCCTCACCCTGGTGGCCAGGCTTGAGAAGGAAGTGTCCCTTTAGATACTGGAAGTCAACGTTCATCGTCGCCTCTTTCTTCTCATCAGTGCAATATAACTGAGCAGCACAAAAGAGCTAGAGATGCCCAGGTGTCACAGGCGGAACGTATGGTAAAACGCAGCAGTATCGACCTAAATCAACCCTTCATCTTCTCTCAATATTCTTGGTGTCTCTTTTTCTTCTGCTCTCATTTGGAAGGACCATATTACCAGTCTTGCTAAGGCAGCCTCCCAGAAGCTGGGTGTGCTCAACCGCCTTAGGGGGTTCTTTTCCCCTGCACAGCTTCTTGCTCTGTACAGGGGCATAGTGCGCCCTTGTATTGAGTATTGTTCACATGTGTGGGGAGGTTCCTCTCACACCGCTCTCCTAGACAAAGTTGAAAGGAAGGCCTTTTGTATCATTAACTCCCGTCCACTCACCAACTCTCTGCAATCTCTCTCTCTCCGCCGCAATGTTGCATCTCTCTCGCTATTCTATCGCTACTATAATAATCAGTGTTCCTCAGAGCTATCCCAGTGCATACCACCTCCTTTACGTAGGGCACGTGGTACCCGTCTTGCAACTCAATCCCACCCCTACTCTGTGCAACTCTCCAACCCAAGAGTGAAACGTTACTCTCAAACTTTCTTCTACTCAATAGCTGAGCTCTGGAACTCTCTCCCAGAATCAGTCTTTCCCTCTTCCTATGACTTAAATTGCTTCAAACTCCGTGTGTCCAGGCATTTTGGCTCGAACGTCCCTTGATTTTGGCCCTGTCACTCTTTCAACTATGGGGGGGGCACTCGCTATAGGCAGTTATGCCTTTTGCCTCCCTCAATCACATAGAAAAAACAAAACTGGTAAAATTGGTGATAATGTTGCGATTCCATTTCCAACCGTAGATAGGGGTAGGGGAGTTCCCTGTAACATCTTGGGCGTCATCATTGACCGCATCGCAAGAAAAATATTCAAGAAATTAATTCAATTTGTGCCCACAAATCTTACTAACCACACAAGTTATAAGCCAAGATAAGTGTCTGTCTCTCCGTGAAGCACTCAAAAGTTCAGCCAGTGGGGGTCAGGGATTTGTCCAATGTATGTTTAGTACCGTAATGATATAAAGAAATGTAGCCCAAATAAGTGTAAACATTTTAGAGCAAAATTATAACTGTTTTTGTATACTGTAAAGTTTTTAAAATCAAATGACGTAAGTGTATGTCTTTGTATTGCACTTGACAAATATTGCATTTCATGTAATGACTAGACCAAAAATAGAGTCATTTCATGCAAAGACTAAAGATTCTAGACATTTATGAAATGGCTAAGTAAATAAATAAGTAATTTCACAGATTTACTAAAGTGCTTATGATTTTCACGAAATGGCTAGTTTCACAATCTGACTGTAACATATATATACAGTATATATACTGTATATATATATATATATATATATATATATATATATATACAGTATATATATATATATACTGTATATATATATACTGTATATATATATATATATATATATATATATATATATATATATATATATATATATATATATATAAATATATATATTGAGAATATATCACAAATACACGTGAGCCACTAAATGTTTCTAGTCTCTCAGTGGGGATCGAACCATCGACCATCAGGATGATAGCCGACGCTTTAATCAATTACACCACGGCAGTCTAAAAGACACTCAGCCTTCTATCCTATTTATGTTAGGGAGAAGGGAAAGTTCTCCCTAACATAAATAGGATAGAAGGTTGAGTGTCTTTTAGACTGCCGTGGTGTAATTGATTAAAGCGTCGGCTATCATCCTGATGGTCGATGGTTCGATCCCCACTGAGAGACTAGAAACATATATATATATATAATTATAATTATATATATATATAGAGAGAGAGAGAGAGAGAGAGAGAGAGAGAGAGAGAGAAAATTGAACCTATCTATCTATAATTATATCCTTCTCTATCACCTCCAAGATGTTTAGCCTCCATATGTAACCATCGTTGACAGATAAACGTCATATGGGTATAATTTCTCCATTTAAGTATTCCTGACACGTTGACTCTTATCTTCTCATGGGTGATCTTCGATCAAAACAGGTTTAGTACTATTATATGAGGAATTATTTTTACACATATGATCTGTATTACCAGGAACAAATATCCCAGAAGTTGTAAATAGACCTTTTAGAACAGTTTGAAAATAAAGCACGTAATATATTGCATGCAGTACAATGAGAGTATACTATACTGTGTCCAGTTATTGCATGCAGTACAATGAGAGTATACTATACTGTATTACATGCAGTACAATGAGAGTATACTATACTGTATTACATGCTGTACAATGAGAGTATACTATACTGTATTACATGCAGTACAATGAGAGTATACTATACTGTATTACATGCAGTACAATGAGAGTATACTATACTGTGTCCAGTTATTGCATGCAGTACAATGAGAGTATACTATACTGTATTACATGCAGTACAATGAGAGTATACTATACTGTATTACATGCTGTACAATGAGAGTATACTATACTGTATTACATGCAGTACAATGAGAGTATACTATACTGTATTACATGCAGTACAATGAGAGTATACTATACTGTGTCCAGTTATTGCATGCAGTACAATGAGAGTATACTATACTGTATTACATGCAGTACAATGAGAGTATACTATACTGTATTACATGCTGTACAATGAGAGTATACTATACTGTATTACATGCAGTACAATGAGAGTATACTATACTGTATTACATGCTGTACAATGAGAGTATACTATACTGTATTACATGCAGTACAATGAGAGTATACTATACTGTATTACATGCTGTACAATGAGAGTATACTATACTGTATTACATGCAGTACAATGAGAGACTATACTGTATTACATGCTGTACAATGAGAGTATACTATACTGTATTACATGCAGTACAATGAGAGTATACTATACTGTATTACATGCTGTACAATGAGAGTATACTATACTGTATTACATGCAGTACAATGAGAGTATACTATACTGTATTACATGCAGTACAATGAGAGTATACTATACTGTGTCCAGTTATTGCATGCAGTACAATGAGAGTATACTATACTGTATTACATGCAGTACAATGAGAGTATACTATACTGTATTACATGCTGTACAATGAGAGTATACTATACTGTATTACATGCAGTACAATGAGAGTATACTATACTGTATTACATGCAGTACAATGAGAGTATACTATACTGTGTCCAGTTATTGCATGCAGTACAATGAGAGTATACTATACTGTATTACATGCAGTACAATGAGAGTATACTATACTGTATTACATGCTGTACAATGAGAGTATACTATACTGTATTACATGCAGTACAATGAGAGTATACTATACTGTATTACATGCTGTACAATGAGAGTATACTATACTGTATTACATGCAGTACAATGAGAGTATACTATACTGTATTACATGCTGTACAATGAGAGTATACTATACTGTATTACATGCAGTACAATGAGAGTATACTATACTGTATTACATGCAGTACAATGAGAGTATACTATACTGTGTCCAGTTATTGCATGCAGTACAATGAGAGTATACTATACTGTATTACATGCAGTACAATGAGAGTATACTATACTGTATTTACATGCTGTACAATGAGAGTATACTATACTGTATTACATGCAGTACAATGAGAGTATACTATACTGTATTACATGCAGTACAATGAGAGTATACTATACTGTATTACATGCAGTACAATGAGAGTATACTATACTGTGTCCAGTTATTGCATGCAGTACAATGAGAGTATACTATACTGTATTACATGCAGTACAATGAGAGTATACTATACTGTATTACATGCTGTACAATGAGAGTATACTATACTGTATTACATGCAGTACAATGAGAGTATACTATACTGTATTACATGCTGTACAATGAGAGTATACTATACTGTATTACATGCAGTACAATGAGAGTATACTATACTATACTGTATTACATGCAGTACAATGAGAGTATACTATACTGTATTACATGCAGTACAATGAGAGTATACTATACTGTGTCCAGTTATTGCATGCAGTACAATGAGAGTATACTATACTGTATTACATGCAGTACAATGAGAGTATACTATACTGTATTACATGCTGTACAATGAGAGTATACTATACTGTATTACATGCAGTACAATGAGAGTATACTATACTGTATTACATGCTGTACAATGAGAGTATACTATACTGTATTACATGCAGTACAATGAGAGTATACTATACTGTATTACATGCAGTACAATGAGAGTATACTATACTGTGTCCAGTTATTGCATGCAGTACAATGAGAGTATACTATACTGTATTACATGCAGTACAATGAGAGTATACTATACTGTATTACATGCTGTACAATGAGAGTATACTATACTGTATTACATGCAGTACAATGAGAGTATACTATACTGTCCAGTATTGCATGCAGTACAATGAGAGTATACTATACTGTATTACATGCAGTACAATGAGAGTATACTATACTGTATTACATGCTGTACAATGAGAGTATACTATACTGTATTACATGCAGTACAATGAGAGTATACTATACTGTATTACATGCTGTACAATGAGAGTATACTATACTGTATTACATGCAGTACAATGAGAGTATACTATACTGTATTACATGCTGTACAATGAGAGTATACTATACTGTATTACATGCAGTACAATGAGAGTATACTATACTGTGTCCAGTTATTGCATGCAGTACAATGAGAGTATACTATACTGTATTACATGCAGTACAATGAGAGTATACTATACTGTATTACATGCAGTACAATGAGAGTATACTATACTGTATTACATGCTGTACAATGAGAGTATACTATACTGTATTACATGCAGTACAATGAGAGTATACTATACTGTATTACATGCAGTACAATGAGAGTATACTATACTGTGTCCAGTTATTGCATGCAGTACAATGAGAGTATACTATACTGTATTACATGCAGTACAATGAGAGTATACTATACTGTATTACATGCAGTACAATGAGAGTATACTATACTGTGTCCAGTTATTGCATGCAGTACAATGAGAGTATACTATACTGTATTACATGCAGTACAATGAGAGTATACTATACTGTATACATGCTGTACAATGAGAGTATACTATACTGTATTACATGCAGTACAATGAGAGTATACTATACTGTATTACATGCAGTACAATGAGAGTATACTATACTGTATTACATGCTGTACAATGAGAGTATACTATACTGTATTACATGCAGTACAATGAGAGTATACTATACTGTGTCCAGTTATTGCATGCAGTACAATGAGAGTATACTATACTGTATTACATGCAGTACAATGAGAGTATACTATACTGTATTACATGCTGTACAATGAGAGTATACTATACTGTATTACATGCAGTACAATGAGAGTATACTATACTGTGTCCAGTTATTGCATGCAGTACAATGAGAGTATACTATACTGTATTACATGCAGTACAATGAGAGTATACTATACTGTATTACATGCAGTACAATGAGAGTATACTATACTGTGTCCAGTTATTGCATGCAGTACAATGAGAGTATACTATACTGTGTCCAGTCATTGCATGCAGTACAATGAGAGTATACTATACTGTGTCCAGTTATCACCTACCAGTACAATGAGAGTATACTATACTGTGTCCAGTTATCACCTACCAGTACAATGAGAGTATACTATACTGTGTCCAGTTATCACCTACCAGTACTTGGTGGAATCATCTGCAAGGTCATTGAGATACTAGGTATTCCTTTTACAGTAACTCCTTGTAACTTCCACTCAACATGTTAGCGTCCGGATTCCCACGGTTTTCCGTTTTGTTCCGGTTAACCTTGTGTATCGGTATCGTTCCATTACCCCCGACACACACACACACACTACCGTACAGCGTACACGGTTGTACAATGAAGGCTGATAGAAGGCTGAGTGTCTTTTAGACTGCCGTGGTGTAATTGATTAAAGCGTCGGCTATCGTTCTGATGGTCGATGGTTCGATCCCCACTGAGAGACTAGAAACATATATATATATATATATATATATATATATATATATATATATATATACAGTATAAAAAGGAAAAGTATTGACAGGGCACCAGGCAACATCTTGATTTTCACATTTTCGGCTAACCTTAAGCCATCATCAGGAAGAACAACATCCCCTAAAAAGAAGTAATATACTAATAGAACAGCGCAATTTGTAAAAAATAGAGTAAATGATTATCGAATCTATATAAGTTAAAACTTACTATATACAAACAATCTTATATTAATGTCTTACTAGACACATAGGTATATTCCATACACAAACCATGTAAAACCAGTGAAGATTCCCAAAAGCAAAATAGAGACCATCACAATTGAACTCTAAAAAATATGTTTAACCTTTGAAAAATATAAATAAAAATGGTTTCCGTAAATTCAAACCAAGTCACAACACAGGCTAATACCATACAACGGATCAAGAAACGATCTCCCAATTTATCTAACACCTTTGATTTATCAGCAAGAAAACAATATAATAATATTTCGATAACTAGCATTAATTTACACAACCCCTGACCAAAAAATCCAAACCCAAAATTACACCAATCTTAGCCAAAAACATGAAAATATATCAACAAACTAAGCCCAAATCAATCGTATATATCTTTTGAAAAACATAGCAACATGAGACTGAAATTCAACCCAATATAGAGATTTAAACCCCAAAAAACAACACTCCCAATGACTAAAGCAAAAGTATTTATATTTAAACATAAAATTATACTAGACTTACCCAGAAAGGAGTTCTCATCAGCACCAGGACCAGGAGAGAACTGAGGAACCAGAACCGAGAAGCGGCTAAAATAAACCCCATGAAGCAATTTCCCAAACAAATGAACCACTATCCATGAAGAACAAACCCTTGAAATTTGACCAAACATATATCTATGAACCATTATTTGCAATATTGATTTCAGGATTAATTTTTTAATTAACAACTTCTCACCAATGCATCCGACTGGCTGCCCAACCTAGAAACTATTTCAAAATCACCCACACTAAAGAGATGATCCTCTTCACGTGAATGATTTCGAATAGCCGAAAACGCCATCTTCTGTAAAAACTTTCCCGACCGGTAGCTCTTACCCAGGTGTTCAAATATTCTAATTTTAAAGGAACGACTAGTGCATCCCAAAGACCTAGCCTCACAGCTAGGACAAGTAAATTTGTATACAATACTTGAACACAGAAGGTCAGGTACGCGATCTTTGAAGCTAAAAAATTACCCAATTCTAAACCTATTGGTGAAAACAAATATAAAGTTCACAGCAGGAAAACTATTTTCAGAACTTTTAGTGCAATTTTACGAAACTCATTACTGATAGCTCCATAGTAAGGCATTTTAACATAAATTATCTTCTTTTATACATCAAAATTTGACTGAACACCCTGAGCTTGTTTTACATACAAAAAAAATCTAAGTATACCATTGAATATAATTATTTTCCCTATAGTTATTAAGCATAAAATATTTCCTTAATTTTTCAATTTCAACATGTAGCGAAACATAGCTGGAGCAAACAGCATAGGCTCTTTCTAATAGCATCTTCATTGATTTAATCTTAAAAATCTTAAGGCAGTAGATAAGCCAGTTTAAACCTAATCCTGTATGAGTGGGCTTTCTATAAACCTCAGTAGCTAGTCCCTGATCAGTCTTGATAACTTTAACGTCCAAAAATGCTAGTGACCCATTCTCTTCATTATCACACGTAAATTTAATATTTTTATGTTGCTTGTTAATATATTTGAAGAAAAAAAACGTTTATTACATTCTACATCTCGAAATATTAAAAATGTATCATCCACATATCTCCTATAAAATATAGGTTTAAATGATAGGGGACACTCATCAAGCCACTGAGCCTCTTTAATAATGAACCCACAAACAATGGACCTAGACTTGACCCCATTGAAACTCCATCAATATGACTATACAGTACTTTGTTAAACAAAAAACAAGATTCTGTAGTTACAAACAAGAACAATTTCTTAACTATATCCTTACTATTGTTGAAAAGTTGTCAGAATTATACTTATCCAAATTAATATCTAAAGTCTCACTCAGAGGAACGTTTGTGAATAGCGACTCTACGTCATAGCTGGCAAGAACATAAGCCGGGAATTCCACTCAGGCCAATTGTTTCATCTATAAAGACAGCGGGGTACAATTGTTTCATCTATAAAGACAGCGGGGTACAATTGTTTCATCTATAAAGACAGCGGGGTACAATTGTTTCATCTATAAAGACAGCGGGGTACAATTGTTTCATCTATAAAGACAGCGGGGTACAATTGTTTCATCTATAAAGACAGCGGGGTACAATTGTTTCATCTATAAAGACAGCGGGGTACAATTGTTTCATCTATAAAGACAGCGGGGTACAATTTAGTAAAATGTCTTCAACCCATAGTTGCTCCACTTACAACTAATGAATATACAGTACTCAATTCTAGTAACTTTGTGAGGGAAATTTCAAATCTTGTGATGCCTTAACATTTTGTTCTTGCCAGTTATGATGTAGAGTCGCTATTCACAAACATTCCTCTGAGTAGTAGTAGTCGTTCTCTAGGCTGCCTGGCCTAACAGCCCCAAGCTCCTAAGGAAGACCACGGCCGAGACCAGGTTTTCCCCACAAAGCTTTCAAGGAATGTATATTGTGTTTTAGGCGTAAGTTGTTGTGTATTATGTATATTGTGTTTTAGGCGTAAGTTGTTGTGTATTATGTATATTGTGTTTTAGGTGTAAGTTGTTGTGTATTATGTATATTGTGTTTTAGGCGTAAGTTGTTGTGTATTATGTATATTGTGTTTTAGGCGTAAGTTGTTGTGTATTATGTATATTGTGTTTTAGGTGTAAGTTGTTGTGTATTATGTATATTGTATTTTAGGCGTAAGTTGTTGTGTATTATGTATATTGTGTTTTAGGTGTAAGTTGTTGTGTATTATGTATATTGTGTTTTAGGCGTAAGTTGTTGTGTATTATGTATATTGTGTTTTAGGCGTAAGTTGTTGTGTATTATGTATATTGTGTTTTAGGTATAAGTTGTTGTGTATTATGTATATTGTGTTTTAGGTGTAAGTTGTTGTGTATTATGTATACTGTGTTTTAGGCGTAAGTTGTTGTGTATTATGTATATTGTGTTTTAGGCGTAAGTTGTTGTGTATTATGTATATTGTGTTTTAGGCGTAAGTTGTTGTGTATTATGTATATTGTGTTTTAGGCGTAAGTTGTTGTGTATTATGTATATTGTATTTTAGGCGTAAGTTGTTGTGTATTATGTATATTGTGTTTTAGGTGTAAGTTGTTGTGTATTATGTATATTGTGTTTTAGGCGTAAGTTGTTGTGTATTATGTATATTGTGTTTTAGGCGTAAGTTGTTGTGTATTATGTATATTGTGTTTTAGGCGTAAGTTGTTGTGTATTATGTATATTGTGTTTTAGGTATAAGTTGTTGTGTATTATGTATATTGTGTTTTAGGTGTAAGTTGTTGTGTATTATGTATACTGTGTTTTAGGCGTAAGTTGTTGTGTATTATGTATATTGTGTTTTAGGCGTAAGTTGTTGTGTATTATGTATATTGTGTTTTAGGCGTAGTTTTAGGCGTAAGTTGTTGTGTATTATGTATATTGTGTTTTAGGCGTAAGTTGTTGTGTATTATGTATATTGTGTTTTAGGCGTAAGTTGTTGTGTATTATGCAGTGTTCCATATAGTAGTGTGCAGTGTTGTGTTACAGCCCGGACAAGTATCCTGGATGATGCCCACATTACAGCGTAGCCAGGTGGACTCTGTCCTCACGGGAAAGGAGGGATAGATTTCAGGGGGCCGTGCATGTAGCTGAGTGTGGTCTTTGAGTGACTAAAAAAAAAACTCACTAGATGGATCGGTGGGTGATTTGAGTATGGATATTCTTCTGGAGGTTGGCTTGGAGTGGGCGAGGGGGGACGAATGATAACGAGTGCTAGGTGTTGCTTTGATGTTTCTTGGTGTGTGTGGATGTTTTACCATGTAGTGTAGTGGGTGGTGTTGGTTTGTGGAGGCTGCAGCAAGAATTTGTGTGCCTCTCATATCAAGGTGATCCTTTATTTTGAGGACTTTGATTTCCTGGTGTAGGTGGTCTGTAGGTGTGGTAGCTGTGCAGGCAGTGATTATTTTGAGGGCCTTGTTCTGTATGGTCTGTAGGGTGTTGTGACATGTTTCAATAAGGTTAGAGCAAGCAGAGCTAGCATATTCCATCAATGAACATATATATTGTTTGTAAACTGTGGTGGTAGTTTCTTTGTTATGTCTAAATATTGTATGGGCAAGTGACTTGAGGGCATTTAGTCTGGGTGTCAGTTTGTTTTTATGCTTGTAATATGTTGTTTAAATGACACTGATGTACCAAGGATTGTGTGTGTGTGTGTGTTATTGGGATGTTGTTTAAGGTGAGGTGTGAGATATGTCGGTGTTCTGCTGTCCAGTTTGTAAGAAGTATCGCTTTAGAACTGGCTGGGGATAGTTTGAGTCTGTTTGTTGTGAACCAGTCGTGAAGTGTATTGAGGTGTGATTGAAGGAGTTATGCAGCTGTTTTTGCATCTCGATGTGTACATGTGAGTGCTATGTTGCCTGCGTAAGAGGCTGTGTGTATCTGGGGTGTGTGGGGTATAGGTAGGTCGTGCAAAATATAGGTTGAAGAGTGTTGGTGACAAGACAGATCTCTGAGGGACTCTGTTTGTGAAATTTCTGGTGTTCGATGCCTGGCCAACAAATCTTACATGAGCACATCTGCTTGCTAGATAGTTGGTCAGCCATCTGTTTGTGTTATTGTCCATGCTTGTCTTGAGAATTTTATGTGTAAGGTTGTGGCGGGGAATGGCATCAAATGCTTTACTAATGTCAATTGTAACAAAAAGTGTTCTGTGTACTGGCCTAGCTGAATTGATGCATTCAAAATCTGTAAGAAGGGTGTTTGTGGAGTGTAGTGACCTAAAGCTGTGTTGTGATGTAGCTAAGGGAATGTCAGGTGTGGTTAGTTGTAATATATGGTGTTCGGTAAGTTTTGAGGGCGTGCCAAGGAGAGTGATGGGGCGGTGTGAGGAGGGTAGCATGGGGTGTTTGTTTGGTTTGGGGATTGTGATGATGACACCATGCTTCCAGATGTTGGGTATTATGTTGTGTGAATAGCTGAAGTTTGATATGTTGGTGAGTCCTTGAATGCCTTATGGTCCCAGGTGTCTAAGGTGTATGTTACTTATTTTGTCTAAGCCTCAGGGGGATAAGCGTTTGAGGATATTGATTATGTGCTTTGCCTGACTGTTAATGAAGGGTGCATAGTCAGTGTCTGCAGGGAATTGTCGCTTTCGTCGGATGACTCGTCGATTGTTATAGTAGGAGTTAAGATGGCTGACTCATGAGAAATGATTGATGAGAATGGTTGCTTGTTGTTTGTTTATATGCATGGTGTCTGTTGTAGTGATGGCAGCATGTGATTGTGTTGTGTTGCTGTTGAAGAGTGTTATGTCGTTTAGTGTTTTGTAGATTTTGCTGGTTTTTGTGTTGTGATCAAGTGTTTGGAGGTAACTATTCCAGTTTAGTGTTTGTTGTTCTAGTATTTTGTTGTTAATTTTAGTGTTTAGTGCTTGTATTTATTGTGCAGTGTGCTGTATGTGGGGTGTTGGGGAGTATTTTAGTGTGTCGCGTTGTCTGATGAGGCCTTAAATTTCTGGTATAAAATTGGGGTTGTGTTGTTTTCTGTTACTTCTTGGGATGTGTTTTTGTCTGTGTTTTGAATAATTGCATTGAAGGAGTGTACGGCATCTCTGATGTTTGTGATAGATGTACTGTTTAGAGTTTCGAGGTGTTGTTCTGTTTCAGTTGTGAAAGCTTCCCAGTTGGCTCTTTCATAATTAGGATGATGATCGGGAGGTGGTCAGAACTTAAGATTTTAACCACCCTCCAGGATGTTGTGGGGGCCAGGTTGGGGGATCAAAGGGTGATGTCTGGTGATGAGGGGAGGTAGAAGGCTTCGTGAGGAATATGGGTATGTTGATGGATGTTATTGAGGATGAAAAGGTTGCCTGTTGGGTTGTTTATCACCAGCATTCTGTCTGAGTTGGGATTGTTGACAAGCTAGGCCGACAACTTGGCATTGAAGTCAACACCCGGGATAATGTTGAGGATGTTTGAGATGTGTTGTATTTGTGGGGTGTAGTAATTTGGTACTGTGGGGGACATTTGAGGAGGGATGTATGTATTTGTGATTGTTGTGTGTGATTTGTTGCCAGGGCTTATTTTGATTTATTATATTTCTGTAGTAGTGTCGTGAGGGAGGATGAGTGATTTTGTATGTGCACTGGTATCAAAGAAGTTTATTGATGTGTGTACCAGGGTGATGAGTCCACCGCCACCGCCGACAGCCCAGTCTTGTCTGATGGTGGTGAAGTTTTGAAATGTTGGCATTTTTTGTGTTCTGTGTAGTTTTGTTTCTTGTAAGATGGCTGTTGGGATTGGGGTTATTGCAACCACCCCCTCCCTTAACGTTCCACTACTACCCACTCCACCAGGCAAGACAAGGATCGCCCAGGACCCTTCGACTCGGCCTATCAACCAAACACACCCCAATACACCCCCTGGACAAACACTGTCTGGACCAGCACCATGAGGGAGATACCAGTACCAACACCATTGGAACAAGCAGCCGTGGGAGCCAGAAACAAACGACAGCCGATTTATCCACATGGAGTGAGGGCAGAGTAAACTGCCTACCTAGGGCCAATGATTGGACAAGCACATAAAGGTATTGACAACCCTTTGCCCCTAATTGGCCCTCAAGATGATGGGGTGGCACCCATCAGAAACCGACCAGCACTCGTACCTGGACGACAAGAAGAGAGCAGAACGAAACAGACCTACTGCTGGAGCACACCTATTCCACTACACTATCGCCACCACAGGCACCTACACTGGATCATGCAGCCCCCTTGATCGAGTTAACTACGCCGGCGGTCGAAGACCTGCTGGGCGCTGACGATATGGAATACCTACCCACAAGGCCCTCTCCGTTCACCAGCGACCGACATCATACCAACCCTAGCGCATAAGAGCTGCTCACCTCAACACCTCCCCCTCCACTACACCAGCAACCGACACCGCACCAACCCTAGCGCGGAAGAGCTACTCACTCATGAAATATATCCAGGTTCTCCAGTGGCGGAGATAACGATAGTTCCGGAATGTCGTCCAGAACTTGCAGCATTGAAGAAGTTGGTCTCGAGGGACCCCGACCACTACTACGTCGAACTAACGTAACCACTAAGCCAACAGAAGGAGGAACGTAACCGAGGAAGGACGACAGGAGAATTGGAAGCCCAGTTAGAAAGTATTTGTTTTACTTCAAGTGTTAGAGAGAACCCAAGCGAGGTAGTGCCCGCCAACAACAGAGACGAGGATCCACCGCTGCCCCTGGAGTGCTGAGGGGACATCACTGGTCTGGGAGGATCAACGAATGCAGAACCTATTAAGCCAAGGAAAACTGTGAGTAATATTAACCCTATAACCCGCTTGCTGTAACACCTTCAGTGGTATTGTAGACGTGACCCATTTTCCCCCTTGTACGCCCAATCCCTCGTTGTGATTCACTTAACGCATATGTACGCTTTGGATAGGCGAAACTAGATTTGTACTTTCCCTTTCATCCTGATCCAAGAGTAGACAAGTGTTAACGTTAATTTGCTTGACATGCACCCCCTTGTCTCGCGCCACCACTGTACTCGGGCTGAGGGGTCACCTCTACTGGAGACACATTTTCTTATTATAGTGAGTGCTGTTAAAGGAATGAGGGGGACAGGTTGGACAAAAGCACCAAAATTGGTGTGAGGTTTTGTTTGGTCCTATACATACAATTTTGGGTAGGCCCCACGTGATCAGGGTTATGGATTACGTCACGTGACGTTTGTCAAAAATCGGACTGAGCGAACAATATCTGCTTTTTGGTTAACTTTTCTAGAAACCGTTTGAACATTTTAAGTTTTAAATTTGACCTAAAAATAAGATAAATAAAGGAAAATCAAAGACAAACATGTGCATTTTGAACTTACATTTCATAAAATGTAATGTTATTAATTCCTCATGAAGCATGATAACATTTATGTTAGCTGATCGTATGAATGCAAAGGTCTCAAGTGAAGAAAGAAACATAAACCACACTGAACTGCCTGTCTGGGGACAGAAGATAATGGATGGCGAGACTTTGTCCCTACCTGGGTTTTCTTCTTGCAGTTGAACATGATCGTCTGGGAAATAGTTAGATTCTGTTGGGAATTGTGATAACCTTGACTTTTGATGCCAGGCTTCAACAACATTGAAATAAACATTTTCAGCATTGTTGGTACTGAGTTCTCTTGGCAGTTTGATGGGAAAGTTGCATCAAAGTGAAATCCATCATGTTTAAAGATGTCTTCTCGTATGATTTTGGCAGCTTTTGCCAAAACCACTGGATCTCCTTCATAATCCATCAAGCATGCCTAAGCATCTGCTTCATTGTTTGGTCAAAAACAAGCACCAAATGCGTTCCTTCTTTCTGTACCTGGGTCTGTGGAAAGTAGCCCAGAAGTTGTTCCATGAAACGAACTTTGTTCACTTCTTTCTCGACTGTAAGCTCCAAAAGACGTTGTGCATACATGTTTTGCAACTCATAAATCTTGAAACAGAAGGCTTCTTATTCTACAGAGTATTCTATGAGGTTGAACAGTTCAATGAAAGCCCTAGCCTCCAGCCTCTTTTCTTCCATGCGTTCTCCATCAGTGTTTATGTTTTTTCTCATGAATGAACGATGACGATTCCGGAATTCAGTGAGGCATTTCAGGTGGTACATGCCGTCTATTGCTATTAATTCTCCAGAATATATTCTCCCAAGGACTGCAGTATCTTGTAGATCAGTGGCCATGCATTTGATATTCTTATCAGCTTCAAGTGTTATGAATTTATGCAGGTCACCCTGTTTTTGAGCAAATGATGCAGATGGCCTTTTTCTGTGACTTAGAACTTCTTCATCGCTTTTCTTCAACGCCACCACTGGACGGCCCGCTTTCTTCTAAGTCTCTTTTTCTCTGCGCTCTGTCTACTTTGTCTTTCCCAAATTTTCGATGGCAGGATTTGTGCCAACGAGCTTGACGGTTAATTAACTCTTCTGCGGTCATGGTTTCATCAAAGAATAAGGTCACTGACAGGCAGTTCAGTTTGCGAAATTCATTGACAGCGTTTAGAAATCTTTGTATGGCTGAGATTTTTCTCCTGGCCCTGGAGAATTCAATGGACACTTCAGACCTTCACCAGTTTTGCTTACAAATCAAGCAGGCTTGCCAATCCATAATTCCTGTTTCCTTTAGGTCAAACCTAAAACAGAAACAGACTGTTAGGGGGGCGTTACTGTTTAATCCCTTCGACCCCAGAGATGCACGTTATGCGTCCCCTATGTATGTAACGCACAGTACCAGCGACGCAACGGTTGTGTCCACCTTAATTGATCTTGTACTATAGCACCTAGAGGGTTCAGATTTGTATGGAAACTACTTTAGGATCTCAAGGAACAATACCGATGGTTGGCAAACCTCTAATTCCAGCCGCGTGCGTGTGGGCGCGTGTGGGAGTGATTTTCCAGTATATTACCTACCCATCACCCCATGTTAATATTATTGTGACTTTCCCCCGCCCCCCAGGACCCCCAAATGACCTAGGTATGCGGTTTTATGCTGTTTTTCCTTCCTTACTAACCCATCCCATGTGTTTTCAGACCAAGTGGCTGTTCCTGGGGTGTACTTTTGTTATTAAATCGCTTGGGGTCCAGTGGGTTAAGAAAATAACTGAGTATTAATAAAAATAATAATAATAATAATAATAATAATAATATTTATTCAGTTAGCAATTTACAGAGTTGGTACCACATAGTATGTTACAAATATGACATGTACCAGCCTTGCATAATTCCAACTAAGGATAGCCCAATAAGGCCGTTAGGCGTATTTCCATTGGGGTCCTTGTGGGATTAGGTTAGCTGGGGAAAATGGGGAGGATAAAGAAATAGATACTTTAGAGAAAGTATTTCTAGGGGGTTATTTTAAGATACCTTACATCCTATAGTAAATATCAGTACTCCGTAATCAGTAATCATTTCAGTTTGGTTTGTCTATCTCTTATGTCGTATTTAGTAGTAGACATAAGCTTGGTGCTCCCTTCTCGCAGCTGTCCGGTTCAGGTGTTCCTTCAGGCTACGTCTGAAGGAATACAGTGTTCTCTTTTCACGGACTGACTGGGGTAGGTCGTTCCAGTCTTTGATGGCGGTGAAGAAGAATGTTTGCTTACCCTGTCCTTGGATTCTCGGGACCTTAAAATTAAACATCCTGTTTCTTGTATTATGTCCACTCCTCTCATTTGCTTTAACAAAATCATTCTTTAGATACTCTGGAGCTCTGTCATAGAAAATTTTGAAGGCATTAGTGAGCCTGATTTGTTTGGCCCTGTCAGAGACATTGAGCATACCTAGTGACTAAAGTTGTTCCTGGCCAACATGTGATCTGGGTCCTAGGTTCAGCATGAACCTAACCATTTTATTTTGAGTGACCTGAAGTTTGTGCTGTGCTGATTTAGATGATGCAGAGTACCAGGATGACACAGAATAGTCAAAATGACATTGAACAAGCGCTTGGCAGAGGGTCTTTTTGGTCGCTGCGGGCAAGCATCCCACCTGTCTATACAGGTATTTTATACGTGCTCTACACTTACTCAGGATAGATTCCAAAATTGTTTCACCTGACAAACTCGCGTCCAGTTTTAGTCCAAGATATTTAACTTGTGACACTGTTGTTATAGGAATATCATTACAGTTGACCGAGAAGCCCACAATGTCTTTCAGTTTGCGTTTTGTTCCACATAAGATGGCTTCTGTCTTGCCCAGGTGAAGAGATAGTCTATTGTCCACTAGCCATTCACTACATGATTCTAGTTCTTTGGAAAGTGAAGCGGCAATACTTATTGGGTCTTTTCCTGAAACCAGAAGCACGCTGTCGTCTGCATACAGTAATAATTTACATGAGACGCTCAGTTCCATGTCGTTCACATAACAGAGAAAGAGTAAGGGACCAAGGATGCTTCCCTGCGGGACCCCACAGTTAATTGGCATAGGATCAGATATATTATCATCAATTTTGACTCTTTGGGTTCTACCACTAAGATAAGATTTAAACCAGTTCACAGACCCTATGCCCATTGCTTGTAGTTTATTACATAGGATATCATGGTCTACTGTGTCAATCGCTTTTTGTAGATCAAGAAGAACCATACCGGTGTAGTTACCTTTAGACATTTCTTTACGAATGTGATCCGTTAAGTGGGTGAGACAGGAGTCTGTCAAGTACATGCATCTGAAACCTGATTGAAACTTATAGAATAGATCATTTTGTTTGAGGTAGTGTTCAATTTGGGTGTATACCGCTCTTTCAAGGATTTTAGATACAATACATAATATGCTAACTGGTCTGTAGTTACCAACTTCTAGTTTATTTCCTTTCTTGAATAGAGGGGTTACAATAGCTTCCTTCAGTTCAGCAGGTACAGTGTTGGTGTTAATTGACAAGTTGATGATATGGGTTAGGGGGCCTGCTATACCAATGGCTCCATCTCGTAGAAATTGGCAGGAATTTTGTCTGGTCCTGTGCTTTTATGTACATTTAGGTTAGACAGCTCGTCAAAAGTGTATTTTGGTGTAACATTTTGCAATCCAAATGTGTTCGGGTGTATGTCTTTATCTCTGTAGAAATTTCGAAAGGTGGCCGTTGTTGTCGTGTATTTATTGAGAGGTTGAGGTAGGTTCTGTGCAAGTGTGTTTGCTATGGAGGTGAAGAAGGAGTTGAAGTAGGTTGAAATTTGTCGTTTATCGTGGCAAACCTGATCATTAATGGTGAGAGCAATATTAGTGTTAGACGAATCCCTTGTCTTGTTGCTGTAGCCTGTTGTTTTTAGGTGCCTCCATAGTTATTCTGATATTCCTCTGCCTTATTGTGAAAATAATTAGTTTTCGCTGATTTTATTTTCCTACTTAGTTTATTCCTGGCCCTGTTGAACTCAAGTTTCAGACCTTGATCCTGTCTATGTTTCGCTAGCCTTTTTAACAGATTGTCTCTGTGTTCCAGATGGTGTAGTATGTCATTGTTGATCCATGGGTCTGACCTTGCTTTAATTCGTATGTCTTTCAGAGGAGCTATTTCGTCTAGAATGTTTGTGATGATGGTTCTGAAGCCAACCCATGCGTCATTAACGTTTGTACTTCCAAACACTGGAGACCAGTCTGTATTCCATAAAATGTCCAGAAATGTTTCTTTATTGTAGTTTCTGAGTGACCTTGTTTTGATAACCTTGTGATTCTCTAGGGTAATTTTTGTGGTTTTTCGCGTGCAATATGCGACGAAGTGATCACTTATCCCAATCTGTATAACCCCTGATTGGGATATTTTGTCCTCTCTGTTACAGTTTATGTTAACACCATACATAATTAATCATGACACAACTGTGGCTCATATGAGCGACCAGCAACCCCTATGTGATGCAATAAACATAAATAAGACATAATAGTAATTACTTAGTTGTCTAGTTAACATTATTAGTAATAGAGTATTGTTGGAGTGTTGTCACCTTGTCGTCCATCACCTAAAATTATAAATTTGCCCATAACTCATGATCTATTGCCCCGATCACGTGGGGCCTACACAAAATCTAAAGTGTTAGCTGTTTAGATTGCCTGAGAAAAATATGGTACTTTAGTCTGTCGTGTCCCCCATACCTCAACATTTGCCCTTTACAGCCCCCACTATTATATTTTCTGTGTCATTTACTTCTAGTTTAGTTACCCCCGGAGTGCCCCTATAGGTACCTCCCATGTCCTTGCGATATCTTTGATTGTTGAGTATTATGTGTCTCCAGTAGCGAACGGCGTTCATAGGCTTAGTATTATATCTGAGCTGGTTTCTTTCCTATTAAGAGTGAATGTGAGAATAAAACGTAAGCATACTGTGTGAAGGTCAATGCGTTTCGTAAAGTTTACGGATATCTTATTAGCAGTATCGCCAACGAATAATGTGCATATGATAGATGATCAGTTGAAATGAGTAGAGTGTATTAGAAAGCAGTACGAGTCCGTTGAGTACACAGAATTCCTGCCACTGCCGTAAGCGAACGGTAGGCGCCCTGTGGCAGTAGAAATCGATTGATAGCATACTGTATCCCGTCTTGAGTACGGTAATTGTCTACCCATTGTGAGTGAAGCTTTGGACGTGTTAGACAGGTAATATGATCGAAGGTTATTATATCATAATTATGTGTGATGTTAACGTCAGGATGCTGACTAGGTATTATCATTGGTGTTATTGTTGATTTTCCCAATATTGATTGGCAGCATCAAATAGGCAACTCTGATTCCAAAGAGTTCATATAGGTAGTACAAGATAGTTGTTGTTGTTGTTGTTGTTCCCTAAGCTGCCTGGCCGAACAGCCCCGAGTCCCTGAGAAAGGCCATGGCCACGATCGGGCTTTCCCACAGAGCTCTCATTGAGTGTAGATTGTGTTGTTGGCGTAAGTGGTTGTGTGAAATGCAGTCTTCTATGATGTGTTTAATGGTATGGGGTGCTGTGTTACATCCCGGGCAGGCGTCGACTACGGAGTCATCCAGTCTCTTCTGATAGCTCAGGAGAGCTGGATGGTGTCCGCATCTCAGCCTGGCCAGGTGGACTCTGTCCTCGCGAGGAAGGGAGGATTCGGAAGGATGGATTTCGGGAGGTCGTGCATGCAGCTGTGTTGTCTGTGAGTGAGTGGATGGATCGGTGAGAGATATGAGTATGGATGTGCTTCTGGAAGTTGGTTCGGGGTGGGCAGGGAGGGAGAGAGGACAATAATTGTGTGTGATACCGTGTGCTGGGTGTTGTTTTGATATTTCTTGGTGTCTGTGGGTGTGTTGCCATGTAGTTTAGTGGGTGGTCTTGGTTCGTGGAGGCTGCTGCCAGGAATTGAGTGCCTCTCATGTCCAGATGGTCTTTGACTTTGAGGATTTTGGTTTCTTGATGTAGGTGATCTGTGGGTACAGTAGCTGTGCAGCCTGTAATGATCTTCAGGGCTTTGTTTTGAATAGTCTGTAAGGTCTTATGATGTGTTTCAGCTAAGTTAGAAGCCCAGGCTGGGCTTGCGTATTCCATCACTGATCTTATGTATTGTTTATATACTGTGGTGGTAGTTTCTTTGTTGTGTCCAAATTTTGTGTGAGCAAGTGACCTGAGGGCGTTAAGTCTGGGTGTCAGTTTCTTTTTAATGTTTGTGGTGTGCTGTTTGAATGTCATATGAGTATCATATGTTACTCCTAGGATTTTGGGTGTGTGTGTATGTGTTAGGGGTGTGTTGTTTATGGTGAGTTGAGGGATGTATTCGTGTTCTCCTGTCCAACTTGTGAGCAGGGTTGCGGTGGATTTGGCTGGGGCTAGATTAAGTCTGTTTGTAGTGCACCAGCCATGTAGTGTGTTGAGATAGGGTTGAAGGAGATCTGTTGCTCTTTTTGGGTCATGGTGTGTGCATGTGAGTGTTATGTCATCTGCATAGGAGGCTAAGTTTATTTGGGGCGTATTGGGTGTAGTTATATCGTGCATGTACAGATTGAAGAGTGCGGGCGATAGGACGGATCCTTGTGGGACTCCGTTTGGAAAGTTTCTGATTTTAGATGACTGACCGGCAAAAGATACGTGTGCACATCTGCCTGCTAGGAAGTTGGCCAGCCACCGTTTTGTGTTGTTGTGCATGTTTGTGTTGTAGATTTTGTTTGTTAGGTTATGGCGGGGGATGGCATCGAAGGCTTTACTAATGTCGAGTGTGGCTAATAGTGATCTGTGTGGTGGTCTAGCTGAATTGATGCCGTCGAAAGCTCTTTGTGTAAGGTCTGTGAGAAGAGTGTTTGTGGAGTGCAGTGGCCTAAAGCCATGTTGTGTTGGAGCTAGGGGTAGGTCAGGTGTAATTAGTTGTAATACTAGGCGTTCCATGACTTTGGAGGGGGAGCAAAGGAGTGTGATGGGGCGGTGCGAGGAGGGTAGCGTGGGGTCTTTGTTGGGTTTGGGGAATGTGATGATGATACCATGCTTCCAAATGTCTGGTATTGTGTTGTGTGAATAGCTGTAGTTTGATATGTTAGTGAGTGCTTGTATGCCTTGTGGTCCCAGGTGTCTGAGGTGTATGTTGCTTATGTTGTCTAGGCCACAGGCGGGTGAGTGCTTGAGATTGTTGATGATATGCTTTGTCTGGTGATTGGTGAAGGGTGTATAGTCAGGGTCTGTGGGGAATTGTCTCTTACGTCGGATGACACGTCGGTCGTCTTTGTGAGGTTTTAGGTGGCTGACATGTGAAAAGTGATTGATGAGAGTGTTTGCTTGTTGTTTACATGAAGGAGTAGAGTCTGTTGTTGTGATTGCAGCATGTGATTGTGTTGTGTTGCTGTTGGAAAGTGTGATGCTGTTTAGTGTTTTGTAGAGTTTTTTGGGGTTTGTTTTGTGATCAAGTGTTTGTAGGA
Source organism: Paralithodes platypus (assembly GCA_032716605.1). NCBI lineage: Eukaryota > Metazoa > Arthropoda > Malacostraca > Decapoda > Lithodidae > Paralithodes > Paralithodes platypus. The sequence goes on from CM064480.1 coordinate 31,205,871, forward strand.
AGTTATTCCAATTTAGTTTTTGTTGTTCTTGTATTTTGTTGTTAGTTTGGGTGTTGAGTGCTTGAATTTGTTGTGTGATGTCTTGTGTGTGGGGTGCTGGGGAGTGTTTCAGTATGTCGCGTTGTCTGATGAGGTTTTGAATTTCTGGTGTGAAGTTGGGGTTGTGTCTTTTTCTGTTACCTCTTGGAATGTGTTTCTTGTCAGCGTTTTGGATAGTTTTATTGAGTATGTGTACAGCATTGTTGATGTTAGTGATGGGTGTACTGTTTAGAGTTGTGAAGTGTTGTTCTGTCTCATTTGTGAATGCTTCCCAGTTAGCTCTTTTATAATTGGTGTATGTGTGTTTGTGGCTAGCTGGGGTGAGTCTGGTTTTGGTGGTGATAATGATCGGGAGGTGGTCAGAGCCTAAGGTTCTGACCACCCTCCAGGATGTTGTGGGGGCGAGTTCTGGGGAGCAAAAGGTGATGTCTGGAGATGATGGGTTATAGAGGGCTTGGTGAGGAATATGGGTATGTTGATGGATGTCGTTAAGGATGATGAGGTTATCGGTTTGGTTTTGTAGTACCAGCCCTCTGTCTGTGTCGGGGTTGTCGACAAACCAGGCCGACGTCTTGGCGTTGAAGTCACCACCCAGGATGATGTGTGGGGTGTGTGGGGTGTTTGTGATGTGTTGTAAGTGTGGTCTGTAATCATTTGGTACTGTAGGGGATGTTTGGGGAGGGATGTATGTGTTTATGATGGTTATGTTGGAGTTGTTGCCAGTGCGTATTTTAATTGACTGTATTTCTGTTGTGTTATCATTTGGGGGGAGGAGTGATTTGGTTTGTACACTGGTTACTATGTATGATATTTCTTTGTGTACCAGGGTGATGAGTCCACCGCCCCCGCCGACAGCCCGGTCTTGTCTGATGGTGGTGAAATTATGAAATGTGGGTGTTTTTTGTGTTGTGCGGAGTTTTGTTTCTTGTAAGATGGCAATGTGTATGTTGTGTTGTTTGATGAAGTGTGAGAGTTCGTGTTTCTTTGTGTTGATGCCATCTATGTTCAGTTGAAGAATGTTAATGTTATGTGCACGATGTATGTTGGGTGCTGCTGCACGAGGATGGGGTGGGGGTGGAGGTGATGGGGGGGGTTGGGGTGGGGGTGAGGGAGGGGCTGGGGGTTGGGATGGGTGAGGTGGGGGTGGGGATTGGGGAGCAGGAGATGGGGGTTGGAATGGATTAGGATGGGGTGTGGTGTGTTGAGTTGAGGATGTGGATGGTATGGGAAGGTTAGGTGGGTTAGGGAGGAGAGGTGGACGGTTTTTAGGGGGGGGAGTGGATGATATGGGAAGGTTAGGTGGGTTGGGGAGGAGAGGTGGACGGGTTTTAGGTGAGGGATTTGACTGGGAGAGGGAGGGGCATGAGGAACAGGTCCAGGTGTTTGTGTAGTGTTTCTTGGAGGCAAGTGTTGTGCAGGTGAAGTGGGTCCAGTTCCCGCATGAATTGCAGAGAACTGAACCCTTAGTATGGCGACTCGAAGTGATGGGTTTTGAGCAAGTTGGACATATGTATGTGAACGTGGGTCCTGGGTTGCTCTCAATGTCTCCGGCTAGAAGAAGTCTTCGAGAAATGACAGCCGGAGAGTCATTTCTCGGTGTAGGAAAAACTGTGTGATGTGTGTGTGTGGTGTGAGAGGTGTGGAAATTCCCGGCGCGACCGAAGCCGCTCCAAGGACCCGTGCCCCCAGGGAGGGGGCAGGGGATGGTTGTGACGGTTTGGCTCCCGAAACTGCTCCCCGCGGCCGGCATCCGGTTTTCCTCCACTGGTCGTTGATTTTGTCTTCGGCTGTGGAGGGTCGGCAGCCATCCGCGGTTGGCAGCCTCGGGAGGTAGCCCCACGGCGTAGACGCCGCCACATCAGTACAAGATAGTTCATATAGGTAGTACAAGATAGTTCATATAGGTAGTACAAGATAGTTCATATAGGTAGTACAAGATAGTTCATATAGGTAGTACAAGATAGTTCATATAGGTAGTACAAGATAGTTCATATAGGTAGTACAAGATAGTTCATATAGGTAGTACAAGATAGTTCATATAGGTAGTACAAGATAGTTCATATAGGTAGTACAAGATAGTTCATATAGGTAGTACAAGATAGTTCATATAGGTAGTACAAGATAGTTCATATAGGTAGTACAAGATAGTTCATATAGGTAGTACAAGATAGTTCATATAGGTAGTACAAGATAGTTCATATAGGTAGTACAAGATAGTTCATATAGGTAGTACAAGATAGTTCATATAGGTAGTACAAGATAGTTCATATAGGTAGTACAAGATAGTTCATATAGGTAGTACAAGATAGTTCATATAGGTAGTACAAGATAGTTCATATAGGTAGTACAAGATAGTTCATATAGGTAGTACAAGATAGTTCATATAGGTAGTACAAGATAGTTCATATAGGTAGTACAAGATAGTTCATATAGGTAGTACAAGATAGTTCATATAGGTAGTACAAGATAGTTCATATAGGTAGTACAAGATAGTTTTTTATTTCAATTCATAGATACGCCGACTAGAGGTAATAATATTCTCGATTTAGTTTTCAGTAACAATGAACATAATATAAATAATGTAAAGATTGGAGATCACCTAGGAAATAGCGACCACAATTCTGTGTATTTTAATATACAATGGAAAAGTAATACCAGAGAAAATACGACATTAATACTCGACTTCAGAAAAGCCAATTATGGTGGGTTAAGAAGAGCCATATTAGCGGACCCTATGGTCAAAGAATTAAGTCGATCCAGATGTCCAAATGAGGTGTCCAAACGACTTCAAAAATGCCAATTATGGTGGGTTAAGAAGAGCCCTATTAGTGGACCCTATGGTCAAATAATTAAGTCGATCCAGGTGTCCAAATGAGGTGTCCAAGCGACATTAATACCCGACTTCAGAAAAGCCAATTATGGTGGGTTAAGAAGAGCCCTATTAGCGGACCCTATGGTCAAAAAATTAAGTCGATCCAGGTGTCCAAATGAGTGTACCCCTTCTCAGGAACCTTTTTTTTTTTTTTTTTTTTTTCTATATTCCAACTTACTTCCTCTCGGGCATAGGCTGAGAGCCTTAACATTCACCGTTTTACAATGAACAGTGAAGCCCGTGAGGTCTTGTTCCAGTCTAGGGAGTGAGACATGTGAAGCACGTAGAGTACAACGAGCACCTGCCATCTTGCCTTCACATGAGGCACGGTGCTCACTCATGGCCCGAAACGACCCCATCTCTGAAGCCACCTCGTTCCCGTGCTTCATTGTCTCACCCCCTACACTCGGACTCTCACACTTACACACACACACAACGCCACCTGTTGAGCAGATAACTCACCAGGCATTGCACCCCTATAGAATATTTTGAATATATTGGGAATATTCATACAGTGCTATTTAATCAGGGAACAATGAGGGTATTTTATTGACGTTTCGGTGGGCTTGTGGTAATGCACTGATACTAGGTACAGCACAAATTCCATCCCAATAATATCTTCCCATTGATACATCGGGATTTGAACCCGGGACCTTTGGATTACCAGGCCAGTGGCAAGACCACTCCACCACACCTCCCTGTCACACACCTGTCAGCTTAAGTCAGGAAGAGACGTCAAACTTGGTAGATACATACGATAATTTTATCAAGTCAGTATTCAATGCGCAAAATAAATATATCCCCAAAAGAAAATTTAGATGAACCAACCAAAATGGATGAATAATAGACCATTAGATCTTCTAGGAAAAAAGAGAGGAATCTATAGAAAAATTAAGAAAGGCGAAATTCACCTACTTGCTTACTATCAGAATCTATCAGACAGGTAAAAAGGGATATTAGGAAAGAAAAAAGAAACTATGAAATCAAGGTTGCCAATGACTCAAAAAATAATCCTAAAGCTTTTTACCAACTATACAAATCCAAGGTTAGAGATGTAATTGGTCCCCTTATAACTTCGATAGGAGAAATGACAGAAAATTATTTAGAAATGTGCAGTACATTAAATAGTCAATTTCTTTCCGTTTTCACTAATAAAAATTCGGCACAGTTTCCAGAAGTCCGTAAGGTATATAGCGATAGATCCCCTTCGGGGATCACGGCATCAGGCAATAGATAGATCGATAGATGGTTACTATATAGGTAGAAATTATGTGCTTACGGAAATTGACAGACTGAAACCTCATAAATCGACTGGTCCTGATGAGGTATATGCTAGAGTACTAAAAGAATGCAGAGATGAGTTAAGTTACCCATTAACAATTCTATTTAACAAGTCATTAGAGACAGGCTTAGTTCCAGAAGCTTGGAAGCTTGCAAATGTAGTTCCGATCTTCAAAAAGGGTGATAAATCAATAGCATCCAATTACCGTCCCATTAGTCTCACATCAATCATAGGAAAGCTACTAGAGTTAATTATTGCTAGTAAAATTAGAAACCACTTAGAAACATTTAATTTCATAAATTCTTCTCAGCATGGATTTACTCAGGGACGCTCTTGCCTTACTAATTTGCTTAGTGTTTTCTCAGAGGTATATGAAGCAGTAGATAATGACAAGTCATATGATATAAGATATTTAGATTTCAGTAAAGTTTTCGACAGAGTCCCTCATGAGAGATTGTTGAGAAAGGTTGAGGCGCACGGAATAGGTGGGGCGTTGTTGAGATGGATTAGGTCATGGCTAATTGGTAGGAAGCAGAGAGTCAGCATAAATGGTACCAAGTCAGAATGGGGAGCAGTCAAAAGTGGTGTCCCCCAGGGATCTGTATTAGGTCCTCTGTTGTTTGTTATATACATAAATGACTTTGATTTAGGTATAACTAGTAGGATAAGTAAATTTGCAGACGATACTAAAATGGGGAGAAAATTTGATTCAGATAGAGATATAGAGTGCCTCCAAAGGGATCTAGATACCTTACACGAATGGTCAGTAAATTGGCAGATGAAGTTTAACATTGACAAATGCAAGGTATTAAAGATTGGGAAGATGCATACAAATGTTAAATATAAACTAGCTAATATGAAATTAGAAAACTCAGATTGTGAGAAAGATTTAGGTGTGTTGGTTAGCAATTATTTGAAGCCTAGAAAACAGTGTATACGCGTTCGCGTTCGTAACAAGGCAAACAGGATTCTCGGGTTCATCTCTAGGAGTGTGAGCAACAGAACTGCTGATGTTATCTTAAAACTTTACTTGTCATTAGTGAGACCCCATATGGATTATGCTGTTCATTTTTGGTGTCCTTATTACAGAATGGACATACATTCATTGGAGAGAGTACAACGTAGAATGACAAAAATTATCCATAATATTAGAAATCTTCCATATGAAGAAAGGTTGAAGAAATTAGGCTTACATTCGTTAGAGAGACGCAGAGTTAGAGGGGATATGATAGAGGTGTTCAAATGGGTTAGTGGGATAAATAAAGGGGACATGAAAAATGTAATAAAGCTCAGTGATAGCGAAAGAACTCGAACAAATGGTTTCAATTTAGATAACTTTCGTTTCAGAAAGGATTTAGGCAAAAATTGGTTTGGTAACAGAGTTGTAGATAGGTGGAATACGTTACCAAGTGCTATAGTGGGATCAAGAACGATAGGGAGCTTTAAGATAAAATTAGATAGGCATATGGACGAGATGGGTTGGGTGTGAGGGGATCTGTCAGGTGTGGGCCAATCGGCGCTCTGTAGACTCCTGTTTTCTGACCTCTGACCGTTCGGTGAGGTCAGTCCTAATGGTGTTAGTGAGCTGGGCTTTATAAGCCCAGCTTATAAGGCCTTATAATTAGGGTTAAGTGTGATAGGGATCTGCCTTGTTTGGGCCAATCGGCTTTCTGCAGACTCCCATTTTCTTATGTTCTTATTCCCCGATTTATTAAGTACGGAACTATCCTCGGGTATATTTGTGTATTGTGCTGCGATAGCTAACTGATAAAGTTACGTGTGTTATATATGTTGTTTGCACGATCGTGAGTTAGGCGTGAGATAGTAAGAGAATATTTGGATTGACCCTTTCTTATAACTAAGTCGTAATCCATTACCCCTTTGTGATAAGTGTTAATGTCACATTTACCCTGCTAAAACAATTGTTATTTCTCCGTCCTCCGTCTTAAATCCTACCCTCCTTAATCTAGGGATCCGGCAGAATCGTATTTCCAGGTGGCTTTATCAAGCGGTGTAGATGAAAGTTTACCCTTTTGAAACATGAAAAACCTGGGATACCGGTCTTAACACCTCACACGGACCAACCCCGCGTGGTGAGCCTAGCGTGTGACACCCCTAGTAAAGGCCGCGTCATACAGAACTCGAACGTCGCGCGACCTACCCCCGAACACGGTGACTTGCATTTTTGAGGCGAATGCATCCAATATTGTCCCAATGTTGGTCAAAGAAGAACATCCCCAGATAATGCCCCGACATTCCCAGACTATGCCCCAAACAAGACTCGAATGTAACTCGACACTCCCGACCGATTTACGTTAAAGACCCGAACATTAGAGGAATATAATCCGATGCATGCCAGAGCAAGACCCGATCGTGCCAAGAATCAGCCGACAAATATTTAACGGTGTTTACACCCGAACCTACCTTGACCCGATACAAAAGATATTATGAGGAACACCAGAGGATCACCGGCCGCATCTGCCCGACCATCAGAAGACCTTAACACGATACTACAAGAATGTGTGACGAACACCTGTACCTGCCCTATATAAACAGGGTGTGGTCGCACACATGCCAGTCGCACATCATGCATCACCACGGTAACATGGCGCTCCCGGAGCTCTACCCACCCACGGAGGAGGAGTTGGAGATGGCCATTTTTTATCAGGAGCTTGTTGTAGCCCACCTAAACCACATGCTACTCATCACCACCATCCTGAAGAATGAGCGTCAGCGCCATGTAAGACCCAGGACACCACGAAGCTGCAGCGTCAAACCTTGGATCGCCCAGAGAGCCACATACGGACACTACCACCAACTACTGAAGGAGCTAGTGGACACTGACAGGACCACCTACAAGTATTATCTGCGTATGGACGAGGACCTATTCAATGACATTGTACGCCGTCTGACACCCAGGATCAAGAAGGAGACAACAAATTGGAAGAAGCCTCTGGAACCAGGTTTGAGATTGGCCATGACACTACGATTTTTGGCCACAGGGGAGGCATACAAGAGCATGTCCTTAAACTTTCGTGTAGGTGCAAACACAATCTCCCTGGCAGTACGTGAGACATGCGAGGCTATAATCCAGGAGTATATGGAAGAGGTTATTGTGTGCCCATCAACACCCGAAGGTTGGAAACAGGTTGCCAAGGGTTTCGAAGAGAGGTGGAATTTCCGGCACACCATAGGGGCAATCGATGGCAAGCACATAGCCATACAACCTCCAGGAAACTGCGGCTCCCTCTACTACAACTACAAACATTACCACTCCATTGTTCTCCTGGCAGTGGTTGATCACCTGGGCAAGTTTATATACGTGGACGTGGGAGCGAACGGTTCCGCATCTGATGGTGGCATCTTCCAGGTGAGCGACATCCGGCAGGCCCTGGAGGACGGTGCCGCAGGCTTGCCGGAAGCAGAGCCATTTCCCGGAGAGGACCGTCCGCGTGCCATGTGTACCACCCGATACAGACAAGATGCTTCTGCTGATGTTCGGGGTAAATTCCAGTCTTTATCGTCTCTCATTCCTGTCATACGAGTTGTGTTCTTCACAAAATCTTCAATAGACTCGCTTGATCTTGCCTTATTCCTCTGTTTATCGGGGGAATGTCGTCTTTATTCGAGTATATCGTCTCTCATTCGGTTGTTATTATGGTTAATGTCGCCTTATATTCATACGAATCGGGTTAATGTCTGCTTATGTTCGGCTAGATCGAGATAACTTCGTCAATGAAAATAACAGACGAACAACGGCCGAAACGAAATAACGTGACCCGAATGAAAGCCGAACATAACCAGAATGAGAACCGACAAATTTTGAACAGTTTTTACACACGAATATCGGCTAGAAGTTAACGCATGCACTAACTTCTGGCCGAACCCCAGGAAGTTCGGCTGCACCCCTGAACATCCCCGGAGCTTCCCCCGAATCAACGAGAACATTGGCCGAATTGACCCGAATTTACCCGAACATTTGAAAATTTGAATTTTTTTTGCAAGTCATCCTGTTCGGGGATAGGTCGCGTGACGTTCGAGTTCTGTAGGATGCGGCCTTATGCCTCTCTTGCCACGATAATTGCCGTTTGACCCCTTGCTACCTCTTCTCACATATTCTCTCATTTGTGTCTGTGTTATGGAATAGCATCTTTGTTGTGTATTGCATTATTGATCGACTCAGTCCAATATTATGATTGTCCTGTTAATTATCATTTTGTATTATTATCGTGTATCTGTTACCTTGACCCCACCTTGGGGAATAGATTTCATTGTGTAACGCTCGACGGAGTAAGAAGTTACCGAGCCCGAATTACTTTGCTTGTACCGAGAACGGATTTATCTGTCGGATTATTGTACACCGATAGCCTTGCATACATATGTGACAGAGTGAAATATACTACATTGTTACGGTATAATTATGTGTTGTCTAAATCATTGCATAACCTGTGTAATTCGGCTAGGCCAAACCTAATGTGCTCTTTATGTATATGGGAACGAGGGAAATATGATGCTTGTTTATATATAATTGATATATTTGATATATATATATATATATACAGTATATATATATATATATAATATATATATATATATATATATTATACTCTATATATATATATATATAGTATATATATATATATATATATATATATATATATATCTATATATATATTAATATACAGGTATATATATATTTTTATTTTATTTTTTTCTATGTGAGTGAGAGACAAAAGTCAGAACTGCCTGTAGCGAGTGCATCCCACATAGTTGAAAGAATGACAGGGCCAAAATCAAGGGACGTTCGAGCCAAAATGCCTGGACACGCAGAGTTTGAAGCAATTTAAGTCATAGGGGTTCCAGAGCTCTGCTGTTGAATAGAAGAAAGATTGAGAACTTTTCACTCTTGGGTTGGAGAGTTGCACAGAGTATGGGTGGGATTGTGTTGCAAGACGGGTACCACATACCCTACATAGAGGAGGTGGTATACACTGGGAGAGCTCTCAGGAGCACTGATTATTGTAGTAGCGATAAAATAGCGAGAGAGATGGAACATAGAGGCGAAGAAAGAAAGGCTGCAGAGAGTTGGTGAGTGAGCGGGAATTAATAATACGAAAGGCCTTCCTTTCTACTTTGTCTAAAAGTGCGGTGTGAGAGGATCCTCCCCACACATGTGATCAACACTCAATACAAGGATGCACTGTGCCCCTGTACAGAGCAAGAAGCTGTGCAGGGGTAAAGAAGCCCTTGAGGCGGTTGAGCACACTCAGCTTCTGGGAGGCTGATATAGCAAGACTGGTAATATGGTCCTTCCAAGTGAGAGCAGAAGAAAAAGAGACACCAAGAATATTTAGAGAAGATGAAGGACTGATTTTTGTATTGTTGAAGAATAAGGGATAGTCCGCTGGGAGTTCCGGACGGGTAGATGGATGGAGAAATTGGTTTTTGGAAGCATTAAAGGCAACAAGGTTTTCTCTGCCCCAATTGGAAATAGCAGCTAGATCAGAAGATAAGTGTTGTATGGCTTCATTACATTGGTCTTTGAGGGATTGCTGGCTGGGACGTTCTGGAAAATTAATCGAGTAGTGTAAAGTAGAGTCATCTGCGTATGAATGGATGGGCCTGGAGGTACAGTTGAGAAGATCGTTTATGAAAATTAGAAAGAGAATAGGAGATAGAACAGAACCCTGAGGAACACCGGTTTTGATAGGATGAAGAAGTGAGCGATGGCCGTCCACAACCGCAGCAATGGAACGGCCGGAAAGGAAATTAGAGATAAAGGCACAGATAGAGGGATAGAAACCGAAGGAAGGTAGTTTAGAAATTAAAGATTTGTGCCAGATCTATCGAAGGCCTTCGATATGTCTAGCGCAATAAAAAAGGTCTCACCAAAATCCCGAAAGGAGGATGACCAAGAGTTTGTAAGATATGAAAATAGATCACCAGTAGAGCAACCCTTGAGGAAGCCATACTGGCAATCTGAGAGTAGATTATGAGTAGAGAAATGCTTAAGAAATTTGGAAGCAAGAATTGTTTCAATAACTTCATAGATACAAGATATGAGAGCCATTGGACGGTTGTTGAAGGGTTGAGAGCGGTCACCCTTCTTTGGGACAGGTTGAATGAGAGCAAACTTCCAGCATGAAGGGAAGACGTTAGAGGATAGACAGAGACGAAAGAGTTTGCCTAGGCAGGGAGTCAGCATGGAAGCACAGTTTTTTTAGTACAACAAGAGGAACACCGTCCGGACCGTACGCCTTCTTAGTATTAAGCCCAGAGAGGGTAGAAAGTACATCTTTAGAAGAGATTAGGATATTAGGTATAAGTAGGGGAGAGGGGGAAGGAGAGGGAGGAATAGCAACGAAATCTTCTAAGGTGGAGTTTCCAGCAAAAGTTTTAGCGAAGAGTTCAGCTTTTTCAGAGGAATAAGTGATGGTTGTGCCATCTGAGTGGAAAAGGGAAGGGAAAGACGAGGAAGAAAAATTGTTGGAGAGGATTTTGGCTAGATGCCAGAAAGCTTGGGAAGATCTAGAGTTGGATAGTTCAGTGCATTTACTATTGATGAAAGAGTGCTTGGCAAGTCGAAGAACAGATTTGGCTTGATTCCGGGCAAAAACGTAGGAAGAATGAGATTCTTGAGTTTTAAGACGTCGCTATCGTTTGAATGCTTCCTCGTTATTGCGGACAGCAGTAGAACAAGCATGAGTAAACCAAGATTTTTTTACATTAGACTGAGAGAACGAAAATGGAACGTGTACGCTTCCATGCCCGAGAGGATTACCTCGGTAATGCGCTCAGCACTCTCCGAGGGTCCCCGTCCACGGAAGCAGAAATCATTCCATGGGAAATCAAAGAAGTACTGCCGGAGAGCCTCCCAGTCGGCAGCGCCAAAGTGCCACAAGCGCCGCCGGCTAGGAGGATCGGGTGGCCGTACCGGAGAGATAGGATAGGTGACAGAGATAAGTTATGGTTTAGGAGCCCAAAGGAGAGAAAAGATCGACAGTATAAGAAGAAGGGTTAGAAGTTAGAAACAAGTCAAGAATGTTGGGCCGATCTTCGATGCGATCCGGAATACGGGTGGGTTGCTGAACTAACTGCTTTAGGTCATTTAGGATAGAACAGATGTAGGTTTGTTCACCAGATGGGTCAGTAGTGTGAGAGGAGAGCCATTGGCGGTGGTGGACGTTGAAATATCCTAAGATGGAGATTTCTGAGAAAGGAGAAATGGATAGAATGTGTTCCACTGTAGAGTTTAGATAGTCAAAGAATTTGGAAAAGTCGGTAGAGTTAGGGGAAAGATAGAGAGCACAGAAATATTTAGTAAGAGAATGACAGGATAGTTTGAGCCATAAAGTTGAGAATTAAGAGGAGTCGAAATCGGGAACACGAGAGCAAGTGAGTTTGTTGTGCACGTATGCACAACATCCGCCTTTGGCTTTGAAACTAGGATAGAGAAAGTAGGCAGTTGCTTCAGACATCTGAGTTTCGGTGAGGAAAATAAGATCAGGTTTGTAGGAGGAGAGATGGTGTTCAACAGAGGGAAAATTAGATGAAAGTCTTTGAATGTTGCAAAAGTTAATAGAAAGAGTAACAAGCCGAGGTCCAGGTAGTTTTGTTGGGTCGTCAGAGGAAGGTCAGGCGGGTGTGGGGGCATTTATGGTCCACCCCCTGGGGACTCCGAGGCTGGTCTAGAGTTCATCATTGTAAATAAATTTGGTGTGGAAGAAGGAAGTGTGGTGTGCATATTTAGTGTAGTGCAGCGGATAGGAGGAGGAGGTGTTTGTGAGAGCTAGCTGGATTGCTCTCTGTGTAAGTGAGGCACAAAGGGAATCAGTAAGACAGGTCAAGCAAATGAAACAGGAGTTCCAGCGACTCCTTATCAAATGCATACAGCCTCTCCTGGGTATAGCCCTGTTTGATTGGTGCCTACAATCTACCACCTTTCTCCCTATTAGTCGCCTTGTACGACACGACACACACGCAGTAGGATGTGTGGGGCATATTGTTTGTTTCCTCCACCATAAGATGAAGGCCCCCTACCCCCTGGTAACACATCTGTTGCCATCCAGTGAATCGAAATCTATAAACTACAGTCATCAAAATATCGTTAATTTCTATGGTTATAAATGTTACAGACATATTACTCTCAAACTGCATTCAGTACTTTGTAAAATATACAAAGTATTTATGATGAATAATCCAGATTTTATTAGGCCTACACAAACATTTAAGGGGAGGTGTGGCGGAGTGGTCTTTCCACTGGACTGGTAATCCAATGGACCTGGGTTCGAATCTCAATATGTCAATGGGAAGATATTATTGGGATGGAATTTGTGCTGTACCTAGTATCAGTGCATTACCACAGCACATCGAAATGCCAAAAAAATACCCTCATTGTTTCCTGATTAAATAGCATTGTATGAATATTCTCATATTCAAAAATATGCCACAGGGGGGCAATGCCTAGTGAGTTAATTGCTCAATAGGTGGCGTTCTGAGAGTGAGGGTCCGAGTGTGGGGAGTGAGACTGTGAAGCGCAGAGGCGAGGTGGCTTCAGAGATGGGATTGCTTCGAGCCGTGAAGCTTCGCATGTCTCACTCCCTAGACTGGAGCAAGACTTCACAGGCCTCACCGTGTTCAGCGGTAGAGTGTAAAAGGCTATCAGCCTATGCCCGAGAGGGAGTAGTTGGAATATAGAAAGAAAAAAAAATATATGGCAAGCATCCGAAAAGTAGTCCTGTTAATATTTCAATAGATAGGTATCCATGTCCTAAAAATTATAATATGCATAAAGACTCACGATGAACGTATAAAATAATCAACATAATTAAATTATAAAACTTGCAAAATTATCAAACCAAAACTGGGACGAAACAAGAGAAATGCAAAAGAACAATAAAAATCGCTATGTATAACGCTTGATAGAATAATATTTAGAAATAAAAGAACACAATCCACCACATAGGGTGTACATCACTACATGAGCAAGTTTGTTTGTTAGTTTGTAGATGTTTAGGTGACAATCACCACGGTCGATCTGGGGATCCGCCGCTGATGAGCTCGTCCTGGAATCTTTACGACTCTGATTCTTACGATTCTTTACAGGACTGAACATGCCATTTTTATCGGCAATAGCTCAGAGAAGAGTGTTGAGAGGGGAGAAGGGGTGTTGGAGAGAGAGGAAGGTGTTGGAGTGGCTTTGTTATGTGTGTTTTGTCTGTATACGTCGTCAGGATGTCCCCTGACTGGGTGCAAGCATGTGAAACATGCTAGGACGTACTACCGCACCCACTAAATGTTCGCCGTGGCAGAGATTCGATCCCGGGTCTTTCAGATTCACACACGAGCGTGCTCACCACTTGACCACCACGGCCACTAATCTGGTTCCCAAGCAAACTAATTGCACATATAACAACTCACTATCGTCCGTTAAAGGAATTAGTCAATATGGGAAGTCCGGGACGTTCTGCTAAGTTTTACTAAATTCTGTATGAAGAAAGTACAATTTATATCAAATTTTTTAATAAGCTAAATTTGCAATTTGACAAGGTATAAACAAAAGTACAAAAAACATACAGCACTCACTAACGGTAGTTCTATCAGGTAGGTGCCTGTAAAGCATAGCATGCCTCAAGTGACCCCTAACAATTACTGCCCTACAAATAACCTACCTTTATTGTACAAATAAACTAAGGAAATCGCATAAGTAAGCAATTGATACTATCGACATAAAGCCAATTTTACATGAAATAAAAGCATAATGCTATACCAGTTACAAACCTTGGCACTAGCGATTAGAAATTGTTGCCATTAACAGCCGTCAGTAAATAAGTCACTCCCCAGTCCCACCGACGGCTGGGAGCCGTCAGTAATGTACTTTCCTTGTAACTGCCTGTATCAGGCTGTGCCTGGTACCACGACCATTTGAGCACTGCTCTCGATATGGCAACACTTCTCAGCTTATATGCAACAGTTGCAACCCTCTGAAGGCTGGGAGAGCCAGTCTTCCTTCATCTCTTGAGGTGGAAGGTTGTTCTATCTTGCCATTTTGGCCACATTGCTTGGGACTGGGGGGGACTTTTATTAATGTATCCTCCGGTACAGTAGGGGTTAAGGCCCATTATTCGCTAGATATCTTTGTCATTTCAAGAAAATTCCCAGCCAGACAACAGCTCTTTCCCAATTGATTGTTTGTGTTAAATAATTGCGGTGGTTATTTGTTTCCCAAAGATGAAAGTGTGAAAACAAAATCTAAACTATAAAGCAATAATTATGTTTATGACAGTTCCCCGCTTCATGTATTAACGATAAAGTTAATTTTGTTAACGAACTGTACCAAATTTATAATTTGCACTCGGAACGTCGAATATGGTAGGCCCAGGAAGGCTTAATAAATATTTATTCCTCGGGTAGGCCGGTCCACCGATCCTAAGGCCACACCTTTGTCTTAATCAAGCGTAACTCTCGCACCAAGACCTGTGTAATGAGCCGCGTCGGTCGAGTGGAGACCACGCTCACGTGTGAATCTGCTTGACCTGGGTTCGTTCCCAGCCAAGTCGGATATTTAGTGGGTGTGGTAGTATGTCTTAGCATGTTTCACATGCTCACACCCAGTCGATGGACACCTCGACTACGTATGCAGACTAATAACACACATAACAAAGCCACTACAACAGCTTCCTCTCTCTCCAACTCTCTACACTCTTCAGAAAATAGGAAAAAAGTAGGAAGTAGCTACGAGGTGCTGTTGTAAAGGCTTATTCCTCAATACTTTCACCTGACCTGACCTCAGCTTCAAGCATTTTTGTTATCTGCCTCTTGGTCTTGGTCTCAGCCAAGAACAAGGAACAGATAATAAAACTATTTTAAGTAGACGAGAGTAGCGGCTAGAGCTTGGTCTTTTTCGCTGGTTGTTTGTAAACAAAAAGAAGGCAATCTCGAGCCGCGAACGGTTCCATTGGAAACTGGTGTGCATGCGCGGTCAGCGGGATGTATCAAAGCTTGCCAAGTACTACAAACTAAAGAATATAATACCATATGTTCAGCCAATATTTACTGAAACACGTATTCGTTGGTAACTAAATAGGAAGCAAAAACAATACTTCAATGAGTATTAAACATTTCACCCAGCCTACTACAACACATTATTATGAAGAAAAAAAATCTAGGACAGGAAAGCTGATATTTATGAAACAAAATATGTGAATTATTTATATTAACTGCATTACTTAGTAAATAACCATCATTGTATGAATCTAGTGAAAATATACTACACAACTATGTATCAGATTAGGTTGTGAATTGTATTAAACCTTTTAAACAAGAAAGCCCTCAATACACTTCAATGGTGAATTTTTAGATGAAACAAATGCAACCGGACCCCCAGAGCCATCTTTTCTCTTATTTCTGACTATATAATATAATTGTAGTCGACTGGGACCCATATTACGTCATTTCATTAACGCGTCACGTAACTTAATCTTGGTTTACTCACGCCTGTTCTACTGCTGTCCGCAACAACGAGGAAGCATTCAAACGGAACCGATGCCTTAAATCTCAAGAATCTCATTCTTCCTATGTTTCTGCCCGGAATCAAGCCAAGTCTGTTCTTTGACTTGCCAAGCACTCTTTCATCAATAATAAATGTACTTAACTATCCAACTGTAGCTCTTCCCAAGCTATCTGGCCTCTAGCCAAAAACCTTTCCAACAGTTTTTCTTCCTCGTCTTTCCCTCCCCTTTTCCACTCTGATGGCACAACCACCACTTCTTCCTCTGACAAAGCTGAACTCTTCACTCAAACTTTTGCTAGAAACTCCACCTTGGATGATTCCGGAGCTGTTCCTCCCTCTCCACCCCCGTCTCTCCTACTTATGCCTAATATCCTAATCTCTTCTAAAGATGTACTTTCTACCCTCTCTGGGCTTTATTCTAAGAAGGCGTACGGTCCGGACGGTGTTCCTCCTGTTGTACTCAAAACCTGTGCTTCCGTGCTGACTCCCCTGCCTAGGCAAACTCTTTCGTCTCTGTCTCTCCTCTAATGTCTTCCCTTCTTGCTGGAAGTTTGCTCTCATTCAACCTGTTCCAAAGAAGGGTGACCGCTCTCAACCCTCCAACTATCGTCCAATTGCTCTCATCTCTTGTATCTCTAAAGTTTTTTAAACTATTCTTGCTTCCAAGTTTCTTAAGCATTTCTTTTCTCAAAATCTACTCTCAGATCGCTAGTATGGCTTCCTTAACCCTTATTTAGCGGGCTAGGTGGTCTATTTGACCGTAGCGCCCAGCGGGGGGTTTTACCCTAAATAGGGTTGTTTACGTGATCATTTTCATGCCTAAATAAGACCCAGAGCGTAAAACAAGTATCTATCCCAGAAAAGGCGTAAACAGAGCTTTCCAATGACACCCAAACCATCCTTGTACGACTACTGGTTCTCTTGCAACGATCGTGCAACACGAGTGCAAAAACCCTCTAATTAGGTAATTTCCCTACATAATTCCCTGTGTAGCGAGTGTGAGAGGGGAGGGAAGGGTGGGATTCAGTTTAGTTGGTCCACCGCGGTGGTGGGGGACGGTCATACAGTTGCTAGGCTCCTCACACCGCTCAGCTCTCTCTCTCTCAGCAACATTACGTGCTGAAAATGGCGCACGACATAAGTTGTGAACCGCCACATAGTCCAAATTTATTTCACACGACATAAGGTGCGCGCCGACAGTTAAGGGTTAAGGGTCGCTCTACTGGTGATCATCTTTCATATCTTACTAACTCTTGGTCATCCTTCTTTCGGGACTTCGGTGAGACTTTTTCTATTGCACTAGACATGTCGAAGGCCTTCGATAGTCTGGCACAAATCTTTATTTTCTAAACTACCTTCCTTCAGTTTCTATCCCTCCATCTGTCCCTTTGTTTCTAATTTCCTTTCCGGCCTTTCCATAGCTGCGGTTGTGGACGGCCACCGTTCACTTTCTCATCCTATCAACTCCAGTGTTCCTCAGGGCTCTGTCCCAGCCAGCAATCCCTCAAAAACAAACGTAATAAAGCCATAGAAAATTTATCCGCTGATCTAACTACTATTTCCAATTGGGGCAGAGAAAACCTTGTTGCCTTTAATGCTTCCAAAAACCCAATTTCTCCATTTTACTACCCGTCCGGAACTCCTAGAGGACTTTCCCTTATACTTCAACAATACAAAAATCAATCCTTCATCTTCTCTTAATATTCTTGGTGTCTCTTTTTCTTCTACTCTCACTCGGAATGACAATATTATCAGTCTTGCTGAGGCAGCCTCCTAGAAGCTGGGTGTGCTCAACCGCCTCAAGGGTTTCTTTACCCCTGCACAGCTTCTTGCTCTGTACAGGGTCACGGTGCGTCCTTGTATTGAGTATTGTTCACATGTGTGGGGAGGATCCTCTCACACCGCACTCCTAGACAAAGTAGAAAGGAAGGCCTTCCGTATCATTAACTCCCGTCCACTCACCAACTCTCTGCAATCTCTCTCTCCGCCACAATGTTGCATCTCTCTCGATATTCTATCGCTACTATAATCAGTGTTCCTTTGAGCTCTCCCAGTGTATGCCACCTCCTCTACGTAGGGCACGTGGTACTCGTCTTGCAACACAATCCCACCCCTACTCTGTGCAACTCTCCAACCCAAGAATGAAACGTTACTCTCAGACTCTCTTTTATTCAATAGCTGAGCTCTGGAACTCTCTCCGAGAATCAGTCTTTCCCTCTTCCAATGACTTAAATTGCTTCAAACTCTGTGTGTCCAGGCATTTTGGCTCGAACATCCCTTGATTTTGGCCCTGTCACTCTTTCATCTATGGGGGAGGCACTCGCTACATGCAGTTCTGCCGTACAACAGGAGGAACACAATCCGCCTTCTAAGTATCAAGCCCAGAGAGGACAGAAAGTACATCCTTAGAAGAGATTATTATATTATGCATAAGTAAGTAAGAGGGGGGTGGAAATGGGGGAGTAGCGCTGGAATCATCTAAGGTGGAGTTTTTAGCGAAAGTTTGAGCGAAGAGTTCAGCTTTGTCAGAGGAAGAGGTGACGGTAGTGCCGTCAGAGTGGAAGAGAGGAGGCAGGGAGTCAACACGGAAGCACAGTTTTTTTTAGTACAACAGGAGGAACACGATCTTGCAACACTCATATGTATGTCATTTTCAGAGTAAGAAAAATACAACCATTTTTTGCCTTGGTATACAGGATGGGTTGAGCACCCCCCCCCCCCCCCCCCCCAATGACTTATTTAAATCAGCATCTATTTTTCCAGTAAGGCGTTTAATAAGAGTTTTATTGCCGTTAATAGGGAGATTTTTTTTTTTTTTACAGTGCTATATACTGTATAGTGCTCACAAAATGCATTTCCGGTGGTTGAAGCAAATATTTGTATGATGTTTGCAACATCCTTATTCTATAATAGCCTTCAAAATATTGAGAACAAAATAGTGGTAGTTTCGGTAATAAGTACCGATTAACCATATTTACCTAATACTCCTTTTTATTTTGTTTATCCACAGATGAGTGTAACTTGTATATTTTTGCCACAGGGACCCCCTCCAGTGTTCAGCTGAGGAGTGTTCATACATTTTATTTCCATAAACTAATATAAATAAACAAAACAATTATGTATTATGTGTTTTTATCCTTAACCATGTTATAATAGGGCTGCGGCATGAACTACTTATAATGACGTGTTAAATGCAATATATAGGATAATAATGCAGTCTCTTACGGGTTGTAAAGTAATAAATATATATAGATGTGTGGTCACAGCTGGTTAGGGTATGTTTCGTGATTATTTATTCATATTACAGACATTATACGGAAATTATAATGTACTCGTTGTGGTTTATTTCGATTGTTTAATGTGAGGATATTAATTTTAATTATTTAGCTTCTCTTACCTCGTCGAATATTTAACGAACAAAATAATACACAATTACTAAAATGTCAAGTAAAGATAATCACCCAAGCTTTGGTTATTACTTATCCGTATTATTGATATAACATGGGTTTGATTAGGTGCATATATTATAACATTATCACCATACTCTTATGTAAACCAACTCGAACCCTATGGAATTTCAATATAATGTTACTGGTCGCTTTATATGAATATGTTATTTCATTGGTCACCACAATACATACTTTGTCCATCCGAAATTAAGTTTTCGCAGTTAATTTTGAAATCCCGATAGTGGATACACATTTCTAATTGATCATTAGGCTACCATAGAGCAGTTGGTAGTATGTACATGCTTAGATTAATATACAGTATTCGAAAATACATAATATATTGTAGGCTTGTGCATAAACCTTTAACTGTCTTGATCAAAGTATATAGACACTAACAAGTAAACCTACTGTATACTCGAATTTCTTGAAGGGCGCCGAAGTGTGTAAGTCTTGTAAAATGGTGACGTCACGCTCATGGTATACTGTGGCTATAGTTTGGGGTTATTTCTATCTGATGGCAAATTAAATCATTTAGCAGCTGATTCCTCGATACTTTATGAAAACTTAAAAAACTAATATGTCTCTGCATTCTCTTATTGTCACGTTTTCATAACCAGCAACATATTTCGCTCCAAAATCTGGAGTATTATTACTGTTGTTGTTGTTGTTGCTGTTCCCCAAGCTGCCTGGCCGAACAGCCCCAAGGCCCCGAGCAAGGCCAAGGCCATAACCGAGCGCCCCCACAGAACCCTCCCTGCCGACCACAATAAAGCCTGGGTGACCGAAGCCACTCCATGGCGGGGAGCTGAGGAGGGTGCGGAAATGCCAGGGAAACTGGAGTATTATTACTGTAGAAGTGGGGAGCGGGAGACCTTAGCCGTAGCCACTATGCCTCTACATTACTGTAGAAGTGGGGAGCGGGAGACCTTAGCCGTAGCCACTATGCCTCTACATTACTGTAGAAGTGGGGAGCGGGAGACCTTAGCCGTAGCCACTATGCCTCTACATTACTGTAGAAGTGGGGAGCGGGAGACCTTAGCCGTAGCCACTATGCCTCTACATTACTGTAGAAGTGGGGAGCGGGAGACCTTAGCCGTAGCCACTATGCCTCTACATTACTGTAGAAGTGGGGAGCGGGAGACCTTAGCCGTAGCCACTATGCCTCTACATTACTGTAGAAGTGGGGAGCGGGAGACCTTAGCCGTAGCCACTATGCCTCTACATTACTGTAGAAGTGGGGAGCGGGAGACCTTAGCCGTAGCCACTATGCCTCTACATTACTGTAGAAGTGGGGAGCGGGAGACCTTAGCCGTAGCCACTATGCCTCTACATTACTGTAGAAGTGGGGAGCGGGAGACCTTAGCCGTAGCCACTATGCCTCTACATTCGTACTTAATCATGATTGTATTTCGATGTAATTTTACTTATTTTGTACTGAATTGTATTGCATTAGGTTAGGTTCAGCTGGTTAGGTTAGTTATTACAATCAAATTAAGTAAAGCACTTCAAAATACAAGTGTGATCAAGCGCAAATGTATGGGCATGGCGGCTGCGGCCAAAGCCTCTTTCCCAGCGCAGACGAATACACTGAGAAACGATCTAAAATTTACTTTCTGTTTTCACTGTTAATTTATTTTGGAGACATTTTGTTAATTGTATGCTTATATAAATATAAAACAAATATTTCAAAGTAAAAACAACATCAACTAAGACCTATCATTATTAAACAACATCAACTAAGACCTATCATTATTAAACAAAATCAACTAAGACCTATCATTATTAAACAACATCAACTAAGACCTATCATTATTAAACAACATCAACTAAGACCTATCATTATTAAACAACATCAACTAAGACCTATCATTATTAAACAACATCAACTAAGACCTATCATTATTAAACAACATCAACTAAGACCTATCATTATTAAACAACATCAACTAAGACCTATCATTATTAAACAACATCAACTAAGACCTATCATTATTAAACAACATCAACTAAGACCTATCATTATTAAACAACATCAACTAAGACCTATCATTATTAAACAACATCAACTAAGACCTATCATTATTAAACAACATCAACTAAGACCTATCATTATTAAACAACATCAACTAAGACCTATCATTATTAAACAACATCAACTAAGACCTATCATTATTAAACAACATCAACTAAGACCTATCATTATTAAACAACATCAACTAAGACCTATCATTATTAAACAACATCAACTAAGACCTATCATTATTAAACAACATCAACTAAGACCTATCATTATTAAACAACATCAACTAAGACCTATCATTATTAAACAACATCAACTAAGACCTATCATTATTAAACAACATCAACTAAGACCTATCATTATTAAACAACATCAACTAAGACCTATCATTATTAAACAACATCAACTAAGACCTATCATTATTAATTTATACTGAAAATAATGGTGAACGATTTATTCAGAAAAAAACGAAATTTCTCATTTGTTCACCATTATATAATTTGGATAATGGGTAAAATTTGTATAATTTGACCAAATATCTTAGGATATCTAAAATACCACAGGAACGAAAAACCTGAGAGCGAAACCTCCAACCCTAACGAGCCACAGGAACGAAAATCCTGAGAGCGAAACTCCCATCCCCAACGAGATCCCAGGCCCCTTTACCTTTTCCGATTTGGTCTCTCTCTCTCTCTCTCAATTCATTCCACATATTATACGTCTCTCAATCACAGTCTTCTAATATACAAACCACAATACTTTACTCACTGATATTCTTGATGTACCACCTAAGTATGTATTTAATTATATAACCACCATGCAGACTATAATACTTTCATTGTGTAGGTTCGAGGCGATCTAAGACACCTTAACTTCCATTTCACACCAAATCAGATCGTGATTACGTCAGCCCTGTATTTAGTTATATAACAATCATAGCCCCCCCAATTCTAACAATTCTATGTCTATAACCTCCTGTTGTTTTATCCACTAACTATATATTCCCAACCTTTAACCACGACTCTATACACCCGATAACCCTATGCCAGTTATTGTATTGATTTAGGCCTGTTAATTCGGATAAACTCACTATGACCAATCTGCAGACGATTATCAGGAGAGATGCAGGAAAGCTACCTCGTATCTCCCTTTCCATGACGAGTATAGATATATGTACCCCCGTGCTCAGTCGCCCACCCTTGCCTTGTTCTTCTAGTAACTAAGTGTATATATAATATTAACCGGAGTATGCCACCAGTATTGATATGACATAGCGGCACTGTCCTTGTGTCGTATTGTGCCACGTGCAGACCAACCAGGTTTCATCATCTTATTAGGACGACGGCTATAATGTCGTCATTCATGCATGTATTCAATCCTTAGGTTAATTATCTTTTATCCGCCATTGTGTTCATCCCTTCCATTTACTTTTCCACAATTGTTATACGTCTTCCAATCACCTCCTTCGTATCCACAATCCACACTACTCTATTTTGCTTCGTGACCCTATGCTCAGTGGTACCCTGTTTGGGTCATCCTGTCCACTTATCCTTCACGCCCCACTGCACACACCACTCTACCTGTTTGATCATAGGGAAATGCCACCCCTATGTCCAGCGCATTAAGGGTCACTATCCTAAGTCACGAGCGCCGCGGCGCCTAGCCTCAAACCACCCCCTTTACAATTCACAACCCTCCCCCACCTCGCGTATCCACTACCCCTCGTGTCCTACACCTCTTACCCGCCGGACTCTACCTACATGATGATGAACATAAATACACCTTAAAGTTAATACACCCATGCCCTGTCCCTAAGTTAGGATGTCAATATCAACATACCCTAAAATACCTTGTCTTGCCAGACTAAGTTTCTGAAGACCAATCGCCCAATAAATCTATGTATGTTCCTCCCAGGTTAAAACACCCATGCCCTGTCCCTAGGTTGAGCCAATGCCAACCAGTTCAGACAGCCATAAATCTATGTATTCAATCCTTAGGTTAGTTATCTTTATCCGCCATTGTGTTCATCTCTTCCATTTACTTTTCCACAATTGTTATACGTCTTCCAATCACCTCCTTCGTATCCACAGTCCACACTACTCTATTTTGCTTCGTGTCCTACACCTCTTACCCGCCAGACTCTACCTACATGATGATGAACATGAATACACATTCATTTAATACACCCATGCCCTGTCCCTAGGTTGAGCCAATGCCAACCAGTCCAGACGGCCATAAATCTATGTATGTTCTTCCATCCGAGAAGTAATATGTTCACCCCCTTAAATTACCTTGTCTTGCCAGACTAAGTTTCTGAAGACCAACCGCCCCCATAAGTCTATGTATGTTCTTCCATCCGAGAAGTAGTATGTTAAAACCCCATGTCCTAATTGATAAGAAACTATGATACCCACGGGTACACCAGTGTATATATAACCATTGTTCCTGTAAGACCAAGCCAGCAATGACTGAAGATGTTAGCCACCATGCAGTAACTTTAATTCTTACCCCAACCAGAGATTGTATATACAACCCTCTGTTACCATTGTCTCGACGCATTTTCACCACGAAACAATACCGAAGTTAACCCTACGAACTGTCGTTTTCTTTGGTGTATATATCATAGAAAACGCAGTTCCCAGGAACAACTAGATCAGCAAGAAATAGTGTCAGATTAACAGTATCCATAACCATCGTATTGACGAGTAATAATACACCATGTTTTTCCCTACTTTGATCCACAGTCAAGCACACACCTACAGTTAACCTCCTCTTCCCCCCAGCCCCATAGTCCACATGATTCTATCCTTTCCAGACTCATATACCACCCCGTATTGCTCATCCCCCGGTAGCATTTGGCTAACATACTTTCCCTGTCATTAACCCCCAAACTCCAATATCAACTGTAGTAATGCCACCCCTACGCCCGGAGACCTTAGGGTCAAACTTCCACGTAGCCCCCTGAACCCTCTCCCTCTCATTAACCCCCCACGCTCCTCGACTCCTTTCCGACCTAGCCTCTCCACCATACCTCCTGAATATCCTTGATTATTCCGTTGCTAACATTCTCCAACCTTTTATATATATACTCCTATCCAGCCTACCTTCCCTTAGGAGGACGAAACAACATTAGAACTTTACTAACTCTTTGCATGCCATCTATTCCCTCACAACCCCTTCACAACCCTGTACCAAATGATCGTCAGTGCGAGGCTAGCCGCCTCGCCAGTGACTAACTTCTATTGCCATACTTCCAGATAAATGTGGCAGAGTTAGTAACCCAGTCTCCACCACATCCAGCAAACCATGCAATTAACAACCCAACCGATTAAACCAGCTAGTCAAGGCACCTTCGGTTTTGGTATTACGAACACCCACATCTGTCTCATAAACAGAGGGTTATTACAAACACTTGTGATATGGCAAGCCCCTAGCCACAGCCGCCGGACGACCATCACAGAGAGAGGGCACGCACCTCCCCTTTTTTTACCCACCCGAGGAGGGAGACCCCCACCCCTGCGGAGGTATACCTGACCCCTGTTTTGACTTCCGGGTCATTGCCAGGTAGCACAGGAATTCTTCCTATCAATGAACTAACCATGCGTGACTAACCCCTTTACTAACCTCTATTAACCCACAATAACCCATTCACCTTTCTTGCATACTCGGATAATCAAATTAGCACCCCAGCTATACCATAGAATGAAGACTGAGCAATATAAGAGAGACGCTCCTATCACAGCTGTCCCAGTCCTCCTCGCAAAGTAGATCCAGTCTCCCACCCCTCAATACTTCCAGTATAGCCAAAATAGTACTTCTTACTAAGGCTCAGTTATATCACATTATGAAGGCTCCCTATAGCCATGTGCCACAACAGTAATCACCACCTTACCTAGTCCCCGTATCTATTGAGAGCTCAAATAATTCCATAAGACTCGAGATCCCTATGGCCTACAGGGTCCAAAACCGAGCCTATAAACCCAGCTCCCGCCCCCAGTAAAATCAGTTGAAAGCTAGACACCAACCAGGGTTGGTCACCAGAGTTGACCTCGAGCTCTATTCATTGTTGGTTGCTGAGAATTGAGTTCCAGAGCCGGCAGACTCCGTGGCAGATTTGGATAGAAGGACCTGTCCACGTACTTGAGAACTTCCTACAAATGGACCATCTGGACGGCCGCGGAACCAGTCGTTAGCCCCCAACATCACGGACGCAAGATAACCAGAACCAGACCAATCAAATACTACCCAAGATTCACTCTATCAGTACTAGTGTTACAGTGCTATTTAGAGATTCACTTATTAATATTTCTATGAAGTGGCTATATCTTTGCCCCAGTATAATTCATATATAACCATTCCATTAGGAAGTGCTAAGCGTATCAGTGTTTATTAATTAACAGGCGATATTAACTCTCGTAATTACCCATATCCAGATATTATTACCTAGAAGTGAAACCCTAGTGATATCTAATGTTTGCCCACTGATTTGCGTTCTATGTGTTTCTGCTATAAGAATATAAAACTTAGATCAGTATCCCCTGAGGTTACTAGAATTCCTGTGCTCTAAAATACGCGTGTCTAATCTAGTCTGTGAACTACTACTTGTGCACCAGAGCTACCAGTAAGAAATCTAACAGTGAATTTGAATCTATAAGTAACATTGATGGTCTCCAGTATATAAACTTGCGAATAAAGCCAGTGATCAGAAGATTAATACCTGAACGTTGGAAGTGGGAGACTAGGCTCCATCCAGATCCACTTATGCTAGTGTTGTTCAATTCTATCATTTGTCTTGCACGAGCATTCAGAAGTGTGTATATCAATAAACGTAATCGTGTGTCTTGTTACCGTGTGTTTATTTTGTGTTCTCTATTCCTCATACCTTGTTTTGTGCATGCAGCCTTCTATACCCAGTCAGTTAAAAAAACTCACATTACCCAAGTTAATCCTGTAGAAAAACAGGGCATAACAATATCTTATATTATTTGTATCTTAGGCCCCATTTAGTGCTGTATTATAGTCAATAATTCAGTTCGAAAAATGCCACTTGGCTACCGACATCATTATATTAATCCACTGAGTATTTCGGCATATATAATACATTCTGTATGTACATATAATTCGAACTGACCCTTTGGTAAGGTTACAGGTCCAACACTATGGGGAGCTTTGTTGATGAAGGTGTGTGTTTGCAACCGTAGGCTATTGCCTACGAAATACATTTTTATCTGACTATTATAGTCAGTCCTAAAATGATACATTTTCGGTTTTCTTTACTAAATTATCCAAAGAAAACGTTATTATCTACGGCTAAGGAAGATGGAGGAAAGGATTTTCTGTGTAAAGTAATGTATGTTTAACAGCAATGACACAAGTGAAGTTGGTTCCAGTACATAATTGAAACCATACATACACACATAAACCTGCGCAAGATTGCTTACCAGAGTATCGGGACTCTTACTTAAGTGTAAATAAAGAAAATAATATGATTACCGAGTGTATTTTGCCCTCTCGGTATTTTGACCATATTTATTGAAAAATTGCAGTAATATAGGGGTAAACTGCATACTCATATGAAGTCAATTATTTATGTAATATCCCTACTTATGATAGCATAATGTCCAAACTACTTCAGAAGTTATATTTCGATAATATATGTAACAGAAGCCCAGAAGATGCTGAGAAAGGCTTCATTAACACCAACATTATCGATATATATGAACACATTAGGACCAGTTATATACTAGAATTAAGTTGTTTAGTCTTTCATCAACTCATTAAAACCATTGTTACAAAACCGTATATACCAGTATTCCATATGCTTTGATTTTACCAGAACCACCGTTAGTAAATAAGGAGGTAGCAAGCGTGGAGCTTACAATGTGACGTCACAGGTTCCAATATTGTTTTGATAGGTTTACTTGTTAGAGTGTATATACTTTGGTCTTGATAGCGTACTGCTTAGTGTGCGGAATTTCGGTGTGAGTATCCTAGATTCGAGTCCTTGGAATACCACATGTATTCATTACTTTCATTGATTTCATTAATTAGGTTTAAGTTAATTGGTGGGTTGGTGAAATAAATATGAATGTAAAGAATATGTCTTTGTAAATGCCATATATTGGTGGGTTGGTGAAATAAATATGAATGTAAAGAATATGTCTTTGTAAATGCCATATATTGGTGGGTTGGTGAAATAAATATGAATGTAAAGAATATGTCTTTGTAAATGCCATATATTGGTGGGTTGGTGAAATAAATATGAATGTAAAGAATATGTCTTTGTAAATGCCATATATTGGTGGGTTGGTGAAATAAATATGAATGTAAAGAATATGTCTTTGTAAATGCCATATATTGGTGGGTTGGTGAAATAAATATGAATGTAAAGAATATGTCTTTGTAAATGCCATATATTGGTGGGTTGGTGAAATAAATATGAATGTAAAGAATATGTCTTTGTAAATGCCATATTCAAATGCGTAGAATCAACCTGAGCAACGCTTGATAATCATATAACTGCGAACATTTAGTTTCGACCAGACTATAGGCCTAGTATCATATATATCATGGTACAGTAATAGACTTAGTAGAGGTAATGCAAAAATGAAGTTGGTAAATATATCCACAAGGAACAAACAATGGTACTATCATTTGTTATATTATATAACGATGGCAGCTCTGACATTAGTAAAGTGTGTATGTTGGTGTTGCTTAGACTAAATGATCAAGATTCAATACAGTAGCTGTGTGAAGTATGAAGACAAAACCCCTATATTTTGTTCAGCAATATTAATACCGCAACCATACAATAGATAGCGTTGGCTGCAGCCTCAAATCGATGCCAGACACCACTATCTATGGTATTATTTTTTTTAATGGAAGTCATAGGAAGTTTCCTATCTCCCGTCTACTGTCTCTGATAAAGACAAGGGTACCCGCGTATTTTTACAAACAATGCTGAGTGAAAACATTATTATGAGAATGTATTAACTAATAAAAAACAACATAACACTATTAACCCCTCCAACCCCAGGGATGCATGTTATGTGTTGCCTATGTATGTAACCCACAGTACCAGCGACGCAACATATGTGACCGCCTTAATTATTCTTGTCCTAGAGGGTTCAGATTTGTATGGGAACTACTTTAGGATCCCACGGAACAATACCGATGGGTGGCAACCCCCCAAGTCCAGCCGCATGCGTGTTGGTGCGCGCGGGAGTGATAGTCCAGTATATTGCCTACTTATCACCCAATGATAATGGTGACTTACCCCCATCCCCCAGGACCGCCAAATGACCTAGGTGAGCGGTTTTATATTGTTTTTCCTTCATTACTAACCCATCCCATGTGTTTTCAGGAAAAAACAAAAATATTGAAAAGTGGCTGGTCCTGGAGTGTCGTTTATTATTATATCGCTTGGGGTCCAGGGGGTTAAATGAAACCTATCCAACCATTTTGATCAACCAACTTATTCCAGATGGTGAGTGATACAGTTTGTGTGTGACAACAGCTCATTAGTGGTCCTACCTTCGTAGACCTACGATGCCTGGTTGTCTCCTCATGGACCATTGCAACTCTGACTCCTCGAAGTTGCATCGTCACTGTCTCGTCATTTCATCTCATAATCTCAGATACCTCTCTCTCTCTCAAATGCCACCTATTGAGCTGGTTAGTTAAATATCATTGCCTTCATAGCATATTTTGAATATGGGAATATTCATACAATGTTAATTTATTGGAAACAAGCAGGGTATTTGTATGGCTTGTTTGTGGAGAGGCTCTGAATCTAAGTCCAGCAATAATTCCATCCCAATAATATTTTCCCATGGACACATCGGGATTTATACCTGTGACCGTAAGCTCAATAAGTCCAACACCCTCACCATCCGCCTTGATGTTGGTGAGAGCGGCCGTTTCTTGGTATGCTTCACAATATGCAATACTGTTATACCGGTATTATGCAGGCAATTTATACACTAGACATGCTCAACTGGGTGGTTGTAAATCAAGGGATGCACTTTTCAATGGGTTATATTTATACACAAAGAGTCAATCAATTGGTCTCATAGAACCTTAACTTCGAAAATGAAAAGGAATACAAAATTGCTTAAACATAACCAGATATCACATACATATACATGCGTCATTTCGTAAATGTTATCCTAAACACACAATCAGTGCAATAGTAATAGTAGTAAGGGGAGGTGTGGTGGAGGGGTCTTGCCACTGGACCGGTAATCCAATGGACCTGGGTTCGAATCCCGATATGTCAATGGGAAAATATTATTGGGATAAAATTTGTGCTGTACCTAGTATCAGTGCATTACCACAAAGCCCACCGAAACGCTTAATAAATACCCTCATTGTTCTCTGATTAAATAGCACTGTATGAATATTCCCAAATTCAAAATAGGCTACAGGGGGACAATGCCTAGTGACTCTGAGTTCATTGCTCAATAGGTGGCGTTCTGATAGTGAGGGTCCGAGTCTAGAAGATGAGACAGTGAAGCACTTGAGAGAGGCAGCTTCAGAGATGGGGCTGTTTCGGGTCATGAGTGGGCAACTAAGCCCCATGCATCCTGCGAAGGCAAGATGGCAGGGGCTGGTTGCAGCTAAAAGTGCTTCACATGTCTCACCCCCTAGACTGGAACGAGACCTCACGGGCTTCACCGTTCAATGTGTAACGATTGAATGTACAAGAATGTACTCAGCCTATGCCCGAGAGGGAGTAGTTGGAATATAGACCACAAAAAAAAAAAATAAAAAAAAATAAAAAAATAAACTAGTCTTAGTTCTGTCAACGGCAATTCATATAATTATGAGAGAAGTATACCAGGGTGGTCAATGGAGGCCTATTTGTCTTTCCTCATATAGTCATTAAATTCTCAGTAGTAGTGACAGTTCAAATGGCCGAGGGCGATGGGGGAAGAAGGCACCTGGATGTGGAAATCAGCAAGGGGGATTGGGGAGGCAGCCTGGGTCATTTAATTCTTATCAGGTAGCGTGTGGGTGTTAACTGCTGATATTAATAACAATAGCCCGGGAGCCGAGAAGGGGGGGATGGGGGGTAGGAAACCGTGCGAAGTGCGGCTTCTCTTTTTATATGACTTTTCGAAGGCAGCGTGGAGAAATATATTTTTAGAACTTGGGAAATACACTTGACTTTACAGAGTTTCATTTCGCTTGTACTGACCCTTCAAAGTTCGTTATTTCCTGTGCAATTCTCTATGGTTAAGAAATGCCCTCTGTTCGGAGACTAATCACCACGACTTCTATTTATTAATACAGGCACCGAAGCGTCGTAGGAAGGCAGTTAGTTACGGTCAATAGGACACACTAACTAAGGTCAAGCCTTCCTCATTAACTTGAACACTTTTTAGTATAATGAAGGCACCAAACGCATGATCCACTGACACACTGTTTTCTTGGCGCTAGCTCTCTCCACTAGAGAACCTGAATCAATTATAACAAGACTGGGGACAACGAACTATTTAAATAACAGAACTAAACATGGAGGGATAGACAGACTAATGAGGAAGTAAGAAGGAGGTGTGGTGTGGAGGTAGATGTGCTGGAAAGTGTGAAAAGGAACAACTTGAGATGGTTCGGCCATATGGAACGTATGGAAAGCGAGAGAATGACTAAGAGGGTGTATGAGAGCGAGGTGGAGGGACAGAGGGGGAGAGGTAGACCGAATATGAGGTGGAAGGATGGAGTGAGGAAGTACATGAACGAAGGTGGTGCTGGTTGGGGGGAGGGGCGTCGACTGACTGGGGACAGAGGTGCATGGGGGCGGTTCGTTCGTGGCCACCCCTTCGGGGATCACGGCGTCAGGCAATAGATAGATAGATAGATAGAACTAAACATGATTAATATTAGAGTTGCATGACTAGGGGGGAGGGGGTAATGACTGTGACAAGTTATTACAATGAGCAGGATTGCCACTCCTGAAAACCATAAAAGCCAAGATGACCCATCAAAAAGAGCCAAGATTGACCCAAAAATTACTAGATCTAATGTAACTTTAGGAACACCTATTTCTTGATTATCCAACACCCCAATTCCTGTAAGAATGGTCATAAATGAATCTCCTCCATGCATTACCTGTCCCATAATTATAAGCCTGTATAACTCTTATAACATTCTTATTCAGGTGTCTTTGATAACTTATATACCACTAAACATTCTCAACATTTATTCAACCTGACTAAAGCACATCTAACGGTTTCTCACCTATAGTTATGATTTATGAAGTCACAGAAGGTAGGAGTTTAGGGGTTCATCTGGATCATCATCCGGCTCCCAGGATTCATGCAGTGTTACTTGCTCACCCTCGCTGCAGGTATAGTTCTCTCTGTGTAACGTTTATGACACTTGCCAGTTTTTACATCATTGATGAGCACAGAGGAAGGTTCCCAGTCATAACAGGTTACTTCTTTACAAAGCAAAAGCTCACAGGAACACGACGTGTGAGAGTGAGACGGAAGGAATGGGGGAGAGGGAGGGGGGGGGGGGGGAGTAGACTGCCACTGCTGTGCCGTGAGATGAGAAAAGAGTGGCTACATACTGTAGTCTATATTATATTTATTAATTAGCTATGCCATATATTTGCTCCAATTTGCATAGTTTGATATTTCACTCATTACATCACTGAATATAATATAGGTGCCCAAGAAAAGCCCAGATTTGTATGATTTCAGGAAAAATCGCCAAGACTCCAAGGTCTTGACCAAAAAGCCAAGATCTAGTACAAAAAGCCAAGGAGTGGCAACCCTGACAATGAGATTCTTGGGTTGACATGAACAATATTACAAGGGGAAGGACGACGCACTTATTTCTTAGTATACTAGGGTTACACCTCACTTCGGGATATCTGGGATCGTTGAGGTAAGGTTATCACACACTAGATACCTTCAGGGACATCAGACGACTCAGACATAGGCACACAATACTTCAGGTGGACCCAGCAACACACAGGGCAGCCCACCACATTTCATGTGAACTTCGGCGACGCACACGATGGTCCTCCACACATCAGGCAGACTTCAGCTAATCAGCTGCACACACGGTGGTCCACCACACATCAGGCTGACTTCAGCTACACACATGATGGTTTACCACACATCAAGGTGACTCCAGCAGCGCTCGTGGTTTGTCACACTTCAGGCAGTACTTCAAAGGGATCGATGGGGCAGGCTCATCTTCGTCCGCATCAGCCCTCCACTCCTTCGGTGTACTAGGCACTTCCACTATTCACTGAGTTTTCTAAAGTGCCGGTAGTACCGTAGGAAAGCAGCGTCTTCAGTTCTTGCAATTCCCCTCACTCGGAGGATATTTCTATCTCTTCACTTTCGGGTTGATGGGGACAGGGGAGGTCGTCCACAGGGTCAAACTCGAGATCGGTGAAATGGGGATAGCTTTGGTTTTAATAGGTCTGTGGGGGTATGGGCAGGTCTGTTCATGGGAAGTTAAGAGTGGGTACTTTGGGGAGACTGAGGGATGGTGCTCATGAAGAGCTGGGGGAGAGAGCTCGTGGAGAGCGTATCTTATTCTGTCCAGGACCCTGTCGAGATGGAGATGTTCCTAACTGATCAATCAGGTTGTGTGGCGTTTGTCGGTACCCGTTCTTATCTCCTGACTCTAGGTTTTCCCAGGATAGGCAAGGTGGAAGGTTAGGTGACTCCACTTGGTCAATCATCTGTCTTGTTTTCCTCCTCTAGCCATTTTGCCCCTTGGTCTGATTGAGGTTAAATGGGCATGTGTCGATATGGGAGCGTGCTAGGGCTTGCAGTTACAGGGACTTAGGTGGGACGGGCTATGAACTGATGGGTGCTTCTTCCAGGTACAATGGGTGCCAGGTCCCAGCATAGTTCGTCGGAGTTTGAAAAAGACATACAAGGTACAAAGGTACAAAGGAGTACAAAGGTAAACAAACAACAACAGGTCATGCGACCCCTCAAGGTTTCTTGCCCTCCAAAACACTGCTGTTCCAAGTGTTGCAACAGTATTTCGGAGAGAATGTGAAAAGGAAGTGCTGCCCTGGGGCTTAGTTCATGGCAGGGGAAATTATATTGAGGTCTATTAGGTAATTGAACAAACACTTGTGACGCTCCTACATAGTAGCCACGTGCGGGCAGGCGCGCGCATCAGCTGCCCAGCCATTTAGTAACCGGCTGGCCGGCTTTTCCTTAGTATATATCCTACGACAATGTAACTAATGTCTGGGATATTCTTATGTTGTTTCACAGCTTGAAGCTGCCCTTATTCTTAACCAACACATCTTAGTATATTTTATTCTCGATAGTTGATTGTTTCATTATAATATATAAGATGTAAGTCTAGTGAGAGTGGGAGGAGACGAGAGAGAGAGAGAGAGCGAGCGAGCAGGGTGGGGGAGGTGAGTGATGCTTTTCCTCCTCCTCCCTCCTCCCTCCCGGAGGAGTTGGTCGCCCGCGTGGCCTTTTCTCTCGGTTTTGATTGGCTCGTGGTTCCTGGCGCCTTCTGCAGGCCTGCTGCCGGGTGACGTAGCGGCCTGTGACTGGCTGACCACCGTGCCTTTGTGTGGGATCCTGGAGGGGTCCAGAGGAGCTATTCTCTTCAGAGCTCACCTCACTGTCGTACCCTTCGGACCCCCTTGATATCTATCCCTCTCAACCCCACTTAGAAACTTTCTCTCTTACTTTGTATACCTTCTTTCCACTACTTCACCAGTCTATTTAATTACCCCATCCCCTTGATAGACCTTATATCTATCATTGTATTAACGACGAGCTCTCAGATAACTAGATAGGATTTTGGGCCTTATGCAGAGATATAATTGTTAATGAGACCTAGGAAGCTTTTTTGTTGTCTCATATTTGGTGGTTTCATGCTTGCTAGTGTGTTCTTGTGGCAGGTAAGCAGGGGCTAGACCGGAGGGGAGGCTTTTTGCGATTCTTTAAGTAAAGTCTGTTGGTGCAAGTCCTGTGGACCTGCACGACTTTACTAGGATACCCGTGGGAGTCTGGGGGCATTTTCTTGTCTGTGTGCCTGTGTGTCTAGTGTTGTGTTGTGTGAGGGCCCTTGCCTAGTCCATTCAGCACTGCGCTAGCACGTCTTGCGTTTGTTTTAGGGTCGCCAGGAGAGAGTCAGATACTTGGGATCTGAGTCTCTCAAGAGAGCACCCTTTCAATTAGAGTAATTTGGCGCACAGACTTGGGAACGTCCCTAGGCTAGAGCAGGTGGCTCAGCCCGGGTATCCGAAGCCTATATCCTTCCAGCTAGACCTCTGCCACCTGGCAGATTAACAGCTAGCAGTTTATTATATCTGTATGCTTGTTATTGTGCCACAGTTTACCGTCTTTGTGAGCATTGTGAGTCAGGGTGTGGCTTAGGTACTCTGTCCGAGCAGGCTTGCCTGACTAAGAGTGAGAAGCACACCTGTATGTGGTTATGTTGCGAGTTGCTGCCTTTATTTAATTATACCTATGCCATTATACACTGTATGGCCTATCACTAGTATTTATTCCTGCTTATGAGATAAGAGTTCTCTAAATCCGTAACTTACTTTCTTTGCTAAGCATCAGATCCTACAGTAGCCGCATGCAGTTTAGAAACCTGCATCTTGCCTACCTGTACGATGTTTTGAGGACTGTTTGCTTTCACCTTCTTTCACGCAGGGGTGACTAGTTGTATTAATTAACGTAACGTTAAATGTACTTTCTTCTAGTTTGTTATTAAATTGTTTCTGCAATTTAATTCCGTTATCTATCTTTTCCTTGAAGCTTTAAGTCAACTTAATTGTGTGATCTTTTATATAGCCTGCTTGACTATCAGCAGTCTATAGTGCGTGCACCCTGTAACCGAGTCATAGGATACCTTGTTGTCCAGGCAGGACTCTTGACGGTTTAGGGTGGTTTGTTGCCTGGGTTTATAGATATGGGTGGGATCTAGCGTTTTCCGTTGTTGCTTGTTGCCGCATACCTAGTCCAATAGAAAGAGCCCAGTGTTTATATATCCCAGGACGTAACAAATGGCAACCTTGCATA
The DNA here is from genome assembly GCA_032716605.1 of Paralithodes platypus. NCBI lineage: Eukaryota > Metazoa > Arthropoda > Malacostraca > Decapoda > Lithodidae > Paralithodes > Paralithodes platypus. Next base: position 31,241,078 of record CM064480.1, read on the forward strand.
GGATTTACTGAACAGAGGAATATAGTGGTCATTTGTTTTGAGATTCCTTATGATTAAAGGAATACAGTGGAGTTTTTTTTGGAGCAACCAATATAACACATTAAAGACTTTAAATAACATTAGTATATACATACTTGCATAGGAGATAAGGCACATTCTATAACCGTGATAATTACTGCAGTGCACAAACATGTCTAATACATCAGAACACAGTGGTGGGTCAGGTCACGATACAGGCTCAGAGGGAGAAAGACCGTGGAGTGGCTAGTCGATAGCGAGGAGGGTGCTAGAAGATTTTTAGAGGTGCCCCTTACCGCTGCCAGGGTGTTGAAGCTGAATAAGTATGGCTTAAAGTGTGTGGCAGGTCTTCAGGGTCACCAGGGTTTAAGTGGCATGAGGAAAGATCAGCTGAGGACTTTGATATTGGGTTTAGAAGGGAGAGACCTGGGTGGAGAGGCGACTGGGGGCCCCGGTCCCCAGCCCCCCCTTCACTCTACCCCCATATCAAACGTCAGGGTGCCTGAATTTAGTACATACCCCCAAGTTGATGGTCAATGGCAGCGTGGAATTCAATCACAGGGACCCTCTCCATTAAATGCACCTTCCCCTCCTCAAGGGTTGACTCCAGATTTGTTGTTTCGGCTTGAGATGGCCAAGGTTGAGGCTGCCGAGAGACAGGCTAGTGTGCAGGCTGAGGTTGCTAGAGCTCAGGTTGAGGCTACCGAAAGACAGGCTAGTGTGCAGGCTGAGGCTGCCGTACGAGAGGCTGAACTGCAGGCAGAGTCTACTAGGTATCGGGCTGACAGGGAGCTGGAGAGATCTCGAGTGGAGGTAACAGGGCGAAATATTGGGGGAGGTAATAGACATCGGGACCAATCATTGTCGCACCTGCTTAAACTAGTTCCTGTGTTCGATGAATCATGTGTAACTGAGTTTTTTATGCGATTTGAGAAGAAGTGTCAGGAACACCAGTGGCCTCAGGAAAAGTGGGCAGCATTAGTTTCATCAAGACTCCTAGGAAAGGGGCTAAAAGCGTATGATGCACTACCTTTAGAGTCCTGTGTAGTTTATGATGAGCTAAAGAAGGCTGTGCTACGGGCCTATGAGTTACAACCAGAAACTTACCGCTTGAAGTTTCGGGGTGTTACTAAGGGCAAGGATAGTACCTTCCTAGAACACGCCCGGGACTTGTCTGATGCACTACGACATTGGCTGCGTTCTGAGAGGGCAGCTACTTTTGAGGAGTTGAGGGAGTTGGTTCTCTTGGAGCAGTTCTTTAAGTGCACAGGCGGGGACTTAACATTAAATATAAAGGAACAAAATCCTAGAACTCTCCAGGAGGCAGCAGAAATGGCTGATCTCCGACTGTCATTAATTCGAGGGTGTGGAGCAGCAGCTAGGAGTGAGTCGGGTGCAAAGGATCGTACCCCTCCCCCTCCCAAGAATTTTGATACACATAAATACACAAAACCATCTAGCACTGACAATAAAACTGAACATAAACCAAATACCGTCCCGTATAAGAAGTCTTATGGTACCTCCCACTCTCAAGGGAAACCAAAGAGTAAAGAGTGCTTTGCATGTCACAAGGAGGGTCACTTTGCAAATGCTTGTCCGAACAAGCCACCAAACAAGGTTGTGTCATTGGTCCGCAGCATAGGGGTGTCGCCTATATCTTCTGAGTTTGCCAAGGGTAGTTCATCAGAGGTTGGGACACAGCCTGTGTTCAAGAGTCCGGAAGGCTCGAACCCTGTCCGCGACGTCTTTGGGGGTCATAGAGGGCATGGTTTTGTGAGGTGGGCTGGCGAAAGGCGAGGAGTTAAGCTATTGCGTGATACTGGGGCTTCTCAGACCTTGTTAAAGAACTTTACTGGTAGGCCGATTAACGCTGCTCGGGTGGTGGTAGTTCAGGGGATCAATGCTACGAAGTCCTACCTGCTGGTGCGGATGGAGCTGGAGGTGGGTGGTGTGGCGAAGGAACTGGATGTCGGAATTGTAGAGAACTTGCCTGTTGGGGGCGTCGACCTCCTCCTCGGCAACGACTTTGCGGTGCCTGCTTCTAAGGTTTCACCCTTGGTCGTTGCCGAGAAGGTGGCCGACGTTAGTAGGGAGGAACAGGAGTGGGTTGAGAAGTGTAGCGTACAAACCATGGCGTGTGTTGTGACGCGTTCTCAGACATCCGGAGCCTTGCAGCCACCTCCTCAGTCTATCAAACCGCGGAGGAAAGGTCACAAGAAAACGGGAAGTGTTGGTCAATTGGAGAGTTTTGAGCCGGCAGTGTTTCTTGGTGACTCATTATTGGCACCTATGTTAGAGTCTGGAGAGGCCCCGGGGCCTGTCACCGCTAGTGCAGGTGCAGGGCAGGAAGAGACTTTGCGACAGCATCGTTATGCGCAGCGTGAGGAAAGGATGGCTCAGCGGGACATTGGAGGTGGAAATAAATTATTTAAGATGAACTTGGATAATCTGGCACCTGCTGATATATGTTCCTTGCAGCTGGAAGATCCTGAAGTCAGGGCGTGTGGTAATGGTGCTATCGAACTGGAGAGCGAGGGGGATGCGCAGCCTGGTGAGTTTTTCTTGTCCGAGGGGATCTTGTATCGGAGACATCAGGATCCCAAGAAAAAGTGGGATGGCGGGTCAGGATTAGTGGACCAGTTAGTAGTACCGAGGGTGTGCCGTGAGAGCTTATTGAGATTAGCTCATGATGTGCCTTTGGCAGGGCACCTGGGGGCACATAAGACGGAGGCAGCTCTCAGCAAGCTTTTCTGGTGGCCTGGGTTAAAGGCGAGTGTCGTGTCATGGGTGTCACAGTGTCACACTTGTCAAGTTGTTGGGAAACCCAATCAGGTCATCCCGAGAGCCCCGTTACAACCCATCCCTGTCATTGGGCCGCCCTTCAGCAAGGTAGTTATCGATATGGTTGGCCCATTGCCCCCCACTAGTGCCGGCAATAAATTTTTACTAACTGTAATGGATGTAGCAACACGGTATCCAGATGCTTACCCCATGCGCAACGGGATGGCTAAGACTGTTGTCAAAAACCTACTTGTCTATTTCTCTCGTTATGGCTACCCTCAGGAAATCCAGTCTGATCAGGGATCCAATTTTACTTCTGCTCTGTTTAAGCAGACCATGCAGCAACATGGGATAGTGTCTGTGGTGTCATCTGCCTACCATCCCGAGAGTCAGGGAGTTTTTGGAAAGGTGGCACTCGACTCTCAAGAGTATGTTGCGGTGTTATTGCATGGAGAATGGGAAGGACTGGGATCTAGGTCTCCCATACGTTTTATTTGCTGCGAGAGAAGTACCTGGGGAGAGCTTGGGATTTAGCCCGAACGAGTTGGTTTTTGGACACAGGGTCAGGGGGCCCCTCCACATAGTCAAGGAGATCTGGGAGGGAGTCACAAAGCCATGCTCGCTTCTAAAGTATGTAGTTGAAAGCCGTGAGAGAATGCTAAAGAGCTTGGAGGTAGCAGGTCGGAACCTTAAGAGTTCACAAGCTCAGATGAAGGACAGATACGACCAGAAGGTGAAGCCGAGGGAGTTTGAAGTAGATCAGGAAGTACTGATACTACTGCCTCTGGTGGGACACCCCTTGTCTGCCAAGTATTCTGGTCCATATCGGGTTGTAAGGAAGGTTTCTGATCTCGACTATTTAGTAGCTACTCCTGATCGTAAGAAAAAGAACCAACTTTGCCACGTAAATCTGATGAAAGAGTATGTGAGGCGCCCCTCCGAGCCTCTCACTGTCCCGGTGTTGATCTGCAGCGATCGTGATGGAGAAGGAGGAAGGGACAGTCAAGCTGCGGGGGAGGATAATTGGGACTGTCATGTTTCCGCGGACCAGTGGGCGGGGAATTCTAGACAAGTGGCTCACGAGTTGATATTGCACCTGCCTGAGCAACAGCGTGTAGCTGTGCAGCACTTGTTTGATTCAAACCCAGCTGTTTTCGCGGAGCATCCTGGCCTCACTACTCAAGCGGTGCACGATGTCGATGTTGGGGACCACCCGCCCTTTAAATCAGTGCCATACCGTGTTCCCCCTATTAAATTACCAGCACTTAGGGAAGAGCTGGATTATATGCTGAAACGTGGGCTGATTTCTGAGGGTGCAGTAAGGTGGACTTCCCCCGTCACACTGCAGCCCAAACAAGATGGCAAGGTGCGGTTTTGTATAGATTTCCGCAGGTTGAATGGTTTAACCCCCACAAATGCCTACCCTCTCCCTCGCGTGGACGACAGTGTGGATAAGATAGGAAAGGCCAAGTTCCTCACTAAGATAGACCTTGTTAAGGGTTATTGGCAAGTGCCCTTGTCTGAGCGAGCGCGAGAGGTGTGTGGGTTTGTGGTGGACGGTGCCACATATCGTTGCCATGTTATGCCATACGGGCTGAAAAATGCCCCTGCAACGTTTCAGAAATTAATGAACGACATTGTAGCCGATATTCCCAACTGTACGGTGTACCTAGATGATGTCATAATATACGATGATGATTTTAACAGTCACTGTGCTCACATCGGACAGCTTTTTAATAAACTGAATGAAGCAGGTTTGGTGGTAAACCTGGGTAAGTGCGATTTTGTCAAAGCCACAGTTTTGTACCTGGGGTTCGAGGTGGGGATGGGTCAAGTGTGCCCTCCACAGACAAAGATCAAAGCCATCGATCAGTTTCCCCAGCCTACGACTAAGAAACAAATCATGCGGTTTCTAGGTATGATAGGCTATTATCGTCGCTTCATCAAAGGCTATTCGACTGTACTTGCACCTTTAACTGACTTATTATCTAAGGACAAGAAGTTCCGGTGGTCTCCTGAGTGTGCAGAGGCGTTTTCCTTGGTGAAACACCTGTTATGTACCCACCCCATACTCAGGGCCCCGGACTTCAGCAGACCTTTTCAGCTGGTGACTGATGCCAGTGGCGTAGGGGCTGGGGCTGTCTTGTTACAGACAGATGATGAATGTATTGAACATCCAGTGAGTTTTTACAGTAAAAAATTCAATAGTGCACAAAGAAATTACTCTGTAATTGAAAAAGAACTCCTGGCGATAGTGCTGGCGCTCAGGCACTTCGATGTATATGTTCCTGCTTTCGGACCAGTCGTAGTGGTTTATACCGATCATCACACTCTGAAATTCTTGAATCAGTTTCATAACTGGAATATGAGGCTGACCAGGTGGTCACTCATGCTTCAGGAGTATAATTTGGACATACGCCATATTGCCGGTTCTGATAACGTGATCGCGGATTGTCTATCAAGGGTGGATGATGTTGGTTAGACTGCTACAGGATTGAGGGTTGAGTGTGGAGGAAAATAGGCTGTCACTGTAGTTCAGCCAAAAAAAAAAAAAAAAAAAGCAAAAAACCTTATAAAAACTCTTTATTTTTATAACGTGTAGAATTTTGTATAAGATGTTGTAGCAGTATCTAAGTTGAATGTTTCCGCTTATTGTCGCTAAGTTAGTTGAACTTGCTCGGTGGAGTGCAACAGTCTTTATTTTTTTATATATAGTGCCTTGTGTCGCAACAGTGTGTGGTACTATGAGAAGCTTTCTGTTAGATATGAAGAACTTAGTCAAGTGTCTTATATCTTGGGGGAGGTGTGACGCTCCTGCATAGTAGCCACGTGCGGGCAGGCGCGCGCATCAGCTGCCCAGCCATTTAGAAACCGGCTGGCGGCAGCCGGCTGGCCGGCTTTTCCTTAGTATATATCCTACGACAATGTAACTAATGTCTGGGATATTCTTATGTTGTTTCACAGCTTGAAGCTGCCCTTATTCTTAACCAACACATCTTAGTATATTTTATTCTCGATAGTTGATTGTTTCATTATAATATATAAGATGTAAGTCTAGTGAGAGTGGGAGGAGACGAGAGAGAGAGAGAGCGAGCGAGGGAGGTGAGTGTTGCTTTTCCTCCTCCTCCCTCCTCCCTCCCGGAGGAGTTGGTCGCCCGCGTGGCCTTTTCTCTCGGTTTTGATTGGCTGGTGGTTCCTGGCGCCTTCTGCAGGCCTGCTGCCGGGTGATGTAGCGGCCTGTGATTGGCTGACCACCGTGCCTTTGTGTGGGATCCTGGAGGGGTCCAGAGGAGCTATTCTCCTCAGAGCTCACCTCACTGTCGTACCCTTCGGACCCCCTTGATATCTATCCCTCTCAACCCCACTTAGAAACTTTCTCTCTTACTTTGTATACCTTCTTTCCACTACTTCACCAGTCTATTTAATTACCCCATCCCCTTGATAGACCTTATATCTATCATTGTATTAACGACGAGCTCTCAGATAACTAGATAGGATTTTGGGCCTTATGCAGAGATATAATTGTTAATGAGACCTAGGAAGCTTTTTTGTTGTCTCATATTTGGTGGTTTCATGCTTGCTAGTGTGTTCTTGTGGCAGGTAAGCAGTGGCTAGACCGGAGGGGAGGCTTTTTGCGATTCTTTAAGTAAAGTCTGCTGGTGCAAGTCCTGTGGACCTGCACGACTTTACTAGGATACCCGTGGGAGTCTGGGGGCATTTTCTTGTCTGTGTGCCTGTGTGTCTAGTGTTGTGTTGTGTGAGGGCCCTTGCCTAGTCCATTCAGCACTGCGCTAGCACGTCTTGCATTTGTTTTAGGGTCGCCAGGAGAGAGTCAGATACTTGGGATCTGAGTCTCTCAAGAGAGCACCCTTCAATTAGAGTAATTTGGCGCACAGACTTGGGAACGTCCCTAGGCTAGAGCAGGTGGCTCAGCCCGGGTATCCGAAGCCTATATCCTTCCAGCTAGACCTCTGCCACCTGGCAGATTAACAGCTAGCGGTTTATTATATCTGTATGCTTGTTATTGTGCCACAGTTTACCGTCTTTGTGAGCATTGTGAGTCAGGGTGTGGCTTAGAGACTCTGTCCGAGCAGGCTTGCCTGACTAAGAGTGAGAAGCACACCTGTATGTGGTTATGTTGCGAGTTGCTGCCTTTATTTAATTATACCTATGCCATTATACACTGTATGGCCTATCACTAGTATTTATTCCTGCTTATGAGATAAGAGTTCTCTAAATCCGTAACTTACTTTCTTTGCTAAGCATCAGATCCTACAGTAGCCGCATGCAGTTTAGAAACCTGCATCTTGCCTACCTGTACGATGTTTTGAGGACTGTTTGCTTTCACCTTCTTTCACGCAGGGGTGATTAGTTGTATTAATTAACGTAACGTTAAATGTACTTTCTTCTAGTTTGTTATTAAATTGTTTCTGCAATTTAATTCCGTTATCTATCTTTTCCTTGAAGCTTTAAGTCAACTTAATTGTGTGATCTTTTATATAGCCTGCTTGACTATCAGCAGTCTATAGTGCGTGCACCCTGTAACCGAGTCATAGGATACCTTGTTGTCCAGGCAGGACTCTTGACGGTTTAGGGTGGTTTGTTGCCTGGGTTTATAGATATGGGTGGGATCTAGCGTTTTCCGTTGTTGCTTGTTGCCGCATACCTAGTCCAATAGAAAGAGCCCAGTGTTTATATATCCCAGGACGTAACACACTGCTAAAGAAAATATGTATTCAATTACAAATGCAGTCAACCTTGGGTTCAGGGCAAGGTGCTTGTCTAGGCGAACTTTGAAGGAATCAACGATGATGCAGTCTATGACATCTCGGGGAAGCCCATTCTACAAGTTGACGACTCGATTGAAGAAGAAATTCTTGGATTCGTTACAGTTAATTTTGCAGCCATTTCCCCACGTGTAGTTTGATCGGCCAATCGTAAAATATTTATTACAGTTCATTTTGTCGATGCCTTTAATGATCTTGAAAACTTGAATAAGGTCACCTCTCAATCTGCGCTTGGTTAATGGATATAAATTTAGTTCTTTATGACGTTCCTCGTATAGTTTGTTCCGAAGACAGGGTATCATCTTGGTAATTCTACGTTGAACTCGTTCCAATTTGTCTAAATCTTTCTGATAGTAAGGGCACCAGAACTGAACGCAGTGTTCCAAAAGTGGGCGGACTAATGAATTGTAAAGGGAGAGGATAATGTCTTTTGATTTATGTTCAAATGATCTACCTATGAAACTTATAATTTTGTTTGCCTTCTTAACAACTTCAGCGCAATGTTGATTTGATTTTAAGTTACTGGATATTGTTACTCCTAAATCGGTTTCTCTATCTACACTCTTTAGCTGGGTGCCATTCATCAAGTAGTCTGCTTTTTCATTGCGGTATCCGATATGAAATACTTTACACTTATCTTCATTGAAGCACATTTGCCAGATTTTACCCTATTCTGAAAGCTTGTTTAGATTTTTTTTGCATATCTTCAACATGGTCATTTGTCAGTACGGTATTTGCGATTTTTGTGTCATCTGCAAACTTTGAGATTGAACAGGTGAGACCCTCATCTATGTCGGTAATGTAAATTAAGAAAAGGATTGGCCCCAGCACTGATCCTTGAGGTACATCAATAGTTACATTGGTCCACGTTGATGCTTCCCCATTAATAACTACTCTTTGTTTCCTTTCACTAAGCCAATTTTCTATCCACTGTAGAACGCCGCCTTGTATTCCGTGCTTTTAATTTCATCACTAACCATTTGTGTGGAACTTTATCAAAGGCTTTCTGGAAATCTAAGTATATAATATCTACAGCTTTATTTTCGTCATATAGATTTAGGATGTCATGGAAGAAGTCTAAAAGGTTTGTTAAGCAGGAACGTGTTTTGCTAAAACCATGTTGTGTGCCTTTTAGCATATTATTTTCCTTAAAGTGATTAACAAGTCTGTTTCTTATTATTGTTTCTAGTATTTGCATACTACTGAGGTCAAGCTGATTGGACGATAATTGCTAGGCAAAGATTTGCTAACTTTTTAAAAAATTGGTGTTACGTTCGCAAGCTTCCACCATCAGGTATTTCGTCGGTTTCCAAGGATTTGTTAAAGATCAGCGTCAGGTGTTTGGAGAGCTCGCATTTAGCTTCTTTAAGAACTCTAGGAGAAATCGTATCGGGTCCAGGTGATTTGCTTTCATTGAGGTTATCTAAACATTTCATTGCCCCTGCCTCAGTAATGCTGATATTTCTATGAACTTAAAAATTGTTTGTCTGTACTGACGGTACTGTAGGGATATCACTTAAGTCTTCTGATGTAAAGACTGATGCAAAGAAGTTGTTGAGAGTATTACTCATTTTGGCATCTTCATTGGTAAAATCTCCATTTTCAACTACCAGAGGTCCAATCGTTGAAGTCACCACTTTCTTCTTCCTGATGTAACTGTAGAATTATTTTGGGTTAGTCTTGCTTTGATTAGCAACATGTAACTCCAAAGTGTTTTTACTTTGTTTAATTAACCTTTTGGATTTACGTAGTAGATCTCTGAAGGCCTGTCTATTTTCATCGTTATCGGAGGTTTGTAATCTCTCATGAGTAGACATTCAGTTATTTCTCTATTCCACCATTTAGGTTAGTTATTATGTGCAGATCTTCTGTTTGTTGATGGTATGCACTCGCATACTGCGTTCGTGTAAATTTATGTGAAAAATGTCCATGATTGGTTTATCTCATTATTGTTTAGAAAACTCCAATTGGATTCTTTAAAAAAAATTCTGAGTTTATGGAAATTTGCTCTCTTGAAATTTGGAACTTTCTCATTGCTGGTATTGAGTTTATTGCTATTAAATTTTATACTGAAAGTGATCGTACGGTGGTCACTATTGCAGAATTCATCACCAACAGTCACGTTATCGATCAAGTCTTCTTTTGTTGCAAATACAAGGTCAAGAACATTATTACCGCGGGTTGGAGATTGAACAAATTGATGAAGGGAGCTTACTTGTAGGTTGGCATACAGATCGTGTTCGGAGTGTGAAGTAAGAGTGTCGCCCCACTTGGTCACTGGTAAATTAAAGTCGCCAAAAATTATACTATCGTGTATGTTACTTATTTCTGCAATTTACTCATAAATTTCTTGGTCGGTTTGCACTGATTTTGCTGGGGGCCTGTATATTACTGCTAGGATTATTTTCGTTCCTTGATTGTTTTTTATTAGCACATAAGATGAATCAATATTTACTATTTGAGGCTTTGACAAGAGAATTGGGCTAAGACTTTCTTTGATGAAAAATATTATGCCACCTCCATTTTTATTAACTCTGCTTTTCTCAAGCATTACATAGCTGGGAAGTGAAAACTCTGTTAAAAAGTCTCTGTCTTCTGTATTTAGCCAAGATTCTGTTATGCCGATTACATAAAAAAAATCTGTAAACACGAGTTCCTCTAGTTCTGAAAATGTATTGCGCATACTTCGAGCGTTCACGTAGAAGACCTTTAGAGATGTGGTTCTTGATATAATTTGATGCTCGCCACATGTATTTGATGATTTTGCTTGTCTTGGGTTTGTATTTCTTCTAAGATTTAAGTTGTCCTCCCGTTTTGATGACTGTTGGTCCCATTTTTTTAATGAAGGTTCTTTACGGCATCATTCAGCAGACGGCCAAACCGGGCAGCTCCTACCGGGTTTAGGTGGACACCGTCTCTTGAGAACAAATGTTGATCGTTGTAGAAATTATCCCAAGTGTTGATAAAGCCGATGTTCTCTTCCCTGCAGATGTTGGCGAGTTGACGATTTATATTTGTGGCTGTGGACAAGAAGAGATCCTTTGCGTTAGTCCGGGGAATGATGACTGAGATGATGATCCTACTAGATTTTTCCTGGTACATCTTGATAAGCTGCTTGTATTTGTTCAAGAGTTCTTCTGATTGTGTGCGCTGGACGTCATTTGATCCGACATGTATGACATAGGTTGTGTTTGTGGGGGCCAGGAGATGTACACCAAGATGTCTGGTTCCAGAATACCTGCTTTGACAGGGACATGGGGTGGGGGTTGCTGCAGGGGCTTGTGGATGGGTTGTGTCGGACTTGCACTGCTGAGGACGGCTGGGATGTCGTTATATGTTCAGGTTCTCGCTCAATAAATACAAAATAACACATTGAAAACAATTACACAACACAATTAGCTTAATACAATGCAAGAAGAATCAAAGCTGTCGTGAATATGCAGTAAGCACTATTTCCGTTATACGAGTTAAAATTATTACAAAGAATTACAAAAGAATACATGAGAGCTTGTGTCTCTGCCATGCATGTAAACCTTAGCAAGTATCTTTTATATTCATCAAATATTATGGGCCGTTTTGGTCCGTGACAGCTTTTTTTATTTGTGACCAAAAGGGGCTGAGCCAAGCCAACAATTTACTGTGATCGGTATTGGCCGAGTGACAGTTCGCGGCAGTTTTGGTTCGTGGTCGTCATGGATCGAGCAATTGAAATTAATGGGTTGTTTTGGTCTGTGGTCCTTATTGTCTGTGGCCGATATGGCAAAGCAGAGCAGTTAAGATATTCTGATCAATTACCATTTATGTTCCCAGTGGTTATTGTCTATGACCGTTTCAATCCAAGGTCAATAAAGACCAAGGCGTCGAATATGATGGGCTGTATTTTACTGTATCCATCTTGGATCTGTGGTTGTTTTTGTCCAGAGCTGTTTTGATCTGTGGTCATTTGGTTTTGTGGGCAGTATGAGCCAAGCGGTTGAAGGGGCCAACTAGAATCATTGATATCCAGTGAATGCAGCATCCAAATCTCATTCAATTACTCTCTTGCATTTTCGAGATATTGGCATGAGCAATTTTAGGGATTAAGCCCCTAAACCTCTAACTGGGGTCATCCAATCATCACAATTCTGTCTGTTTGTGTGATGTCTTTACAAATCCAGTATGTTTCCCAGTTTGTATGTGAAGATTGGCCTAAAAACTTCTCATGGTCATTTCTGTTTTCTTTTCTTTTCAATGGCGGACTATTTTTCAGGGTCTTCGTATGTTGGCCAATAATTAATCTGCTATATTCTAGTACCAAATAAAGCTACTGAAGATATTTTATACAAATCCGTTGTTTGCTTTTGTTGAATCCTGCTTACAAATAAGCAGACCGACAGAAACGATCACATATTTTCCGCAAGCTTCGTTTGACGGAGACAATAAAGGAACACTAGATCTTATAATCCTCACCAGGATATTTGCGGTAGGGTAGGGTAAGGGTACACTCTCAGAGAGCACTGACAGGCTCTATTATGTATCAACAATCATATATATTTTATATATCGCAAATGGCAAGTAAAACAATCTTCTTATTTCACATAATTAGTTTGATGTAATACAATTAAATTCCTCCTTCATCCCACCTTCAGCGTAAATATTTGTGAGGATGGTTAATTCCCATAATTTGCATGTTTCGTAAGATGCAATTGAAAACGATACAGTGGAAATAACTAAAATATATCCCCAATATAATCGGCAGGTAAAACAATCTTCGTACTACACACAATTAATTTGATATAGTACAATTAAGTCCTCTCTTCATCCCACTTTCCGCGTAATGTTGGCGAGGGTGATCGGTTCCCGTTATGGTTGAGGCACCGCCACTGTCACGTCTGGTCGGAGTTTTCTTTCCGTCGTACCTTAGTCGTATTAATGCAATACAATTAAATCCCTCGTCATCTCACCTTTCGCTTAAACGTTTCAATACGATGGTGTCATTCTAATCTCAGTCTGGCTAACATTGGATGAGTTTATTCAGCATAGGAAGGACCTTTAGGAACTTTAGTTAGCTGTATCACTCATAAGCCCTTCCTAAACTGAATAAAATCGTCAAGTGTTAGCCAAAATAAAAATAGAATGCATGTATAGTAGGGAATCGGTTAAATGTTAGTTGGTGTTGGTACGTTCCCCCGTTATGCTTGAGTCATCACCACTGTCACGTCTGGTCGGGGTTTTCTTTCCACCCACCCCAGTTAGTCCATGAGCCAGGCCAGATATCGGTACCACCTGGGGTGAGTCGTTTTAATGGGCAGGGCTGGTGCGTAGCCTCGGGTAATTGCTCACGCCGATTTTTTCATGTCTTTCAAGAAAGTTGGAAAGAGGTTGGGTTTTTTGTCCATTGTACGTCGAAACCACAGGTCTATGAATGATCAACATCGCTGTTGCTGTGGATCAAGAGAGGTGGCCAATGAATAAAAAGTATACATTTGTCACCGTCTTTGTTTGACTACTGAATTTATGTTTGGTACGCAGTAAACATTACCCATAAAATGTCCCATATTAATTGAGAGCCAAAACTGTGAGCCCAACTGCAAACCATCAGGTGTAAAATATTTTATGGCCAAGTTTGTCAAAATAATAATACGGTATTTGGCAACTACAAAGATATCGCCTATAATCTATATAATCTATTTAAATGTTGCATTGTAAAACCACTCTTGCAAAGGTGAAGTATTCATTAGTGTTGCGCTTTTAGGAAATTAGAGGAAGTTGGGTGTTCAGATACCTCAGATTAGGAAAAAATAAATAAAATAAATAAATAAATAAATAACATGCCCCTCCCCCCAAAAAAAAATGAAAAGAAAGATAAACAAGTCGAGTTTCTATATACCTCCATCAAGGAAATGGGCAGAAAGTTGTGATGTTTGTCCTGTGTCACAATTTGGCTTGGAGTAATTATTCATGTCATTTCTTTAACACCTCCGCCAAGAAAATACCGAGGAGGTTCGGATTACAGCCATACATCTGAATGTCGGTCTGCAAATTATTAACAGGTATTGAATATGGATATATATATGGAGTTAGGTGGCCGGCTTCATTTTGATACTAATTGAGCGATTAACTTTTGTTAAGGTATAATGAACTCCGACCTCATTCCTTCCATAAAGTAAAACAAGTATTGCGAAACTCAATGTGGTGCCTTATAGTTGTTGAGGGCTTTCACAGGTCAGTGCTGGTGACAATTGCATGTAGCTCCAGCTTTGGGGTACTATCTGTGTAATTTCCGGCATTGCTAAAAACGATGATCTAATAAATGTTATGTTCTGGCCAGTGTGATTTTATGTGATCGAAATTTTCAAATATTCCACGATAGTAACGCAAATGAAAATACAATAAATTCAATGCATAACCGTTTTTAGCAACTTAACTTAATTATCGCCATGCCACTTCTTATATTCATCTGCTAAGGCCATCACACATGCTCAGTTCAGCCTGCATTGTGAATATATCATAGCAGCCAATTTGAACGCTTGTGTTACTTCATTGTCGGTGTTTGCAGATTTGTGGCAACTACACAAACCACCAAATCAGTTACACTCAAGATAATAATAGCCTCAAACCGACCTATACAGTTTTATACTTGATCATTTGTGTCAGCCTTACATCCACTCGTATAAGGCCGACCACATAGCAGGTACAGTCACTCATAAAAAAACTCGTGGACCTCTTATGTTTTTTTTTGTTATGCAAATACAATCGTCTGGATTAAATCGTGGATGTAAGTTGCTGTATACTGTATGGTAGATGTGGTTTTATTGTTAATGCATACAGAATTCCACTCATATAATTATCAGCTTGCACCAATTTAATTGTACAACAAAAAATAGGCAAGGTCCACGAACTTTTATGAGTGACCGAATAGCTATTCAGCTTCGAAAGGACCGTACTGGGATAGTGGATCAAATGGGTGGCTACATGTTATCCTATATTATTAACTCTTTCAGTAATTGTGGACACATTTTTGGACTTTATCTATCTATCCATTGCTGGACGCCGTGATCCCCGAAGGGGTGGCCACGAACGAAACGCCCCCATGCACCTCTGTCCCCAGTCAGTCGATGCCCCTCCTCCCATCCAGCACTGCCTTCGCTCATATACTTCTTAACTCCATCCTTCCACCTCTCCCTCTCTGTCCTTCCACCTCACTCTCGTACACTCTCTTAATCATTCTCTCGCATCCCATATGTTCCACACAGCCGAACCATCTCAAGGTGTTCCTATCCACACTTTCCAGCACATCTATATCCACACCACACCTCTCTCGTACTTCCTCATTTGTTTGTCTATCCATCCATGTAACTCCGCACGCACTTCTCAAGTACCTCATTTCCACCCCTCTCACTTTTGGTTTGAGTCTCTTCACCATCGTCCATGCTTCGCTCCCATAAGTCAATGTCGGGATTACCACACTGTCATGCAAGGACTTCTTTACTTCCATGCTGACCACCCTTTTTCTTATTACTGCTTTCAGCATTCCTACAACCCTCTTCCCCTGTTGCGCCCTCTCCCACACTTCTTTATCCATACTCCCATCATTACTCAACACACTGCCCAAATATTTAAATGAGCTGATATTCTCCATAGCCTGACCGTTCATCCTCACCTCACACTTTGTGGCTGCTCCCCTTTTAAAGACCATAACCTTGTTCTTCCCCGCATTTACCTTCAGATTCTGTTTTTCACACACTGGTCCAAACATATTTACCAGACCCAGCAACTACCATTCACTATCGCTCATCAGAACTGTATCATCGGCAAACAGCAGTACAGGCAACTTTCACTCATGTCCCTCCCTTATCAACGGTACACGAACATCCACTGCTCTTCCTTGTAATTCTTTCATGACTCCATCCGTATATATATTGAACAACCATAGGAACATCACACATCCTTGCTTTAATGATAGTAGTCTAACGAATGTAAGCCTAATTTCTTCAACCTTTCTTCATATGGAAGATTTCTAATATTATGGATAATTTTTGTCATTCTACGTTGTACTCTCTCCAGGGAATCTACGTCCATTCTGTAATAAGGACACCAAAATTGAACAGCATAATCCATAATTATAGAGTCTCACTAATGACAAGTAAAGTTTTAAGATAACATCAGAAGTTCTGTTACTCACACTCCTAGAGATGAACCCGAGAATCATGTTTGCCTTGTTACAAACGCTTATACACTATTTTCTAAGTTTCAAATCATTGCTAACAAACACACCTAGATCTTTCTCACAGTCTGAGTTTTCTAATTCCATATTAGGTAATATATATTTTACAATTGTATTCATCTGTCCTATCTTTAATACCTTGCATTTGGCAATGTTAAAATTCATCTGCCAATTTACTGACCATGCATGTAAGGTATCTAGATCCCTTTGGAGGCACTCTATGTCGCTATCTGATTCTATGTCGCTATCTGAATCTAGAATCTATCTCACTGCCATACCTCAGCACACTTTATTTGGGTTACCATTAAACAAGTTTATGAAATATATAAAGGATCTCAAGTAATAAAAGAGGTAAAGAATCCTTTCTCCTTGTTTTGGAGTCGCTGTCCCTCAATGGGGGACAATATAACGTTGTCTGCTGCTCTTTCTAATACACCAAATAGTAATCAGTTTCCATCCAGTGAGTCAAAATATATAGATTGAAGTCATCAAAATATCACTCATTTCTATATTCATTAATGTTACAGACATTTTACTCTCAAATTCTATTCAGTGCATTGCCCAATATACAAAGTAAATATGATGAATACAACATAATATATTAGGCCTACAGAGACATATGGCAAGGATCCCTAAAGTTTGGAATCCTTGCCATATGTCTCTGTAGGCCTAATATATTATGTTGTATTCATCATATTTACTTTGTATATTGGGCAATGCACTGAATAGAATTTGAGAGTAAAATGTCTGTAACATTAATGAATATAGAAATGAGTGATATTTTGATGACTTCAATCTATATATTTTGACTCACTGGATGGAAACTGATTACTATTTGGTGTATTAGAAAGAGCAGCAGACAACGTTATATTGTCCCCCATTAACTCGACAGTAGCTCCCACAAGTTCTTCATATAAGTTACTGAATTTGTTTGTCTATTAATAGACAAAATAAACTGTCAAGAGGCGGGGTTAATATCAAGGGGTTAATGTTTAGCAATACATATGAGGATAATGAATGCCACAGACAAGGATTAGTATATCTATATCTATCTATCTATCCATGTATCTACTTAATATATCTCGATTAACCGATAAAATATTCCTATGGCCGAGAGGAAAAGGTCATCTTCCTCAAGTATTATGATACATCCATAAAGTGGCCGCAGCTCCTGTAGAGATCCTATATTGACCTCCGCCATCTTGATGCCACTGGTGATATTGTTCTCACTTTACGTAAATCTCAAATATCCCCAAACCCATAACAAAGCTGCGGTTGTGGACGGCCACCGTTCACTTCTTCAACCTATCTGCTCCGTTGTTCCTCAGGGTTCTGTCCTATCTCCAATTATCTTCCTATTATTAATTAATGACCTTCTCAACTGCACCTCCAGCCCCATTCACTCATATGCTGATGACTCTACATTACACTATTCAACTAGCCTTCCACAACATCACTCACAGCAGGAACTCCAAAACGCACATAAGAAGGCCATAAAGCACCCATCTTCTGGTCTCTCTACTATTTCTAATTCGGGCAGAGAAAACCTTGTTTCCAAAACTCAATGTCTCCATCTATCTACTTGTTATGCCACGTTTCTACAAAACAAAGTAAAATCTGATCGCTATTCCCGGACTGGGAATGATGCAGTTATCTTCAACAAGGAATACTCTCGACTGGGTGGGGGTTGACCTTTCTTCTCTAAACATCAAACATGCAATAGACATAAAACACAAGGAAAGTTTACAAAGGTTTTTATTCTTATCCAACTAGAGATCATAAACATCAAAATAGTATCACAGGGGTCCATAAGGCTTGTATGTATGTATGTATGTATGTATATTGTCACAATGATTAGGTAATTAATGTAATTGAAAGCCCTTACTTATATACTTAATAGCATAATGCCTTGAGCGGCCATGTGCTTTCTTTGTCTCTCATTGTGAGGTTTTCTTTTTCTTTACTTTTCATACCGATCTTGCTGTATATCACTTAACCCTCTCACGACCATAGGACGCAGAAGTTGCCAGATTAGCAATAAGAAATAGATTACTCTCACTGTTATAATTACCTCTCCAAAATTAGTTTTCTGCCCACAGCTAACCCAATGACAACTCCAGAGGTTGAAGTAAACAAACTAAAGGTTTATAGATACCCCTGACGGTAACAAAGGCTTTAAAGTATCCCTAATAGGCTCAAAAATCGCGTCAGGATGTGAGAGGGTTAATGCCTTCACTGTGAACCTTTTTTGTTTAAGCGAGTTCCGTGGTGAAGCGCTTCGTTGCTTCATGCCTTCACTGAACCTTTTTGTTGTCTAAGTGAGTTTGTTGTGAAGCGCTTCGTTTCGGTGTTTTCATATGATTTGGAAGGCAGCTGTCTTTGTGATTCTGAAGTAATATGAAGTAATATGTATAATTCTTGTGCTGTGTCTTGGTGAACTGGTTTGATATTGTAAACAGATACAGACGACAATTACCTCGATAGTGTCGCCATCTGTTGGAGAAAAAGGGCGGGAAATGGACACTTCTTGTGTTTAGCCAGTCACTTACTTCACTTCCAGTTCAGACGCCCACAAGAGAGGTGCCCAGTGATCTAACCTCGTGGGACGTTATATTTTTGTGCTTGTTTGTTGTTTGTTTGTTTTTGACTTAACGTAATATTAGTGGAAGTCCTAGATTTTAATCATAGTTTTATTATATTCATATTATATATTAACGTAACTTACTTTTTTCTCATAGTGTTAATTTAATTCTTTTGATCAGTGTTCCTTTTGATCAGTGTTCCTTTTGATCAGTGTCGCTTTTATCAAGCTTCAGTGTTCCATGTGTTTTTCCTTGGAGTTTGCGGCGCTTGGCGGTCCTGTCCAGGAGTCGATAGGTTAGGTTATGTTTGTGCCTTTGTTGAGAGCTGGGACGTTCCTGTCGGGTTGCTGTATATTCCCTAGTACAGTACACACAACACACACCCACATTACCCATACACATATTAACCCCGTCAGTGTCTGCTGCCCGGCAGGAACCGTTGGCGGCTCTGCACCAGCGTTTTGGGTGCCCCACTCTCGACTCTTGGAACGGATTGCCAAGTAGCCAGGTAAAGTAAATTTATAATTAAAGTAAAGTAAAGTAACTTCATTTAGTGATCCCAGTTGTAGCCACGGGACCACCGAAGGTTATTAACCTCTCGGCTGAGCATGAGGGGTATGAGACACCACACGCCTGTGCGCATGTATTTGAGCTGTTCCCATCACTAACATCGTTATTTTACCATAAATATTGTTAATACTTATTCATATGCGCCTATTTTACCATTAATATGAAGATATTAACCAGTTACAACAATAAAAAAAGTGGAAACAGTGTTTGGCTGATCAAAATCACGAAATGAAAGTGAGAGTGTGTGTGAGTGAGTGTGAGCCAACCTTCCACTCACGAAGCTTTGAGAGACACTGGAGGTACCTCTCAATTTTCTTCCTGACTTCTCCCCTAATTCCCACGCTTGGTAACACTGATGACAATGCCCTGCTAGCAACTCGCTAATGTTAGCACGAAAATAGACCACAAAATAAGGGAATAACAGGGAAATAGGTGATAATTGAAGGAGGGGGGGGAAGGGGGAAGTGGGGGGGGGATGTGGAGGAGTGATATTTGGCATGGCCCAGGGGAAAAAAAAAAAAAAAAAAAAAAATAATCATTTTTTTTGGGGTGTTTTAAATGGATTTTTTTAGGCCCAGGATCTTAAGAGTCTTCCCGCAGTCGCCCGGGGAAACTCTTAAGAGTCTTCCCACAGCTCCTGGGTTAATGAGTAGTGGGAGGTGAACTCTACGGGTTCAACCGTCTTAAGGGAGGTTTATTCATTTGGTGGTACTGGCTCAATTGGGATTGAATACTGGCGTGTTATTAGGATGAAGGTTTTGCAGTACGCTCTTACATAGTTGGCTTGTATCAGCCCTGGAGTTATCCCGGGTAGCCCATTTCGCAACCTCCACTAATAACACCCCGAGGTTTGAGAGTCACAGGACCCGACCTCGTATTGGTAGTCAGCTTTTGATATAGATATTTATATTGTGTTACAACTCTTTTGCATCGGCAGTTGGGTACCGTAGGCTGGTTGCACACGGTGGATACTGTCGAGATTGTGCATAGCCTAGTTGCTCGAAGTACAGTTGCTACTTGTCCTAGGATTATATATGGAAGGAGGCATTATTAAGTGTAGAGGCAGGATACAAAAAGCGGACATTATTGATTCTGCGAAATATCCTGTCCTCCTTAGCTCCTCTCATTTGATTACCAAAATGTTGATTCACCAATGCCATCGGACCTGCCTACATTTTGGCGTAAATTATGTTCTGGCGTATATGCGACAACGTTGGTGGATCCCTAAGATGCGACAAGCAATTAAAGGGATCCACAATAGCTGTACTATCTGTAAAAGATTACAGGGTAAGCCTTACTCCCCAGTTGATCTACCTCCCTTGCCTGAGTTCAGGGTACAAAGGACTGAACCATTTCAGGTAACCGGGGTAGACTACACCGGAGCGATTCATGTTAGAGAATCGCCCGGTAATATCATAAAGGTATATGCCGTCCTATTCACATGTGCGGTAACCAGAGCGATTCATATTGAATTGATTGACGACCTCTTTGCAGGTCGCAATGGTTTCCCTCAAATTATTATGAGCGATAATGCGACTTGTTTTGTCGGGGCCTCTAAATATCTCCAGAGTTTAATGGATGACCCGCAGGTTGTGGCTACCCTCACTGGAAAGGGTTGTCAATGGAGATTTATACCAGCACGTGCACCATGGTTCGGGGCGATTTGGGAGAGAACAATCGGTATCGTCAAATCTGCCTTGAAGAAGGTATTAGGAAGGGCACTGGTGACCAGACGGGAGTTGCAAACCATCTTAATAGAGATTGAGATGTTAGTCAACGACAGGCCCTTGACCTATACCTCGGCAGATGTTGCTGACCTCTTACCCATTTCGCCTTCCATGATGACACGTGGACGAACCCTTAATACCTTTCCTAGATCGTCCGTAAATGACGAAGATCTGCATGACCCTACGTTCGGCAATGCTGACGCCACACGTCGTCGCTTCCAGTATGTAAACAAGGTGTCCGACGATCTATGGAAACGGTGGACCCAAGAATATTTGCTGTCTCTTCGCGAGCGTCACTCTCATAAGATCAAAGGGACGAATCAACGATGGCCTCGTATCGGGGATATCGTCCTGATTCATGATGAGCGTCCTAGGTTATTTTGGAAGCTTGGGAGGATTATCGATTTGTTCCAGGGCATTGATGGTCTTATAAGGGTTGCTAAAATACGAACTTCGACTGGGGTTACTACTCGCCCAGTCGTGAGGTTATATCCCTTGGAGCAGGATGTAGAACTGCCGGATTATCCTGGCGTCTCTACTGATACCCCTCCGCGGGAGAGTGCTGGTGACAGTGCTCCTCAAGGTGGGGCAGCAGATGATGAGAAGGATGATCCTCCTCAGGCTTCAGGTGGCGCTCGTCCCAAAAGGAGGACGGCTATGAGTTCCGTGGATCTTTGGAGATCAAAGATCCAACAAGGTGATCTTTGACTTCGATGTCCTTTTTTTGTTCCTGTATATCATTTTTGGTGGCGGGCAATATGTCGGGAATAGGGTAATGATCCCGACAGGTTTTGGTCCAATAGGACATTTGAATTTGGCGGTATCGTATCGCTTGTACGATTTCGGCTGGTTCTTTGTGTATTGTAGTTTATTCTTAAGTTAGGTTAAATATTAACTGTAATGTATAAATATCTACATCAGCTCTAGATGTATTATGAAACCAAGTTATGGGTTATAATTATTATGAGCCGGCAGCCATATGTAATTTCGCGAAGCGATCGGAGGCCGGCCCTTGAGTCTCTCAATCAACACCGTACAGTCAACATCTCCTCCCCCGGCTCTGACTCAACCCACAGTTCACCATGTACTACAAATATTAATTTATAACAACAGTCCTACATCACCAGTCCTCTAAGCTAAGTTCATTGTATCGATATTGTATTATGTGAACATTCCTACATGTCATGCAATTGAACTAGCCGTGTGTGGGGGACTGGATTACACCCATCGACGAATACCTTGTTGGTAAATATATTATAACTATTTGTTGGGATATTTCATGTACCAGTGATATATAATTTAACAGTTATCTAAATTCCCGATACTACTCTTTTTGCTTTCACATGTTTGCTAGTACTTTGTCTGTTGAGCCAGTTTAATTATCCCCCCAGCATTACCATCTCGGTGTTGGGTTTTTGTCTTTTTACAGCTTAGTAGGCTATGGTAGTTTTCCACTTTAGATAACATTCAAAGGGGAAGCAGGGCAGTGGAGCACCTTAAGCCCTGAGAAGTGTCTGGAAGCGTTTGTTTGCTCTTTTCTGTTGCGTTCGTTGGGTTGCTTGTATAGGAGACAAGGTGCTGGTGTGGATCATTCTTTCTTATTGTCCCATCTCTGAGCAGCTGAGGTCCAGATCCGTAACAGTGGCGACCTTGCCAGGATAATTGAATTGGTGCTGACAGGTACTAAGCTTAAGTAATTTTTCTGATCAAAGGAATTAAGTGTAATTATTGTCTAGTAATTTATTTGCCATGTCTGAACAACAAACATCAGCACGGGCAGGTGGAGTTGTTGTGCCATTGCACCTTACCAGTGACGAGGATGTGAGAGTGTTTTTGCAGAGTTCTCCCAGTTGGGATCAGTTACTAGTGAGATCTCTTGAGGAACTGGGGTTGATCGCTTTCGGGTTGAGGGTTGATGGTTCTCTGTTGACCACGAGGGAGGCTTTTTTACAGCAGATAGGGCAGCGGTGTAGGCAGGAGAGGTCCAAACAGCCTACCGTGCCGGTGGGAGGCTATACGACACCTGTGGGCTCTCCGCCGAGCACGCCTAGCCCTTCCCATCATAGCTACACTTTGCAGTTGTCACCCCCTACTGTTGCTCCCCAGGTCTTGCCTAATGTCCCCACCGATGCGCCCACCCTTGATGTTGCTCATTTTAACCCTTTACACTCCACTCCTGCCGCTGGGGGGGTTGCTCAGAACGGCCTTGCACCTCCTCCCCCATTTGTGCCACCAGTTAGACTTTCTATGATACCGCCTTATGACCGTGCAGCTTATGTCTCTACACACACCCCCACTGTTGCCCCGTTAGGGCTATCCCCAGAATCTCTGATGCAATTGGAGTTGAAGAAGATTGAAATGCAAGAGAGAAGAGAGGAGCGAGAAGCTCAGGAGAGGAGAGAAGAACGAGAAGAGAGACTAGAGAGAGAGAGAATGACGCTTGATTTCGAAAAAACAAAAGTAGAGATAGATGGGGGGAAGTATGAAAAGAGACAAGTTGGGACGGCACCAAGGGAGGAATCTAGCGAGCAGAAATTGTCACGTAGCCTAAAATTAGTTCCTGTGTTTGAAAAGTAAAAGTAACAGAGTGGTTCCAAAGGTTCGAGAAGAAAGCACAGGAATTTGAATGGCCACGAACACGCTGGGTTGCATTGGTAGCAAATGTTTTGAAGGGAAAAGCTCTGGAGGCGTACGATAGGATGTCGGTGAAGGATTTGCAAGATTACGACGCTTTCAAGCAGGCTATTTTAAAGACGTACGAACTTAGGCCGGAAGCCTACCGCCTTATTTTCCGAAATGCCCGTAAACGCCCTAATCACACTCATGTCGAGTATGCAAAATTCCTCCGGGATGCCTTGGCTCGCTGGTTCCTTAGTGAAGATGTTAAGACCTTGAATGAGGCGGTTGAGATTATCCTTTTAGAACACTTTACGAACAATGTTGACAAGGAGATTAGCCAAAAGGTTCCTGAGAAACGTCCCGGCAAGTTGTCTGATGCTGCCGTTTGGGCGGACGACAGAGTGTTGGTTACTAGGGGTTTTGCGGATCGCGAGGGTGCCATGTATGCAACCCCCACGACTGCACGTGACGATAAGCACAAGACAGGTGTAGGCGGAGGCTATGGCTATGGCAAACCCGGTCCACACGTGCTAACAACGGTGGAGACAATAAAAAAAAACGCAGAGTTCGGCCCCCACTGATCTGAGTAGTGTCTGATGTTTTGGGTGTAAATAGACCGGACACATCAAGCCAAACTGTCCAAAAGCGAAGTCTGCTGCAGCTGCCGCCCGACCTGTGTCGTTAGTTGTGAGTTCTCAGGGGGGAAGGGATGAGTCATGGTTGCCTGAGTCGGAGGTGAGTCGAGAGGTAAAGCGGGAGGTGCCAGCGGCCGCGGAACTGCCTGCCCCTACCGAGTTGTCCCCGCCGGTTGGCACAGATGATTGTCCGGAAACTTCGCTCGCCTGGTGTCAAGCTTTCGTACATGAAGGGGAGGTGGAGTTTTGTGGTAAGGTGTATCCTGTGAAGGTTTTGAGTGATTCTGGCGCGAAGCAGTCCATGTGTTTGAATCTAACCGGAAAACCTATAAAATCAGAGGAGTTTGTGCTGTGTCGCGGCCTCGCGGGTAAATACTGAGGCATGTTATAGCCTGGTTCATTTTCATCTGAGGTGTCCTGTAGTTACGGCGTCGGCAAAGGTGGCGGTCGTTGACTCATTGCCAGTGGAGGGGATTGACTTTCTGCTCGGAGCGGATATGGCAGGGAGTAGAGTTTTTCCTCCTCCAGTCGTGGTGTCTGAACAGGTACAACCCGAAGAGGTGTGCGAGGAGGCCAAGCAGTTGCCTGTTGATTTGTTCCCGGTGTGCGCGGTAACGCGATCTATGGCTCAGGTTGCGCAGCCAGAGGAACAAATTGGAGAGGAAATAGGTAAAGTTGAGGGGATGTACAGAAGTGAAACTGCATCACCCACAGAATTGACTGATCTGCCGGGTGCTGAGGTTGAACATGACGGGGAGGAAGGTGTGACAGAATGCCCCTCACCCGTCTCGCCCGGTGCCAGAGGTGGTATGGCGGGGAGTGACCGGGTCCCCACGGGAGGACCGGTCGGTCCCCTACCACCGACCCAGACCGACGTGGAGGCTATCTCTAATCTTGCTACCGTGGCGCCAGGGGAGATTGGTGAGGCGCAGCAGAGTGATGATTCGTTGACACACCTGTTTGCTAAAGTTGGAGAGGAGATTGATATTTCTGGAGGGAGAGCACGTTTATATGTGTCGAATCAGATGTTGTATAGGCGCTGGGTGCCAGATGTTAGTCTGGAGTCATTGGGAGTTGTGGAGCAGCTAGTCGTGCCTCGGAGTTATAGGACCGCATTGATTAGACTCGCTCATGAGGCTCCCCTGGCTGGGCACCTAGGGATTCGCAAGACGATGGAGAGGTTGCTATATCAGTTTTGGTGGCCAGGTATGAACAAGAATGTTACTGCATTTATCAGGAGCTGTCACACCTGTCAGATAGTGGGCAAGCCGAATCAGTGCATTCCTGTGGCCCCTCTGATTCCAATTCCTGCTGTGGATCCGCCTTTTACACGGGTATTGATTGACATGGTTGGCCCGTTGCCTCCTACCAGTGCGGGGAACAAGTATTTGTTGAATAACATGGACGTGACAACACGCTATCCAGAGGTTATTCCAGTTTCTAGTCTGCATTCCAAGGTTGTGCTGCGAAAACTGTTAGAATTTTTCACTCGATTCGGGCTGCCACAAGAACTTCAGTCCGATCGGGGAGTAAATTTCATGTCTAATCTGTTTGGGAACACTTTGTAAGAACTGGGAATAAAACATGTTGTGTCTAGTGCCTACCATCCCCAGACACAGGGTGCACTCGAGCGACACCATCAGACCCTGAAAACTATGATCCGAAAGTTCTGTTTGGAGAATGCCAAAGAATGGGATGTGGCTATTCCATTTGTTATGTTTGCGGTGCGGGAGGTACCGACAGAGTCACTTGGGTTCTCGCCTAACGAACTGGTGTTTGGACGTAGGGTAAGGGGGCCCCTGGCGGTGGTTAAAGAGGCGTGGGAGAGCGGGAAAGCCCAGACTAAAGAGGGTTTGCTAGCCTACGTGACTCGCACCAGGGAAAGATTGCATGCCGCCCTTAAAGCTGCAAAAGACCACCTTCATGTTGCACAGAGTAAAATGAAGCAGCATTATGATTTAAAAGCACAAGCCAGAGAATTTGCAGTGGGTGATGAAGTCCTAGTACTGTTGCCTGTCCAAGGTCAACCTCTAGCAGCCAAATTTAGCGGCCCATACCATGTGAGTAAGAGAGTGGGCCCTCTCGATTACCTGATTGAGACACCTGACAGACATAAGTCCCATCCGCTTTGCCACGTCAACATGCTGAAGCGTTATTATCGGGCGCCGGGCCCACCGGCTATGTCACCTAAAGGGACTAGCCGGGAGAGTGGCCAGGGCGCCAATAAGTCGCCTTTGTGTGGTGAGGGGGAGTTGTCTGAGGCAGTTTGTGCCACTGTACCCGCCCAGCTTGGGACAGTGAAGAAAGATGAGTCAAGTATGAGGAATTTCCTGCCTATGTTACTGACTGGGGAGTCGGAGGTGCAGGGTGCGCCCGGGCTTGGTGGACGGTGGTTGGATAACCCATGTCTCGAGGCTGTGGGTTCATGCACTGCGGGGGTGCCAGGCACGGCTCCCGTGGTGCCTCTCGACCCCACCTTGCTGCACTCTCCCCGACTTTCTGGTCCCAGGGACCAGGATGCCATTTCTCGAAGCCCCGTCCTTGTTGTACAAGGCACAAAGGAGGAGCAGGAGGAGGAGAGGGAGTTGTTCCCTGGTGAGGCTGTGCCGGCAGGGACTTGGCGAGAGAACGGGTACCTGGCCCTGCGGGGGAAATTGTCTCATTTGTCTCCGGAGCGGTTGGAAGAGTTGTTGGAAATCCTATGGGAATTCCCACTCGTGTTTGGTGATGCACCCGGGTTAACCTCGTGGGCGGTGCAAGACATTGATGTGGAGGATCATAAACCCATAAAATTACCACCGTATAGGGTTAATCCGCAAAAGCAGGTTGCATTGAACGCAGAGTTAAGCTATATGTTGGAGAAGGGGTTAATTAAAAAAGGTTGGAGTGAATGGTCAAGCCCCGTCACTCTGCAGCCTAAGCCCGATGGAAAAATACGCTTCTGTGTAGATTTCAGAAAAGTAAACACTCTTTCCAAGACTGATACATACCCGCTACCGAGAGTTGATGACTCCGTAGACCGGATTGGAGCCGCTAAGTACCTCACGAAGGTAGACTTAGTCAAGGGATACTGGCAAGTTCCACTGACCAAACGGGCTAAAAAGATCGCTAGCTTTGTTGTGGGTGGGGGAGTTTATCAGTGCCAAGTCATGCCCTATGGACTTAAAAATACTCCTGCCACGTTCCAACGGTTAATGGATCGTGTCGTACATGGCGTGCCTAATTGTCTGGTCTACATTGATGATGTGGTTGTTTTTTACACCACCTGGACCGAACATCTAGAAAATGTGGGTGAATTGTTTAAGCGACTGTCTGAGGCTGGTTTGGTTGTCAACTTGAACAAGTGTGAGTTTGTACAAGCACGTCTGCAATACTTAGGCTATGTGGTTGGCCACGGCCAGGTGTGTCCTCCTCAGGCAAAGGTGGAGGCTATACAAATGTTCCGGGCGCCACATAATAAGAAAGCATTGCAACGCTTCTTGGGAATGATAGGCTACTACCGCCGGTTCATTAAGGGATACTCCACCGTGCTTGCCCCACACTCTAATTTGATTCAGAAAGATAAACCTTTTAAGTGGCGCACAGAGTGTGACCAGGCTTTTTCAGATGTTAAGAGCCTCCTTTGTTGCTACCCTATTTTACGTGCCCCTGACTTTAATAGGCCCTTTGCCTTGGCCGTAGACGCAAGCAATGTTGGCGCCGGCTCTGTGCTGTTGCAAGAGTTTGTTGATGAGGTAGAGCACCCTATTTCATATTTCTCAAAAAGGTTTAACAGCGCTCAGAAGAACTATTCAGTAATAAAAAAGGAGTTGCAAGCTATAATTGTAAGCCTCCACAATTTTGCTGTGTATCTGCCGCCATATGGGCCCGTGCTCAGAATATATTCAGACCACCACCCTTTGCAATTCCTGAGCAAGTTCAAGTTTCAGAACCAACGACTTACACGCTGGAGTTTAATGTTGCAGGAGTATCACTTAGATGTGAGGCACATAAAAGGCATAGATAATGTACTGGCTGATTGCTTGTCTCGGGAGCACTCTGAGGTGTGATTGGTTGAGCACGCAGGCCATGTAGTTGTAAGCTATATTTATTCATGTTAAACTTATATATCAAAAAATTAAAATACAAAAGACTGTCAATGTAAATATTTTTGCTATTGGTGGTACAGTATATGGTGCAGGTAGTTTTTGCAGTGTGTACAGTGAGCGAAAAAAAAAATTGTCCCATAGCTCCAAAACTTTTCCCCCCGTGTGAGGGTGTCACAATGATTAGGTAAATAATGTAATTGAAAGCCCTTACTTGTATACTTAATAGCATAATGCCGTGAGCGGCCATGTGCTTTCTTTGTCTCTCATTGTGAGTGTTATGCCCTGATTTTATACAGGATTAACGATTGCTTGGGTGAGTTCTACAAGACTGGAATATCAGGTTTCATGTACATACATATAAGGAATCAATAGAACACAAAGATAATTTCGGAATGTGGTTTGTAATACAGCTTTATTGAATTAACACACTCGCTGGTATAGAAAAAGAATCAATTCACTGTGGAAAACATAGGTAGGAGCAATAGGTTCAGTATCAAGCTTGGTCTTGCTATTCTCCTAGCACAATCGTGGATCTGGATGGAGCGTGCACTGCCACTTTCAACACTCAGGTATTATTCTTCTGAGATAAGGACAAGATACAAGATGAGAAGAAAGTCACTCGAGGGGCACTGGTTAAGTTCTCATAGCATCTAGTAAGGTTCGTTGATTATGCCTAAGGCTTAGTTATTTTATTTAGATGTTGGGCTAACGTCAGGTTTCAACTTCACAAGATCTGGTAGAGTAGATAGACAACTAGGATTGTATACTTTTTGACTGTTAATGCATGTGTTGGAATTCGTCACTGAGATTAATTCACTTTACGACCTATCCCGCAAGCTTTCTGGGATCTCAGAATATCTATACCATAATATCCAAATTAGGAAAAACTTGTTAAGTGGCTGAGGGTAAATATTGTCGCGGTAATTATCTCGTAATGACTTTTACTGGTACGAATTCTCGGGCAATGAAAGGGAACTCTGGGGATCGAACTTGAAACACTCGTCGCGGTTAGCAAATAACTTCAAGATGAGCATAGGCAAATACAACGATCTGGTGATACAGTATCTCCGTACTGATACAATGATAGTCAATAGTGCACTGTTGGGTTATCTTCTTAGAATCTCGATCTGATGTCGTCGAGTGCTTCTCGGCTGCTCCGGGGAAGTCCAGGGGGTCCATTTGTGTGGAGAAGTTACAGATGGGCCATCAACCATTGATGAAGTTCCTTTAAGGTACTCTCGGGGCTAGGATTTTTAATGTTATGCTTCAGGCTGAGGCCAGATTAGCATCCCATCGGACTAACGTAAGGAGGACCTACTCAAGGACTCTTCTTAACTGTCTCTAATCCATATGAGAGGTTCAAAGAACTCAGGCGGTTTTACCCTTTTAGTCACAAACTCTGTGGGGTGCCACAGACGAAATGTGCCAAGGATCTATTCTTGCTAAGCGCTCCTAAGAGTGTGTCGCATAGACCCTTCTAACACAAAACACCTTTCTATCCTAGATCTCTGTGAGTTAAGTATAAGTTAGATGTCTAAAATAATAAAGTATTGAAAGGTAGGGATGCATTCGTCTTTCAATAATTCTATTAGGTTAGATAAGACACTAATATAAATAACTATATTAAATTCTGGGGGGCCAGAAATAATCAGTTATTAATATGTAGTTCTTGTTGTACTCTATATAAATTGTTATAAAACTCAAGTGGAAGAGGTGATACCCACAATGAGTTTATAATCACTTATTTGGGGTAGATATATGTATTAGTAAAAGGTCTCTATATTAATCGGTGGGTTGCCACGATTAATAAAAATCCAAAAGAATATATAATATCAATGTCACTGATTTTAACACAGACTCCGGGGTGCCGCTCGTCTATAGGTAATCTTGAGTGGTGAGTTAAAATAGTCTTCAGTCAGAGAGCTGGTTGCCGTTAATCAGAAGCGATATTTGCACTTGCCCAGCCCCTCTCTTCTCAGGGTTTATATAGCAGGGTTGCCCGGTGTTGCCTGGGCTGGTGGTTGATGGGTTTGTCATTTCTGGGCTGTTCAGTCAACTGGCAGGGGAGTCTTTGCTTTCTAGGAAGAGCCTTACAGGGGGCTTACTTCAGGGAGTAACGAGGAGGTGAATGTACAATTTTTTGGGCTGGGGCTAACAGGCTCTTCAAGTTGGCAAGATGGTGGAGGTGTGGGGAAATGCCGGAGTCGGAATGTTGCCTTTGCTGGGGGTGGTCCTTTTACCCCTGGGGGGGTGGCTGGGTATGGAGTTGCTGTGGAGTCACTGTCTGGGTAATTGGCTCCTCATTTCCGGTGCCCTGGATTAGATAACAGTGTTAGTCTATACACCGGACATATAAGAACAAGTAATGGAAGGGGTGTTGGCAAGAGGCCCCTTTGTTGGTTGTTGTTCGTGGAGGCTGGGGGGTGGAGTACCTCGCCTCGTGGAGGCCAGGTGGCTAATGGTCCGACTTTTATAAGTAAGTTACTTTTTAACCTCTCCGCTGCGTACCCCCTATAGTATACAGCCACCCCTGTGCGGAGGTATTTAGACTGTTTCCTACACTCAAATCATCATCGTACCATAAATATCATTAAATAATATCCATATGCGCCTATGTTACGTTGATTATAAAGGTATTAACCTGTTACAGCAATAAAACAAGTGGAAACAGCGTTTGGATGGTCAAAATCGGCAAATTAGATCGGGAGTTACATAACTGAAGGCTGAGGCAGCCTGCCAGCCTGCCACGCTTCACGACGTCTGGAGCGACATTGTCGTGTTATTCCCTCTCTTTCTCTCTTTCATTCGCTGTGTAGCACAGCTTGCTTATAAATCGCTATTGATAGCACGAAAATATATCGACGAAATAAGGGATAAAGAGAGAGAATAGGTGATAATTGAAGGGGAGGGGGGGAAGGAGGGGATGTGGAGGAGTGATATTTGACATGGCCAAGGGGCAATTAAAAAAAAATAAAAAAAAATAAAAATGAAAATAAATGATACTGGGCTGGTTTAAATGTTTTTTTTTAGGCCTTGGATTATATAAGGAGTTCCGTAGCGCAACGAACTTATATAAGTAGATCCGCACTTGCCGGGTTAAGGAAGGAAATGAGTGGGGGGGGGGGGGGGGGGAATGTATAGCCCTCCCGTTACCTGTAGTCCTTGAATAATGAAATGACAAGTAATGAAATACACTCAGACGTACCCGCACGTGTGTATACGTGGTTGCTAACCAGAGTTCCTCTGGTGGTCCTTTATGTCGGGTTCGAGGGGGGGGGGCGGAGCAGGTGGAAGTCCCTCCGTGACCTGACATGGCTCAGCGGCCTGGCCTTCGAGTTAATTGGTTTGTTGTGGTCAGCCAAATCTGGTTCAGGCTGGAAAATACTAAGACAAATATATTGGCGAGGCGAGAGAGAGAGAGAGAGAATATATATAGACAGAGATAATGATCCAAGAGAAGGCAGGACATGCGTAATCAGGGTGGTAGTGCAGTTATCATTATATCACATTGATAGACTCTGGTGGTCACGTACCTGACACAAACACAACGCAAGGAATTGTCACTTCGTCGTGTGAGTGAGGTCATGTTCTAAGTCTGGCATAGCTTATACGTCGCTTGGTTACTAAAAGGGAAAGGAGATAGAGCAATGTGAATTGTGTACTAGAAGGTGGTGTCTGACGAGATGTGTAGAAGGGGGGTGAAGAAGATTGGAAAAGAAAACATGCATTAATGGGTTACGTAATTCAATGGTCCGTAGAACATACCACGTGAGGTTATGAATATGTATTGGTTAGAAGGGATAATGAACAAATACTTAGGTTAGTGTTAGTGGGTTAGTCAGCATCATGGGGTTAGTATGTTAACAAAGGAAACAACAATAAAATCATATGGGCCCCCAGTGAGTTGCGGGGTGGCCTAGGGTAATTGCATAATTCAATCTCAGAATTACTCTTCGGGATTTGCTAGGTTAATATTAAGGGGTTAGTATATTACGAAAGGAAAACAACAATAAAATCATGTGGGCCTCAGTGAGTTACGGGGCGGCCTAGGGTAATTGTATAATCCCATCTCGGAATTACTCCTTTGGTTTTGGTTGGTTGATATAAGGAGGTTGATACTAGAAGGGTTGGGAATATACGACCTTTGAGAAGGGTTGGGAATATACAACCTTTGAGAAGTGTTGGGAATATACAACCTTGGGGGGGGGGTTGGAGGTTGACGTCCACGGTCGGCCATCTTGGGGTGGGCTGTCCCCGCGGTTTGTTGAGGGGTTAATCCTCCGGGACTGGGCAAGTTGACCTTGGTTCGGGGATTGTCACGGAGGTGCGGGGCCGTACGCTCTCCTGCTGTCTTGGGTGAGTGTCTGTGTGTCTTTCTCAACCAGGTTTCTCCGGGTTGTTTCTTTGTTGTTGTGTGGGTGTCTCTGTCGTCTGTCTGTTTCTCCTCGTCCTTCTTCACTCTTTTTCGTCTGTTCGTTTCTATGGGGATGGTTGAAGGTTGTCGTCTGCGGTCGGCCATTTTGTGGTGGGTTGTCTCTGCCGGTTGATGAGGTGGTAATCTTCTTGGGCTGGGGGCGGTGGCATTGGCTTGGGGATTATCGCGGAGGGGCGGGGTCGTTTGCTCTCCCTCCGTCTTGGGTGAGTGTCTGTGTGTCTCTTCTGGCCATGCCTCTCTGTGTTTCTTTCGTGTTGGTTTGGGGGGGGTCTTGGCGTCTTTCTGTTTCTCCTGTATTTCACTTCCCTCTCCTTCGTGATAGGCACATCCTCGGGCCTCAATGGTGAATGTAAAAGAGTTGTTGTGGTGGCTGGTTATGGGCTGGGTATGTAGGAAGTCCCACCATTCGGTGGATCGTTTGTCTGGAGTTTTGACTGGGTCGATGGTGACCAGGAGACTTGTTTCTGTTGTGTTGATGAGGTTTGCGGTTATTGCTACGTGGGTGTGTCGGATTCTGGCCAGGTGTCCTGCATCCGTGGAGACTTTAATTCTCTTGATGAAGGGGGTTGATGACATGGTTGATGAGGGAAAAGATTGGTTGGAGCGGTAGACGGTTGTGGTGATGGTGGAAGTAGCCAGGCAAGTGTCGGTCTGGCCTGGTGGTGGTGGTAGGTCATTTGTTGGTGCGGACGTAGGTGTAGCGGGGATTAACGGTGAGGGGGGTGATTAAGAGCAGGTGTATGGCCGGAGGGTCGGTGGGGCAGGAGATTCCGGCTATTCTACATGGATGTGTTTTGGTTGGGTGTTTTGTTTGTTTTGTGGGTTTTTGTTTGATAGGTTATGACACTTTTTGTGTCTGTTTGTTTTGGTGATGGTATTTTGTTATATTTTATGTTGGTGGTGTGGGTTATGTCGAGGATCGGCGAGAATCGTTCGGGTCGATTAATTAGTCGGCCTGATTGTGTTCATACGTTTTGTCTAATGGGGGGGGTCTGGGCTAGACTTGGGGGGGGGGTTAGGGGTCAGGGATGCGGTTGATGTTGGGGTTAGTGGGGGTTTATTGGGTGGTTTGGCTGAGCGTCCGGTGGTATTAGGTGGTTTGTGGGGGGGTAGTGTGGAGGGAAATGGTGGCGAAGTAGGGGGGGCAAGGCGGGTTTGTAGTACAAAAGGGGTGGTGTTAGTTGTCATCTTGGAGGTAGTAGGTATGGTGTTAGTTTGGGTGGGCAGTGTAGTGTTGGTTGGAGGGGATGGAGACTGTAAGGTTTTTGAGGTGAGATGGGGTCTGGGGGGGGAGTTTGGTGGGGAGGGGGAGGAGAGGTTAGGGGAGGTGGATATTGGCCGGGGGAGGGTTTTTTGACGAATGAGGGGAGAGTTGGTGGAGGAAGGTTGTTGTTGTTGTTGTTGTTCCCCAAGCTGCCTGGCCGAACAGCCCCAAGGCCCCGAGCAAGACCAAGGCCATAACCGAGCGCCCCCACAGAACCCTCCCAGCCGACCACAATAAAGCATGGGTGACCGAAGCACTCCATGGCGGGGAGCTGAGGAGGGCGACAGAAACGCCCGGGAAACCAAAGCCCCACCCAGGGCCCTGTGCCTCTCAGCAATTATGAAGAGAAAGCTGAGGGGCAAAGGAAAAAATGTGATGCTTTGGCTTCCAATCTTAGTAGATTGGGAGGTCAATCCACGGAAGAGACGCCGTCACTTGAGATCTAGAAAATATATAAGTAAAAGGAACAGTCAGAGTAAGCTATGGGTATGGCAGAGATCGCTCAGTTCTCACTCTGATTTTGTTTTGTGGGAAATGTTTTTGTCTTGGTAAGTCTTTTAATTCTGTGATATGTTGGGAGTCATAGTTGGGGTGAAGTTTTAGATCGTAGAGATCGTAGTTCGTAGCGATGTGACGTGGTGGGTTTTGTTTGTGAGCTAGAGGAGGTGGTGTTGTAAGTGGTGTCTGAAGGGAGGGCTTTGGGTAGGGGTGGGGGTGGTGTGATTCCGGGGTCGGTATTAGGTGGTTGAGGGGTCCGGGGTGTGTGTTGGCAGAATTTCAGGGGGGAGGCTGGGGTGGTAAGTAGGGCTTCAAGGGGGTAGGAACTGTTAGGTTGGGTTTGGTGATGGGTGTGGCAAGGTTGTGGTTGGGGCCGGGTTCGAGGGGTGGGGACGGTGTTTCAAGAGGTTTGTATATGCGTATGAAACGATTTCGCATTGTCCTGGTTTCTCCACGATAGTTGATGGAGGTTTGGTAGGCGTTTGGGACATGGGATACCGTGTATGGGCCTACGTAACGCGGGTCTAGTTTATTTATGACCGGTAGTTTGGCCACCATTACGGTGTCGTGAATGGCGAAGGGACTTATGTCATCTGTGGCGTCATGTTTGGTGTCTTGGCAACTTTGTGCGGTATGAAGGGTGTTCTTTAATTGTTGTAAGGGGTCAAGGGTGAATTGGGTTGTGGACGGTTTGGCCTGGTGATAAAAAGGTAGTAAAAGTGGGGCTGTTCCATATACTCTTTCGTGAAGGGAAATACCATCTTCTTTTGGGCAAGTGTTCATTCCCCATTGTATCATCTTAATTTGGGATGGCCAGTCTGAGGTATTTAAAGCGATCATCCTGGTACGTAATTGGTTGTTGATGGTGCGATGACTTCTTTCGCAGACTGCGTTGCCGCCAGTAGGGGGAGGAGTGTTTGGTTTTTATGCCACATAGCTTGGTGAACTCTTCCCAGATTTGTCCTTTAAATTCGGGGGCGTTATCGGATAGGAGTGAAAGGGGTATTCCGAACACTGGTAATATCTCGGTGGCTAATAGTGTGGCAATGGTAGATGCTGTATGGTCGTAAGTGGGGCAGGCGACCAGGAACTTGGAATATATGTCTACGAAGGTGACGATGTACCATTTGTTGTGGCTAACGGGAAAAGGTCCCATGATGTCCAGGGAGAGGGTTTGGAATGGCTTCTGGGCGGAGATGGAGCCGGCGGGTCCTGCAGTGCGGCACCTGTCTTTGCCGAGTGCACATGGTTTGCAAGATTCGGTGACCTTCTTTGCAATTCCGGAGGGGTTTGTGGTCCAGTATTGGGCCTGAAAAATTTTCAGCATTTTGTTTTGGCCTAAATGAATCCCGTTTCCCTCATGGATTGCAATCATGTATTCTTGAGCAACATTTGGTTCGACGACGATATGTCCGGAGTCCGTGGTTAGTTGGTCACCCCAGCGAGTTAGTTGGGAGAAGATCTGTTTGGGGATCCATTTTGGTTTGATATTTCTTTGCCAGGATTGAAGTAGGGTAGGTGGTACTGGGATCTTGGCGGATGGAGGTGTTGACGAGGTCCGTGTGTTGCAAGGCTGCTAGATTGGTGGGGATGTTTTCGGGTACAGGGAGATGGGAGAGGGCGTCGGCGTTGGTGTGGAGTTTTCCCGGGCGGTAGTGGATGGCGAAGTCATATTCTTCCAGGGTTTCCCTCCAACGTACCAATAGTGCCGAGTTTGTCTCGCTTTTTCTAAGCCATTGCAAGCTCTGGTGGTCCGTTATAATGTCTAATTTGGCACCCAGCACGAAAGATCGGAAGTGATTTAAGGCCTAAATTACTCCGAGGCATTCACGTTTTGTGGCGGCGTAATTCTGCTGGGCGGTGTTTAAGGTGGAGCTAGCATAAGCAATTAAGTGTTCTGTTCCGTCTCGGACTTGGGCTAGGACAGCTCCGATGGCATACAGAAAAACGTCCGTGTACAGACGGAAAGGTCGTTGGTAATCTGGGAAGGCGACGGTGGGGGCTTTTACCAATTCCTCTTTCAGAGTTTCGAAAGCCAAGTGTCTTTCTGGGGTCCAGGAAAACTCGGTGCCTTTGTGGGTTAGTTGGTGAAGGGGCCTGGCAATGTCGGCAAAATGTGGGACTAAAAACCCTACGGTGTTCTTGGCCATTTCGCATTTAGAGGCTTTGAGTTTTAATCCGGCGTCTCTGATTCGGTGTAATACCTGTCCTAGTCTGTGGAGGTGGTCGGACCATGTTGCGGAGTAAACAATGACATCGTCCAAATAAGCAAGGCAGGTTTCCCAAGTCAGTCCCTTTAAGACAGACTCCATGAGGCGGGAGAATGTTGCCGGTCCGTTACATAGGCCAAACGGTAAGACATTAAACTCGTATAAATGTCCTCCGCTGGTGGAGAAGGTTGTTTTTTGTTGATGTTCGGGCTTGATGGGGACTTGCCAGTATGCTGCTTGTAGGTCTAAAGTGGTGAACCATTTGGATCCGTGAAGGGAGTCGAGGGAGTCGTCGATCCTGGGTAAGGGTGTTGCATCTTTGATAGTGGCGTCGTTTAGCCTACGGTAGTCGACACAGAATCTGGTGGAGCCATCTTTCTTTTTCACGAGTACTACGGGCGATGACCAAGGACTGACAGAAGGCGTGGCAATGCCGGCGTCCAACATCTCTTGAACCTGTTGGTCCTCCTCTTGACGCTGGAGTGGATTTTTCCTGCGGGAGGGTTGTCGTAGTGGGGGTCCCGTGGAATGAATGGCGTGTTGTTCCAAGTTTGTTTGTCCTATTTCTGTGGGGGTCTGGGCGAACACGTCACGAAAATCAAGTAGCAATTGTTGCATCTGGCGCTGTTGCATGGGGGTTAAGGAGTCTGGTATGGTGGGTAATATAAGATTTTCGTTGGGGGTTACCTGAGGAGTGACAACTTCGTCAAAAGTTTCGAGGTCGCCCTCGATTAAACCTTTGGGTAAAGTTAGTACATCGTCTGAAATATTGGCAATTGAATGGTATTCTGTTGGGAAGACAATATGGCAGGTTGGATTATACATCGGTTTTGGCTTATGGAGGGGGTGGCGGGGGTTAAAATCATGGCATCTTGGGGTATAGGTCTAAGGGGCATCCATTTTTTATGGTTGGGGGGATGGTAATTCGATTTTTGATCATAGCGGGACTCATAATAGTCAGGGGGGTGATTTTTGTTCTGACTGGCTCAAGGTAGACTTTGAAGGGCACGTCGAGGGTGGCGGACGACAGTTTAGGGGGGGGGCGGAAGTTTTTTTTCTTTTTGGGATTCGTTTGGGAAATCGCCTTTCGTTGGGGGTGCTGTTGGTTAACGGATTGGTTAGTTATGGGTGTTGGGTTAGGTTTATGTGTCGGCTTTGCGAAATGGGATGCGGCATATTTAGGTTTAACTTTCATGTGAGATTGGCTGGGGTTGGGACAGGTTGTGGGGGGGCTATTCTGATTTTTTGTTTTTTTCTTTTTGAACGTGATCAGGCGTTGGCCACAGTCAACATGGGCTTGCAATTTGTGAAGGAGATCGAGCCCTAAGTACCCATCATAATGCTGACAATCTGAGTGAAAGATTACGAAGGGGTGATAGCAATTTGCGTGAGGCGCTGGGGTGGTCACATGCAAAGGATGAGTTTCTCCCCTGACATATGCAGACGATTTAGTCCTAATAGCTGACAGTATGCAGGATGCTGTGGCCAAATTCAGAGTGTGGAGAGAGGGCATGGCGAGCAAGGGTTTAAGAGTCAATATTAACAAAACAAAGGTTATGCATTGTAGATTGAGACGAGGCAATGTGGAAAAGAGCGGTGCATACCCATGTGCAGTGTTTGGAAAGGGAGTGGGCGTTAACTCAATTCAATGTAGCATCTGTCGATGTTGGGTACACCATGGGAGTAAGCGCTGTAGTAGAATAAAGGGGCCCCTGCCGAAGAATGAGTCAGAAATAGAGAAATTTGAGTGCGTAGTGTGCAAAGGTGAGCTTGTGTTAAGTGATGATCCTGTGGCTGTGAATTTTGGAAATGAGTCTTTGGAGCTGGTGAACAAGTTTTTTTACCTAGGAGATACCATCTCTGCCGGTGGTGGGGCCGAGGCTGCCACTGTTGCTAGAATTAGGTGTGGCTGGGGGAAGTTCAGAGAATTGATGCCAATCCTGACCATGAAAAGAATGCCTCTCCCCCTGAAGGGAAAGGTGTATGCCTCATCTGTTAGAATTGCAATGACGTATGCCTCAGAAACATGGGCCGTTAAAGTAGAGGATGTCAACAGAATGGAGCGTAATGAGATGAGAATGGTGAGATGGATGTGTGGGGCCAGGCTACAGGATAGAATAACAAATGTTGAGCTGAGGAGACGTTTAGGTATAAAGAGTATTAGCGAGGTGATGCGTACAAGTAGACTGGGATGGTATGGACATGTGGAGAGAATGGATGAACAAAATTGGGTGAAAAAATGCAGGTCTGTGATTGTGGAGGGAGCTGCACCAAGGGGTGGACCGAGAAAGACCTGGGATCGGACTATACGCGCCGATCTCAAATCCAAGAACTTGACAAGTGAAGCAGCCCTTAACAGGGTTGCCTGGAACGCCGCCATTAGGACAAGAGACTGAAACTGCACTGATGTGTGGAACACTCAGTCTTAAAATGTTATGTATGTATGTATATAGGGGGGCGTCCCCGGCACTGATTAGTCTAGATTTGATGGTTTGTATCCCGCCGAACTTCTTATGGTGTTGGTCATAAAATGAGCTGAATATGCATGATCGGGAAGCGCCGGTATCTATGAGTAGCTGGACAGGAATTCCTTGTAGTTGTGCAAGGTGGTAAATGGAGGGTGATCGGTCATTTATGGTGTCCCCAGCCGAAGCCATTGTAGGCGGTGGAAGATTTAAAAATCCTGGGGGTCTATTTCGGACTCTCCCAGGATTTCCTCCGTTTCGTGATCAGTTTCGAGGTGAGCAACGTCCTCGTTGTCGAGGTCTTGGACCTCCTCGTCCTCGATCATCTCTTGCTCATTGGCAGAGATGCGAGGCTGGACTGTGCGATATTTGGCGGACTCTCTCATGTCACGAAGAGCACATTTGTGATTACAGGCAGGGAAATCATAAGGGTTGATAATAACAAGAGTGGGGTTCTTACTTTTGTTGTTGTTGTAGGCCTGGTTTTTGTTGTACACTCGGCGGATGGGGTTGGGGTTGAACCTGGGCCTGCTGGGTTGAGGTTAGCCGGAGTGGTACGTGGGTTTGGTGGTCGCTGGTCGGCTCGTGTTCTGAGGGTGGGTGGTGAACCTTTTGATGGCGGCAATGGTGTTAGTTTTCTGGGGTTGCACCGCGAGGATTCTCCTGATGGTGATCAGATCGTGTTGAAAACCAACAGGGTCGTGCACGGCAAAATATTCGCGAACTGCTGAGGGCAACGCTTGAACGAGATTCACCAGAATGTGTTGATCTTGTTGAATTTTGGGGAGAGTGGGGAAAGCAGATTTGATTTGTGAAATAGAAGCTAAGGTGGCGTCTAGATCACCTTCATACTTTATGTCTTTAATGCGGGCATGGGCGACGAAGATGCCTAAGGAGGGCTTAATGGCCTCGATAACTATGGGCCGGAACTGGTCCCAAGTGAGTGTGGGGTTAACTTGCGATGCAACGAGGGAAACGGCTTATCCCAGGTGCGTTAACAGTATGGCGAATTTTTTTCTCGGTCCGTATTATATGCCAAGTCTAGCACTGGTTTTACAATGTCCATGTATGTTTCTATTTCGTATGTGTCCCCATCGTATTTCGGGATGGGGATGTGCGAGCGAACTGCGGCCATATTCGCGATGTTACAATGCTTATATTGTTTAGCAATATGAAATGTAATGAAATCTTCTATCCGAATCAAGAACCACCGCTGCCGCCAATGTTATGCCCTGATTTTATACAGGATTAACGATTGCTTGGGTGAGTTCTACAAGACTGGAATATCAGGTTTCATGTACATACGTATAAGGAATCAATAGAACACATTAATATAATTTCAGAATGTGGTTTGTAATACAGCTTTATTGAATTAACACACTCGCTGGTATAGAAAAAGAATCAATTCACTGTGGAAAACATAGGTAGGAGCAATAGATTTAGTATCAAGCTTGTTCTTGCTATTCTCCTAGCACAATCGTGGATCTGGATGGATCGTGCACTGCCACTTTCAACACTCAGGTATTATTCTTCTGAGATAAGGACAAGATTCAAGATGAGAAGAAAGTCACTCGAGGGGCACTGGTTAAGTTCTCATAGTATCTAGTAAGGTCCGTTGATTATGCCTAAGGCTTAGTTATTTTATTTAGATGTTGGGATAACGTCAGGTTTCAACTTCACAAGATCTGGTAGAGTAGATAGACAACTAGGATTGTATACTTTTTGACTGTTAATGCATGTGTTGGAATTTGTCACTGAG
Source organism: Paralithodes platypus (assembly GCA_032716605.1). Classification (NCBI taxonomy): domain Eukaryota; kingdom Metazoa; phylum Arthropoda; class Malacostraca; order Decapoda; family Lithodidae; genus Paralithodes; species Paralithodes platypus. Next base: position 31,281,722 of record CM064480.1, read on the forward strand.
ATTAATTCACTTTACGACCTATCCTGCAAGCTTTTTGGGATCTCAGAATATCTATACCATAATATCCAAATTATGAAAAACTCGTTAAGTGGCTGAGGGTAAATATTGTCGCGGTAATTATCTCGTAATGACTTTTACTGGTACGAATTCTCGGGCAATGAACAGGGAACTCTGGGGATCGAACTTGAAACACTCGTCGCGGTTAGCAAATAACTTCAAGATGAGCATAGGCAAATACAACGATCTGGTGATACAGTATCTCCACACTGATACAATGATAGTCAATAGTGCACTGTTGGGTTATCTTCTTAGAATCTCGATCTGATGTCGTCGAGGGCTTCTCGGCTGCTCCGGGGCCATCCAGGGGGTCCAGTTGTGTGGAGAAGTTACAGATGGGCCATCAACCCGTTGATGAACTTCCGTTAAGGTTAGGATTGCCTATGTTATGCTTCAGGCTGAGGCCGGATTAGCATCCCATCGGACTAACGTAAGGAGGGCCTACTAAAGGACTCTTCTTAACTGTCTCTAATCCATATGAGAGGTTCAAAGAACTCTTTTAGTCCTTACCCTTTAGTCACAAACTCTGTGGGGTGCCACAGACGAAATGTGCCAAGGATCTATTCTTGCTAAGCGCTCCTAAGAGTGTCTCGCATAGACCTTTCTAACACAAAAGACCTTTCTATCCTAGATCTCTGTGAGTTAAGTACAAGTTAGATGTCTAAAATAATAAAGTATTGAAAGGTAGGGATGCCTTCGTCTTTCAATAATTCTATTAGGTTAGATTAGACACTAATATAAATCTATCTATCTATCTATCTATATGCTCAGGCCCAATCCCCATTTTGGGGGTAGCCGACTCAAGACAGAGCAAGAACAGGGAAAACACAAAACAACATAAAACAAAAAATAAACACAGATAAAAAACACAAACTCTCACACATCCAGGTCACCCAGGAGAAGACCCAGAGACCCGGGTTACCAAGGTCGCTCCAGCACTCCCCCAGTCCCTGACCACCCGGAGAGGTTCCGATCTCGGCAGGCAGACATGCAGCGGAGCCAAAGCCACAAGCCCTCCCACCACACTTCCAGGCACACCCTTCATATTAATCGTCTCCCCGGGCCAGGCGCCTGATAGACTATTATCTAGTCCAACTTGCGCCCGACCCCTTACTCCAAATAGTTCACTCAACTATTCACAAGCATTCTCCATTCACTCCTGTCCACCACCACTTCCCCTGCCTGATCTATAGTCATTCCTCTATCATCCAAAGCCTTTCTTACACAGTCTCTCCATCTCAATGGGGGTCTTCCTGCCCTTCTATCTCCCCTTGTACCTGACTCACATATTCTCTTTGTAAGCCTTTCATCTCCCATTCGTTCAACATTACCATACCAGCTCAGCACCCTTCTGTCCACTCTGGCTGACAAATGTTCCTGCTGCCCCACTCTCCTACGTATCTCTTCATTCCTCAATCTGTCTCTACGAGTAACTCCACACATACTCCTCAAGCAGCTCATCTCCATCACATCCAGCCCTCTTTTCTCCTTTTTCTTCAGAGCCCATGTCTCAGCCCCATACATCACTGTTGGCACAACAATTCCTTGATACAGTGCACTTTTTACTTTCACTCCGAGATTTCTCGTCTTCCACATACTTCCCATTGCTCCGAAAACCTTCCTTCCTTCACACACTCTCTGTTTTACCTCCACTTCCATACCTCCACTCCTGCTTATTGTTCCTCCTAGATATTTAAAACACTCTACTTGTTCCAATATTTCCCCATCCAGCCTCACATCTAGATTCACCCTATGCTCTCCCCTATTACACACCATTACTTTACTTTTATTGACGTTCACCTTCAGTTTCCTCCTTCCACAAACCACACCAAACTCTTTGACTACCCGCTGAAGTTTCTCATCAGAATCTGCCACCAATGCTGTGTCATCAGCGAACAGCAACTGATTCAACTCCCAATCTCTACCATTATTTCCTACTAAACCCAATCCTCTTCCCATAGTTCTCCTTTTCACCTCCCTCACCACACCATCCATAAACATATTAAACAGCCATGGTGACATTACACAACCCTGTCGCAAACCTACCTTTACCTCAAACCATTCACTCAACTCACCATTTCCTACTCTCACACATGCTCTGCTCCCTTCATAAAAACTCTTAACTGCTTTTAACAAATTTCCTCCTATTTCATAAATCCTTAACACCTTCCACATTGCTTCATGGTCCACACGATCATACGCTTTTTCCAAGTCCATAAAAGCCCAAAATATCTCCTTATGCTTCTCTAAATACTTCTCGCATAACTGTCTTACTGCAAACATCTGATCCACGCACCCTCTTCCCCTCCTAAAACCGCACTGTTCTTCTCCTATTGCAACTTCCGTACACTTTATTATCCTCTCTATCAACACCCTGCCATACAGCTTTCCAACCACTGACAATAAACTAATACCTCTATAACTTGAACACTCCTGCCGATCTCCCTTCCCCTTGTACAACGGCACAATACATGCACTCTTCCAGTCTATTGGTACCATTGACACAGCAAAGCACACATTGAAAAGTCTCACCAACCAATCTATTATCACATCTCCACCCTTCTATATACACTCCACAGCAATACCATCCAAACCTTCTGCTTTTCCCGCTCTCATTTGTTTCACTGCTTCTTTCACCTCATTTTCCTCAATCCTTTCATTCATTCCCTGCCACCTGGGTGGCCTGGGTAACCTATCTCCATCCACCTCTGCTTCAATCACTGCTTCTCTTCCATCTCTTGTATTTAACAAAGACTCAAAATACTCGGCATAATATAAATAACTATATTAAATTCTGGGAGGCCAGAAATAATCAGTTATTAATATGTAGTTCTTGTTGTACTCTATATAAATGGTTATAAAACTCAACTGGAAGAGGTGATACCAACAATGAGTTTTTAATCACTTATTTGGGGTGGATATATGTATTAGTAAAGGGTCTCTATATTAATCGGTGGGTTGCCACGATTAATAAAGATCCAAAAGAATATATTTATTAGTGGCCCCTCCATCATTGACGAACATGCCTATTACATAAGGCATCCTCTTCAAACACTAATTCGCCGTAGTTTGAATCTACCGCGCAGAGCATTTAAAATCTGAGGAGCCTTCATCATGAGCGCACGCGACCTCACTCATGGCTTCAGTCATTATGAATTGGGTTCTCACTACGAAAAAACTTTGTAAACAATAAAAACAAAAAGAAAATAAGAATAACTATCCAATAAGCTTTCCATCATATCGTGGATGTACTTGTGTGGATCTTTGACCAGACGCTGATTCAGGCGTCATTCTTCCTTCTCTGCTCTACGATCAGCCGGCCTGGACGTGTCTCTCCACGCTCCGCTGGTTCCGCATTTGCTGCGTCCCTAGTGAGTTTTTTCTCATTTGTTTACTCCGGGATGTATCGAGTAAGGTTAGGATATGCGTAGCAGGAGTGTCCTGGGCTGGTTGCCCGCAGTGCAGTGTATTTTGGGTCGTGTGTTTGGGGCATCTATTTCGGATGTACCCTCGTGGTCCTGTTGTGGACAGGTGATTTTTTTTTTTTTCATAGTTGAGTTAGCTTGTGATGCAGGCGGCTTTCATTACGCGATTAATTCTGCTGCCTTTTATCTTTCTGATGAGGTAGCGATGCTTTGCTGACGTTCCCAGCGTATTTTTCTTCACTTAGTGAAGTTTTTTCTGGGTCCCGAGTCGGTCTTCCCTTGGTCGGAAGGTTTTACTACAGTGGTGTGTTGGCGGTGGTTCCTGTTGTTTTATTTCCAGTGTTTTTTGTTTATATCTCAACAGTTCTTGTGCCGTTTGCTTAGGCCTAGCCAGCCGCTCGTAGCTTTGCCACATGTACAAGTGTTATTGATTTATTTTATAAATATGTCCTACTGTGTCATGTGTATCCGGGTTTAGTTGTGTATTGGCTAATTCCACGGACTATGTTTGTTTCCTGGATTAGTTGTGTATTGGCTAATTCCACGGATTATATTTGTGGTCCCTAGGTTAGTCGTGCTTGGCTATCTCTCGGGTCCTATGTGCGTTCAGATGGTATCTGTTCGGGGTGGGTTACTTCCGGCGGGGTTTTCTCGGTTTCACCATGAAAACTCCGGCCGTGAGCCGTGTTTGGCCACGCGTGGTTTCAAATCCGGTGGGTGTCCCCGGCGAGTTGGTGTCTGTGGCTCTCCAAAACTGCGTCTCTGTGTTGGTGCCTGTTTCAGGCTCCCTATGATTCCCGGCGGATTGGTGGTACCCATCTAACATTGTTCATGCGGACATATGTTATGTAGTTTTTCTACCCGGTTTTACAAACCAAAGGAAAAACCCTAGCTGTTGTTGTGGGCTTTCCTCCCCGGCGATCTTTTACAAAGAAGTGGGGATAGGAACTTATGGGGTTAACGTTTAAGACATCAGGTCTCACCCGGCGGGTGTACCTTGTTAAGGTGGGATGAACGAATTGGTAATTCAGTTTAGTTAACCGGTCCATTTTAGTGATACTATAATGTATCGCCGCCCTCACTCTTACGGCGATCGAAGGCTCAATTAGGGTTAACGTATTTTTTCATAAATTGGCCATACCCGGCGGGTGCTCCTGGGAGGGGGAAATACGGGATTTACAATTCAGGCTAGTTACCCATTTAGTTGAGAGATACGGCTCTGTATCGCCGCCTTCACCATACGGCGATCTATGTGACAATTCATTAGAAGTCAGATCTCGTATCAGCCTGCCCTGTATTAATCTGCTAGATACTTCAGGGGCCGGCGTCTTTGTGGGGGGTTGTTTTCAAAATTGAATCTTGTAACAGTCACCGCCAGAAAGACTTTATAAACGCCATACTGGTCTTTTATATTGTGTCAGAGGGTATTCTTAAAACTTTCTTAAAAGACATGTCTAGATATTCGGATATCTTTATAAAAAAAACGCCGCATAACGAGCTGTAATCATTGTGGGGTTACGCCTCGTTATCCGGCGGGGTATGAACACTTGTATGCGATCATTTTGGGTTAACCTTATGAGCATTAATTCCTGGAAATTTTCCTTTTTTCCAGGGCTGGGCCCCGGCGGACCAATACAGACCCTGCAGTAAGTCCCCACCAGTCTCTGTCATGGCTACCTTTGCCCCGGTTTTTGCTTTATGCATTAATCCAACCTGTGCCGGTATTCCTCTTTTTGCGCACACTCTTTGTATCAGGTGTGTTAAATGTCTAGACCGTTCAAGAGGTCTGTGGGTGATGCGCAACTGTTCCTTTTGCTCCCAACTAAGTGCCAAAGTCCTCCAAGATAATGATAAGACCGCAGCGGTCGCCTTACGAGAAGTTCGGCAACAAATGTCAGCGTATACTACGATTGTGGCTCATAAGTCACCTCAATGTGACAACGTCCCTCTTTGGGATAGGCTTCTTCTTGAGCACCCTCCCCCTAATAAACGTTCCTCTCGAGTAACTTGTCATAAGCCGGCGGAGACTGGACAGGGTTCTGTGTCATCTCCTGCCCCTGCTACTTCGAAACGTCACCGTGAGCCTACACCCCCGGCGGCAGTCTCCTCGTCTCCGGCGAGATCTAGGTCTAGGTCACCCCTTAGACACCAGCCACCCAGTCTTGCCTCTTCCCCATCGAGTAAGAGGAGTAAGACAGAAAGTTCCACCAGGGGTCACGGCGATAAATCCTCCAAATCGAAGAGTAGTTCACGGTCACACCGCAGCCATAAATCTTCAAAAAAGGATTCCCATGATAGACGGCCTACCGACATTCACCTGTTTCTAGTGCTTCTCGTCATACCTCTACCCCAGACAGAGTTGGTGTTCGGTCTCAGGGGTCCAGTGTAGTACCTGTACCTAACGATGATTTATCCATTAACATTTTAACCCTGGAGTTGGAGGGTTCAGAGGACTCAGTGGTGGGGAGTGTTTCAGACTCCCACCAGAGTATAGGCCAAGGCCTAGGTGTTTGGCGATATTCTCGTCCGGGGCCTGACCACCCACTTCCGGCTCAAACTATTCACACAGTGGCTGACGTCCATCGGGACGCGGCGATCCCTTCCTCTACTCCTAACTTATCTTGGCGACGAGATGGTACCCCAGCTTCGGCAGGATCTTCTCAGGAGGAACAGGATGACAAAGACGAGGTTTCGATGATATCGGATATGGAAGGGTTCAGGCTTCGATGCCGCACAAGATCTTAATGATTCATCAGTGAACACATCATCAAATCAATTTGTCACTGCACAGGAAATTGATGGGCTACTTGATAATGCTTTATCTAGATTTTTTGGCCAACAGCAGGAAACTCCCACAGTGGACTTGGGAGCTCCCACGACAAGCTCTTTTTTTTTTTTTTTTTTTTTTCTATGTGATTGAGGGAGGCAAAAGGCATAACTGCCTATAGCGAGTGCCTCCCCCATAGTTGAAAGAGTGACAGGGCCAAAATCAAGGGACGTTCGAGCCAAAATGCCTGGACACACGGAGTTTGAAGCAATTTAAGTCATAGGAAGAGGGAAAGACTGATTCTGGGAGAGAGTTCCAGAGCTCAGCTGTTGAGTAGAAGAAAGTTTGAGAGTAACGTTTCACTCTTGGGTTGGAGAGTTGCACAGAGTAGGGGTGGGATTGAGTTGCAAGACAGGTACCACGTGCCCTACGTAAAGGAGGTGGTATGCACTGGGATAGCTCTGAGGAACACTGATTATTATAGTAGCGATAGAACAGCGAGAGAGATGCAACATTGCGGCGGAGAGAGAGAGATTGCAGAGAGTTGGTGAGTGGACGGGAGTTAATGATACGAAAGGCCTTCCTTTCAACTTTGTCTAGGAGAGCGGTGTGAGAGGAACCTCCCCACACATGTGAACAATACTCAATACAAGGGCCTCTACGGTACGGCCTCTGATAACTTCTATTGCTTTGCCTCAGATCCCTCACCCCCCCCCCTCTATGTCACCATCGGTGGTTACTAAGCCTGCTACGGCGGCATTGACCACTTCGAATGTAAGGGTTATAACGGATGTCAATCCGCCCCCTCTAGACAGAGCGCCTCTCAAAAAGGTAGCTATGCCCTTGCTTTACGGACCAGACGAGTCATGGGTCCTTTTGACCCCCACTAAACCAGAGCTAGCCCAACCTACCTTGTCAGGGGAGCTTCCAGTGCCGCGTGAGTGGGTCATCCAGGGCAATAAATCTAAGAAATTAAGGGCCTTGGATACTTTGGGGAATGTGCTAGATGTGAACATCAAGGCTATACCTAGTTATTATCACCAGGACTATTTTTTTTATACTGCTAAGCCTGCTTTACCCCCTGCCTCAGCTTCAAGATTGTTTTCTGACTGGTCTAAGCATGATGGGTTTAATGACATTAAGTCACTGTCAGCTCTCACTCCAGAACTCGATTTGCAAACCGTCACAGATGCGGCAGCTAATCCAGTCTTGAAGGTGGGGCAGTTGGGCCCAGGACCTTGGGTGGAATGGGAGACAGAGGCTCAAAACTTTGCGACCACATTTACTTCCAAAACTTCCCACCAGATCCCTCAAGATACTCATTCTTGGTTCTCCATGCCAGTATGTTTTGCCGGCGGAGTCCCTTCGGCTTTGTTTGCTTTCTTAGCTGCCCCTAAAATTAATCTTTGTGAGCTAAAAGACCCTTTCACTACCCCTACCTCAACTCACCTAGACCGTGAATTTAGGCTACGGGAGAAAGCTTTTCGCCTGTTCTCTCAATACATAGTGTCTCAACAGGTAGCTAAGTCTTTGCTCCGGTCCACTCAGGCAATCGCAGACGCGGATGCCAGACGTTCGGTTGAATTGTCCCGGCGACTGCTTCTTCAGTCGTCAATCCAATCATTAGGTGACGTACGCACTGCCTTGCTTGAGGCGGTACGAGCGAGACAAGATCTGAGAATATCCTTAGTCCGCAAACTGCCTGATCGCATTGCGAATCAGGTGGTCATGTCACCAGTGCTCACTCCCTCTTTAATGTCCCCTGATGTGTGGCGAACGGTTTTTAATATGGCTCAGGCCGTTAAACACAGTCCCACCCCTTCTAAGAAACCTGCCTTTAACTTCCCCAAACCCAGGCCAGTCGCTAAAGCTCAGCCGGGGGGATCTAAGCCCTTTCTTCCTCCTAAGTCCTCCTCCACTCAAGGTTAGTTCAGGCATAGACAGGGTAGGTTTTCAGGTCAGAAAGGACGAGGCTATAATAAGCCAGGTCAGGGCCCGTCTTCTGCCAACGCCAGCCAGCCGGCGAAGCGTCCACCACCGCCAACTCCACCGCCGTCAAAAAACTAAGGTCTCTCTCACTCCCGGTGCCAGTAGTAAGGCCGGCGGATCCGAGGGTAGTACAGCCGGCGAACCCTGGTCTGCTAACTGGGTCGTTCCGAACGTGTCACAAAGCATGGCCGATAAACACTTGGGCCCGGATGGTGGCACGCAAGGGCATCACTTGGCAGTGGCTCCGGCGACCTCGCTTACGTCAGCCGACAACGGCGAATTTTGTTTCTTTAGAGGTGGAGTCACTGGTCCAGGAAATGATTGCCAAGAATGTTATCATCCCGGTCCCCCCAAATTACCCTGTATTCACGTCCAAGCTCTTTTTGGTTCCCAAACGGGACAGTGTTCAGATGAGACCGGTCGTCGACCTGTCTTATCTGACCCTTCACATTCACGAGTCATTCCGAATGTTAACAGTACACCAAATCAGGCTAACACTTCCGCCGGGGGGTTGGATGTGTTCCCTAGACCTGACAGACGCTTATTGGCACATATCGGTCAACAAACGATTTCAAAGGTTTCTGGCCTTACGGATCAGGCACCAAAATTTTGTTTTTCAGAGGATGCCATTCGGTTTGAACCTGGCACCTCAACTATTCACGAAATTAGTCCGGCAAGCCCTGATGCCGTTGTTAAAGCAAGGAGTCAGAGTTCTGTGGTACCTAGACGACTGGCTGGTGGTGGCGGAGACAGAGCAATTATGCATCAAACATGTCAACATACTTTTAACTCAAGTCAAAGCTCTAGGGTTCAAGGTAAATCTGGTAAAGTCAAACCTTGTCCCCTCACGAGTAATTCAGTGGATAGGGCTGGTTTGGGACACAGCGGCTCTCACTCTGAGTCAGAGTGTGGACAATCGCAACAGGTTTCGCAGGAAACTGTTCATGTTTCTTCACAGTCTGACTACGACACGGAGGGTCTGGGAGTCTCTGGTCGGCTCTCTCAACGGGATTCAACTAACTGTAATGTTGGGCCGGTTGAAAGTAAAACGGTTAATATTGGAGGGCAACAAATATTTCCCACTCTTACCGGCGGAAAAATTATGGCCCATCCCAAAATTAATCCACACCTTACTGGCGGTCTGGGCGAAGAGGGAAACGCTGCACTCGGTAATGTCATGGACCTCTCCTCCGCCAACGGTATGGGTAGACACGGATGCGTCAGGCACGATAGGTTGGGGATTTCAGTCAAACCAGGGGCACCAGGGTCAGGGGCTTTGGTCCCACTTAGAAATCTCCCACATCAATGTCAAAGAATTACTAGTCCCCTTGTATTTCCTTCAGGCTCACGGCTCTACTTTGCGGGGCAAGTCGGTGGCCTTCAGAATGGACAATCTGAATGCAGTTCACTGTATTCAGAAACAGGGGTCAACGAGATCAAGGAAGTTGCTAAACGTGTCGGAAGAGATTTTTACTCTAGCCAACAGGCTAGACATTTATCTTCACACATCTTATCTCCCAGGCGTAGCAAACGTCTGGGCAGACGCTCTGTCCCGGAGACAGAGCACGACAGTAGAATGGGAGCTCAAGCAACCCATTTTCAACCTAATGATTGCAGAGCTCTACCATCCACAAGTGGATCTGTTTGCGTCCGAGGGGACTCACAAACTCCCTCTATACCTCACCCGCCGGACGGAAACGCTGGCAGGGGGCCCGGACGCCCTAGTGACAGACTGGAACAGATGGAGCTCCATCTATCTGTTTCCACCGCCAGACGCGTCACTAATGTGCCACGTAGTGAACAAACTACGAGATTATCGAGGCTTAGTCTCGCTCATCGCGCCCCTGTGGCCGGCGCAGTTATGGTACCAGCAATTGAAGACGTGGTGCTCGCACCCGGTGTCGCTCCCGGTCGAGTATTTCCACTTAGACACGATTGGCAACCTAGCGACCTCGCTGACTTTTGCATTATGGACATTCAGGAGGCCAAGTGGCTAGCACCGTATGGTAGAGATGTGACCAATAAATTAATCAATCAATATACTTAGTCTACGAAACGACAGTATCAATCACATTGGCAGGCCTTTACTTCTTGGATCATTAGAACAGAACAGACTGTGCCCTCAGTGGCGTTAGTATTTAATTATTTGAATTATCTGTTTGAGCAGAAACGTTTATCTGTGGTAACGTTAAAAAATCACTTAACTGCGATTAGAGTGCCCTTTTTAGACCTTACAGGTCTCTCCATACCGGTGGCGGAGGAAACAGGTTTTATGAGAGCATGTTTTAATCTCCGCCCACCTCCCCGTCAGCTCATGCCTACTTGGTCTCTGGACAAGGCATTGTCTTTACTTCACTCTCGTCTGTACCAAAATACTGCAGATTTTGCGTTACTTTTAAAAAAGGCTGTATTCCTTTTGGCTTTGGCCACCGGGAACAGAGTGTCTGAGCTGGCGGCGATGAGCAACACACCTAATTGCCTTAGGTTTGGTCGACTTAATGAATGTATTCACATTGCACCTTCCCCGGGATTTGTAGCCAAGAATGAGCACAGTGCGCACGTGTTTTCTGAGTTCACTGTGCCGGCGTTAAAAAGGGGAAAGGTGCACCATAATCTCTGTCCAGTGCAAGCTCTAACCAAATATTTGAGAGTAGCTCCTCTAAACCCCCAAGGTGCTTTATGGGTAGCGAGTACGGGCAAACGCTTACTGAAACAGAGGTTAGCTTCTCTTCTGGTCGAAGTCATTAAAGAGAGTAATCCCGGTGTTGTGGGTAGGGCCCACGATTTACGCAAATGGGCAGCCTCTTTACGTTTCTTGAAGAACTTTTCAGTTGAAGATATTTCGTCCACACAGTTGTGGGCGTCTAATCATACGTTTTTGACTAGATACTTGTCAGTTGCTCTAGACAAACCTTCCTTACCATGTATAGCTTTAAGGCAGAGGGTCTAGGTGGCCCTTCAGTCACTTTTGTTTACTTTTAAAGGGAAAAGGATGGGGGGGGGGGGGTGCAGTCAGTGTAACATAGGACACCCTAGACCCCGCCGGAATGTAAGAGCTGTGAGACAAATTATGGATAATGTGATATGAATATTTCTCTGTTCTATTCAGGGTGAGAAATTTTGCTAGTACATTGTTAGTACAAACAACAGTGTTGTTATAGTAGTTTTAGCTGTGAAAGCAATTTAGTTTAAACAGTGGAGATCGTTTGTGAAACATTTCCACGAATATTATGGGGTTTATTATGTGCACATGTAAACTTATAACTTATTATTTTTGTCACCGCTCGTTGAGTGGGGTGCCTTTGTAACTACAGAACTGTGCGCAGAATCTCCAGAGTTACCCTTTTTTGTCAAGCAGGCTTCTTTGAAGCACGCACCTGCTTGAACCCCTTTTTTGTATATATATGGGCTGCGCCATGTTTAAATATATTTTCAAAGTAAGAATACTATGTGGTTGTTTGATTATCTGCTTTTCTAGAGTTATGATATGATTACGAATGTCCCCCTCCAGTCTTAGAAATCAGGCATGTTCGTCAATGATGGAGGGGCCACTAATAAATTATAGGTTTGACTCCTGTAAGGAGATAAAGAAAACCTAATATTTAGTAGTGGCCCCGTAATCATTGACGACTGGGGCCCTCCCGACCATCCCCTTCCCATTCGTTGATGTATTAAGGATTTTGGTTTACTTGATATGTCAGTGAAGGAAGAATGACGCCTGAATCAGCGTCTGGTCAAAGATCCACACAAGTACATCCACGATATGATGGAAAGCTTATTGGATAGTTATTCTTATTTTCTTTTTCTTTTTATTGTTTACGAAGTTTTTTCGTAGTGAGAACCCAATTCATAATGACTGAAGCCATGAGTGAGGTCGCGAGCGCTCATGATGAAGGCTCCTCAGATTTTAAATGCTCTGCGCGGTAGATTCAAACTACGGCGAATTAGTGTTTGAAGAGGATGCCTTATGTAATAGGCATGTTCGTCAATGATTACGGGGACACTACTAAATATTAGGTTTTCTTTATCTCCTTACAGGAGTCAAACCTATAATATATCAATGTCACTGATTTTAACACAGACTCCGGGGTGCCGCTCGTCTATAGGTAATCTTGAGTGGTGAGTTAAAATGGTCTTCAGTCAGAGAGCGGGTTGCCGTTCATCAGAAGCGATATTTGCACTTGCCCAGCCCCTCTCTTCTCAGGGTTTATATAGCAGGGTTGCCCGGTGTTGCCTGGGCTGGTAGTTGATGGGTTTGTAATTTCTGGGCTGTTCAGTCAAGTGGCAGGGGAGTTTTTGCTTTCTAGGAGGAGCCTTACAGGGGGCTTACTTCAGGGAGTAACAAGGAGGTGAATGTACAATTTTTGGGGCTGGGGCTAACAGGCTCTTCAAGTTGGCAAGATGGTGGAGTTGTGGGGAAATGCTGGAGTCGGGATGATGCCTTCGCTGGGGGTGGTCCTTTTACCCCTGGGGGGGTGGCTGGGTATGGAGTTGCTGTGGAGTCACTGTCTGGTTAATTGGCTCCTCATTTCCGGTGCCCTGGATTAGATAACAGTGTTAGTCTATACACCGGACATATAAGAACAAGTAATGGAAGGGGTGTTGGCAAGAGGCCCCTTTGTTGGTTGTTGTTCGTGCAGGCTGGGGGGCAGAGTACCTCGCCTCGTGGAGGCCAGGTGGCTAATGGTCCGACTTTTATAAGTAAGTTACTTTTTAAGGAAGGAAATGAGTGGGGAGGGAATGTATAGCCCTCCCGTTACCTGTAGTCCTTGAATAATGAAATGACAAGTAATGAAATACACTCAGACGTACTCGCACGTGTGTATACGTGGTTGCTAACCAGAGTTCCTCTGGTGGTCCTTTATTTCTGGGTCGAGGGGGGGCGGAGCAGGTGGAAGTCCCTCCGTAACCTGACACGGCTCGGCGGCCTGGCCTTCGAGTTAATTGGTTTGTTGTGGTTAGCCAAATCTGGTTCAGGCTGGAAAATACTAAGACAGAAATATATTGGCGAGGCGAGAGAGAGAGAGAGAGAGAGAATATATATAGACAGATATAATGATCCAAGAGAAGGGCAGGACATGCGTAATCAGGGTGGTAGTGCAGTTATCATTATATCACATTGATAGACTCTGGTGGTCACGTACCTAACACAAACACAACGCAAGGAATTGTCGCTTCGTCGTGTGGGTGAGGTCATGTTCTAAGTCTGGCATAGCTTATACGTCGCTTGGTTACTAAAAGGGAAAGGAGATAGTGCAATGTGAATTGTGTACTAGAAGGTGGTGTCTGACGAGATGTGTAGAAGGGGGGTGAAGAAGATTGGAAAAGAAAACATGCATAATGGGTTACGTAATTCAATGGTCCGTAGAACATACCACGTGAGGTTATGAATATGTATTGGTTAGAAGGGATAATGAACAAATACTTAGGTTAGTGTTAGTGGGTTAGTCAGCATCATGGGGTTAGTATGTTAACAAAGGAAACAACAATAAAATCATATGGGCCCCCCAGTGAGTTGCGGGGTGGCCTAGGGTAATTGCATAATTCAATCTCGGAATTACTCTTCGGGATTTGCTAGGTTAATATTAAGGGGTTAGTATATTACTAAAGAAAAACATTAAAACAACAATAAAATCATGTGGGCCCCAGTGAGTTACGGGGCGGCCTAGGGTAATTGCATAATCCCAACTCGGAATTACTCCTTGGTTTTGGTTGGTTGATATAAGGAGGTTGATACTAGAAGGGTTGGGAATATACGACCTTTGAGAAGGGTTGGGAATATATAACCTTTGAGAAGTGTTGGGAATATACAACCTTGGGGGGAGGGTTGGAGGTTGACGTCTGTGGTCGGCAATCTTGGGGTGGGTTGTCCCCGCGGTTTGTTGAGGGGTTAATCCTCCGAGACTGGGCAAGGTGACCTTGGTTCGGGGATTGTCGCAGAGGTGCGGGGCCGTACGCTCTGCTGCTGTCTTGGGTGAGTGTCCGTGTGTCTTTCTCGACCAGGTTTCTCCGGGTTGTTTCTTTGTTGTTGTGTGGGTGTCTCTGTCGTCTGTCTGTTTCTCCTCGTCCTTCTTCACTCTTTTTCGTCTCTTCGTTTCTATGGGGGTGGTTGAAGGTTGTCGTCTGCGGTCGGCCATTTTGTGGTGGGTTGTCTCTGCCGGTTGATGAGGTGGTAATCTTCTTGGGCTGGGGGCGGTGGCCTTGGCTTGGGGATTATCGTGGAGGGGCGGGGTCGTTCGCTCTCCCTCCGTCTTAGGTGAGTGTCTGTGTGTCTCTTCTGGCCATGCCTCTCTGTGTTTCTTTCGTGTTGGTTTGGGGGGGGTCTTGGCGTCTTTCTGTTTCTCCTGTATTTCAGTGAGGTTTTCTTTTTCTTTACTTTTCATACCGATCTTGCTGTATATCACTTAATGCCTTCACTGTGAACCTTTTTTGTTTAAGTGAGTTCCGTGGTGAAGCGCTTCGTCGCTTCATGCCTTCACTGAACCTTTTTGTTGTCTAAGTGAGTTTGTTGTGAAGCGCTTCGTTTCGGTGTTTTCATATGATTTGGAAGGCAGCTGTCTTTGTGATTCTGAAGTAATATGAAGTAATATGTATAATTCTTGTGCTGTGTCTTGGTGAACTGGTTTGATATTGTAAACAGATACAGACGACAATTACCTCGATAGTGTCGCCATCTGTTGGGGAAAAACGGCGGGAAATGGACACTTCTTGTGTTTAGCCAGTCACTTACTTCACTTCCAGTTCAGACGCCCACAAGAGAGGTGCCCAGTGATCTAACCTCGTGGGACGTTATATTTTTGTGCTTGTTTGTTGTTTGTTTGTTTTTGACTTAACGTAATATTAGTGGAAGTCCTAGATTTTAA
Source organism: Paralithodes platypus (assembly GCA_032716605.1). Classification (NCBI taxonomy): domain Eukaryota; kingdom Metazoa; phylum Arthropoda; class Malacostraca; order Decapoda; family Lithodidae; genus Paralithodes; species Paralithodes platypus. The sequence continues at coordinate 31,296,823 of CM064480.1, forward strand.
TCATAGTTTTATTATATTCATATTATATATTAACGTACCTTACTTTTTTCTCATAGTGTTAATTTAATTCTTTTGATCAGTGTTCCTTTTGATCAGTGTCGCTTTTATCAAGCTTCAGTGTTCCATGTGTTTTTCCTTGGAGTTTGCGGCGCTTGGCGGTCCTGTCCAGGAGTCGATAGGTAAGGTTTTGTTTGTGCCTTTGTTGAGAGCCGGGACGTTCCTGTCGGGTTACTGTATATTCCCTAGTACAGTACACACAACACATACCCACATTACCCATACACATATTAACCCTGTCAGTGTCTGCTCCCCGGCAGGAACCGTTGGCGGCTCTGCACCAGCGTTTTGGGTGCCCCACTCTCGACTCTTGGAACGGATTGCCAAGTAGCCAGGTAAAGTAAGTTTATAATTATAGTAAAGTAAAGTAACTTCAGTTAGTGATCCCAGTTGTAGCCACGGGACCACCGAAGGTTATTAATGAGTAGTGTGAGGTGAACTCTACGGGTTCAACCGTCTTAAGGGAGGTTTACTCATTCGGTGGTACTGGCTCAATTGGGATTGAATACTGGCGTGTTATTAGGAGGAAGGTTTTGCAGTACGCTCGTACATAGTTGTCCCTGGAGTTATCCCGGGTAGCCCATTTCGCAACCTCCACTAATAACACCCCGAGGTTTGAGAGTCACAGGACCCGACCTCGTATTGGTAGTCAGCTTTTGATATAGATATTGATATTGTGTTACAACTCTTTTGCATCGGGAGTTGGGTACCGTAGGCTGGTTGCACACGGTGGGTACTGTCGAGATAGTGCATAGCCTAGTTGCTCGAAGTACAGTTGCTACTCTTTTTGCTTTCACATGTTTGCTAGTACTTTGTCTGTTGAGCCAGTTTGGTAATTCTGCATAACTACTACTCATGTTATTTTAGGTTTTATTTATTTTCTTTATGTATTTTATTGTTAGAAAGTGCGGAAAGCACTTTTTATTAGCATTTGCATTGTTAATTGTAATTATTCAGATACCCCAACAATCTAGGAGTTTACTCGATTTAGTCAACTTTGAAAAGACATTAGCCTAACCTAACAACCTTACCTAACCTATCCTAGTATTATGGGTGGGGGCTGCCGCCTCCACACCCCCGCTGATTAGGTATTAAAACTATACAAAATTGATGGGATAAAGTCTATGGTGTTTACTCTGCAATCTTCAGCTTTGGCTGTCGATAACAGGAAAGTACCATTAAAAATGTACCGACTTCTTGTAAGTTAAGCTCCACTCTGATTGGCTATTAACTCCTTGCGACATATATGACGCGATCGCATCATATGGAACTTATAACCAAAAACTCATATGACGCGATCGCGTCATATGGACTTATCTCCATGCCTCTCCAATAAGTTTATGACGCGATTTTGCGTCATATGAGCTCAGTAAGTCCGATAAGTTAGCTTACGATAAAACCGTTGGTGGCAACCTCAGCCTCCTCCGATAATTCTAACGGCCGCAGTGTTGTTGAGAGTGTAGTGCGAGGCAGTGGCAATGATCCCGGGGCTCCCGCCTCCTCGGACTTATTGGAACATATTATGTCTGAAGGAGCTAAACATCGGGGAGGAGCCTCCAAGGAGGCTAGAATGTAAACAAAGTGTCCTGGACTTGCTGTACAAATATAACTCTGATAATGTTATAGGGGAGTGAAAATCAAATTGACAAAATAAGAAAAGTAGCACTTATCCGCACATCAGTAAGGTCCCCTGTGTAAGGTAAGAGCAAAAAAAAAAAAAATCCACGAGACAGGAATCCCGTAATCGAGGAGTAGTTGTTCTGCAGAATAGCCGCCAGTTTAATTATCCCCCCAGCATTGCCATCTCGGTGTTGGGTTTTTGTCTTTTTATAGCTTAGTAGGCTATGGTAGTTTTCCACTTTAGATAACATTCAAAGGGGAAGCAGGGCAGTGGAGCACCTTAAGCCCTGAGAAGAGTCTGGAAGCGTTTGTTTGCTCTTTTCTGTTGCGTTCGTTGGGTTGCTTGTATAGGAGACAAGGTGCTGGTGTGGATCATTCTTTCTTATTGTCCCGTCTCTGAGCAGCTAAGGTCCAGATCCGTAACAATATACTCTGGCACCTTCCCCATTTTTTTTTTCTGGGGGTGGCCGACTCGAGACAGAGCCCGAACAGGGACATCACAACACATCAGAAAAACAAAACAAAACAAAGCACAAAATCTCACACACATCTACTTTAGGTCGCCCAGGAGAAATACCCAGAGACCCAGGCCCATTTTGGGTCCCCAGCAAAAGATTCCCAGGTCGCAGATCCACCAGAGAGGCGCCGATTTACGCAGGCAGACCCGCAGCGAAGCTTCACCACCACAAGCCCACCCACCATGTTACCAGGTGCATCCTTCATTACCGCTGGCTACCCGGGCCAGGCGCCTGATGGACTACTATCTAGTCCAACTGGCGCATGACCCGCTCTCCCAAACGACCGCGTTTACATTAATCTATTCACAAGCATTCACCATTCATTCCTGTTTATTACCACTTCCTTTGTCTGATCTATAGTCATTCCTCTATCATCCAAAGCTTGTCTTACACAGTCTCTCCATCTCAATGGGGGTCTTCCTGTGCTTCTATCTCCCCTTGTATCTGACTCCCATGTTCTCTTTGTAAGCCTTTCATCTTCCATTCGTTCAACATGACCATACCAGCTCAGCACCCTTCTGTCCACTCTGGCCGACAAATGTTCCTGCTGCCCCACTCTCCTACGTATCTCTTCATTCCTCAATCTGTCTCTACGAGTAACCACACAGGGGCGGACTGGCCATCTGGAGCATCAGGACTTTTCCCGGTGGCATATTTCCGAAGTCGAGACTAGTATATATCATAGGGGAAATTAGGACCAATCAGAGGCCGCAGTGGCAGTGATGTCACCCACATGGGGAGGAGCCAGTCTGTCTGTCTCTCTCTCTCTCTCTCTCTCTCTCTCTGGGTGAGGAGCCTGCCTGCCTCTCGTTTGTTTATCTCTCTCTCTGGTAAATAGAAGAAGTAAGTCACCTAGTATAACAAGTTATCAATATTTATTCGCATAGTATCTGTCTAGATTAAATAAGCATCCAGAGTACAATATGTTATTCCCATTAATTATGGTTTTACTTGAAAAGCAATGAGTAAACAATGAAAATTTTGCGATTCTGGCATCTTTCGTCCCAAGATTTGAGGAGGAGGGTGTTGCCAGTTCTCCTTAGACAGTTAAATTGTTTCAAATAGTTCCTGTTTTATTTATCATTATCATTTAAATTTACATTCATGCACAACGTAAATAAACTATAAATGGTCACTTTTCACTCTCTCTCTCCGCATATGTAATGATCTCATTCCATAATATTATGTATGTAGGCCTACAGATGGATGTCTGTATGTATGGATGTATGTATGTATGTATACACTCAGGCACATACCCCATAGCTGGGGGTGGCTGAATCGAGACATAGACTAAGGGAATAAGTAAAGATCAATGATAGGAGAGAAAGTGATAGATTGATATGAAGGGAATAACAAAATTCACAATTATATCTCATCGTACATCTGAAATCACAGTCCAACCTTACAGGTGAGTGTAACCTTTATGCCAAATGTCTCACTTCATATCGTATGGTTTCTTTATGTTCAGCGCCTTTCACGATAAAAATCGTTAATATTAGAGAACAGGCTGATTGAACTCATTGTTTTTTTGCTTAAAATCATTATTTGTTGTGTTCCCAGTGTCTTGATCAGGATTATTTGTAACATTGTGCTTTATTTAAAAATGACATATTATATTGGCTTAAAGTACCGAGGGCGGTACAATATTGTACCGCCCTGGATATAATGGGGTTAACCCGGGAACTGCAGGGAGACTCTTAAGAGTTCCCCCGGCGGACTGCGGGAAGACTCTTAAGAGTCAGAGAAAAAATAAATAAACTTTTGACATCGAAAACAAAAATATATATTTTTATTTTTTTATTTTTTTATTTTTTTTTGGCCCCTGGGCCATGCAAAATCTCAGCCCTCGACCTCCCCTCCTTCCCCACTTTCCTCCTCTCCTTCAGTTATCACCTATTTTCCCTGTTATTCCCTTATTCTGAGGTATATTTTCGTGCTAACATTAGCGAGTTGCAAGCAGGGCGTTGTCATCACTGATGGCAAGCGAGTGCAAGAGAGAGGGAGAGAGAGTATCGATCGACTGTGTCTCAGTGGCCTTGGGGAAAATTGGCGGGAAAGCAGCTTGCCTCACCCATACATTATACAACTCGCGGGCTATATCTCCGATTTTGACCATCCAAACGCTATTTTCACTCTTTTTATTGTTGTTTCAGGTTAATACCTTTATAATCAACCCATAATAGGCGCGTATGGATAAGTATTAATGCTATTAATGGTACAATGAATATTTTAGTGACGGAAACACCTCAAATACATGCGCACAGGGAGAGGTGTCTAATTACCCCCATGCGCACTTGTTAGGTTAAGAGGTGTTCAAGTAGCCCTAACCACTACTGTACTTATATAAATATTCATTAACATTGTCACATCATAACATATCGACTACAATAAAAGTAATATTTAGCAAAATATAGAAATAGCTGTCATACATAAGAATAAAAGAAAATGAGTCTACAAAAAGTCGATTGGCTCACACAAGGCAATCCCCTTCACACCCAACCCTAATTATAAGGCCTAAGTAGCCTATAGGCCTAGGCCCAACTCACTAACACGTATCGTATAATTATATAGCCTACTAATAAGCCTTTGGCTCTACCTTATGCACTTAAACCATTAACTATTTCATAACATTTGATGCTTAATATATTTTGTACTATCTGATAATGTTAATGACATTTAAAATAAAGTAATGTATAGGCTATGTATATACTGTATATATAACCCTTTAGATATATGAGTGACTTAAGTTCCTTCTTGAAATTATCAGCACAGGTTAACTGCCTAAGTGTCACAGGAATCAATATAGTTCGCCAGTGAAATAATATTGTGCCTTCTAAAATTGTCAAGGAATTTCTGTCCTTGGCTGTGCAATACGCGTAATACGGTAGGCTACTCTTATTTACTCATAACCATAACATAGCACAATCATAATGTATCCTTAATGTAGTTAATATTTGAAATGACTTGTTATACTAGGTGACTTACTTCTTCTATTTACCAGAGAGAGAGAAACCAAAGAGAGGCAGGCAGGCTCCTCACCCAGAGAGAGAGAGAGAGAGAGAGTGACAGACAGACTGGCTCCTCCCCTTGTGGGTGACGTCACTGCCACTGCGGCCTCTGATTGGTCCTAATTTCCCCTATGATAATTATGATAATGTTTATAGTTAAGAATGTATATTATTTTTATTATTATTATTTCTACTAGTAGTAGTAGTAGGTTTGTTTGTTTTTTGTATACACCGACCGGCCCATATTATATACTAGTCTCGACTTCGGAAATATGCTTCCCGGTGGGCCGGTCGGTAATATGGGCCGGTCCGGTGTATACAAAAAACAAACAAACCTACTACTACTACTAGTAGAAATAATAATAATAAAAATAATATACATTCTTAACTATAAACATATGATACAGTATTAGTATACATAAGTATAATGAAAGTACATTAGACTATTAGGCCTAGCAGAGAGAGAGAGAGAGACTCGCGTGTAGGGCTCTATCAACGGTACAGGGTGTTAAAGATTCGCTAGATACGAGATAGTTGGTTTTCAAATGTCTTGTATTTAAAATATACGTTACCCAAGTGGCAAGACATAATTTTATATAAGTAAATGAATAGATGTAGTTCACATTAAAACAAAACATAGTTCACATTGTGACAATAGCTTTTTAAAACATATATTGTAAATGGGTGATAGGACTACTATATATTTAAATATACGATACAGTAATTTATTTGTGGGCGTTGTGATGCGATGCCACAAATTGTGGCATCGCATCACAACGCTTACTTGGTGACTGTTTGCGAGGTATACGCTTCGCGGCCTCAGCCAATGTCAGTTCAGTTTATTCGAGTGCCAGGCAGTGGAAGGAAGTGTGTTACATTGAACTATTGAATTTCCATATTTATATAGTCCCATATGTGTCTCATAGACCATTAATCTCCTAAGGATCGAACTTTTAATTTTAACATCATATTTATATACAGTCGATCCTCCTACTGCACGAGTTTGTGTTACAGTATGTGTTTGTGAGTGCGTCGTTTTTAGCAAGATTTTAAAGATATTTAAATATCTATCTATCTATCTATTGCCTGACGCCGTGATCCCCGAAGATGTGGCCACCAACGAACCGCCCCCATGCACCTCTGGCCCCAGTCAGTCGATGCCCCTCCTCCCAACCACCACCACCTTCATCCATATACTTCCTCACTCCATCCTTCCACCTCTCCTTCGGTCTACCTCTCCCTCTCTGTCCCTCCATCTCGCTCTCGTACAACTTCTTAGTAATTCTCTCGCTCCCATACGTTCCATATGGCCGAACCATCTCAAGGTGTTCCTTTTCACACTTTCTAGCACATCTACCTCCACACCACACCTCCTTCTTACTTCCTCATTTGTCTGTCTATCCCTCCATGTAACTCCGCACACACTTCTCAAGTAACTCATTTCCACCCCTCTAACTCTTGGTCTGAGTCTTTTCTCAAACGTCCATGCTTCGCTTCCGTAAGTCAGTGTCGGGATTACCACACTGGCATGCAAGGACTTCTTCACTTCCATACTGACCACCTTATTTCTTGTTACTGCTTTCAGCGTTCCTATGAAATGGCAAAATATATCCCGATAACATTTCAGGCCCTTATAATTTATATAGGCCTACTGAACAAAATCATGCTACAGCAGTGTCTAATTGTTTAGTCAGATCATCAAAACAAGGAGTTAAGCATACTAGGCTATTTTCTGTAACATGGAATACAACTTTGTTTCCCTTAGCAGAATATTTAATCATGGTATGTGTTTGTCAATACCAGTGACATCAGTACATCCACAGAATCATTTAAATATGTAAGTTATACAGTAGGCCTAACGTAGGCCTATAAAGCAGATTATTCTTACCATACCCTTGCCAAGTTCATAGGTTGTTTTTAAATAAACTTATGTGTAGCCTATGTATAAATAATTTGAATAATAAATGCTGACAAACTAGAGGAAGTCTTCTCCATGGTAATGTGTGTGTGTGTGTGTTATATGTAATGTAGGCTATGCATAAATATATATCTGTAGTATTGTAGCCTATATTTCCTCATCCATTATTAAAAAAAATTGTATAGCCATTGCTCATCTCATTAGTTACCTAAATATAGCTTATTGGATAGCATCAAAATGCACCTATCTATCTATCTATCTATTGCCTGACGCCGTGATCCCCGAAGGGGTGGCCACGAACGAACCACCCCCATGCACCTCTGTCAGTCGATGCCCCTCCCCCCAACCAGCACCACCTTCGTTCATGTACTTCCTCACTCCATCCTTCCACCTCTCATTCGGTCTACCTCTCCCTCTCTGTCCCTCCACCTCGCTCTCGTACACCCTCTTAGTCATTCTCTCGCTTTCCATACGTTCCATATGGCCGAACCATCTCAAGTTGTTCCTTTTCACACTTTCCAGCACATCTACCTCCACACCACACCTCCTTCTTACTTCCTCATTAGTTTGTCTATCCCTCCATGTAACTCCGCACACACTCCTTAAGTAATTCATTTCCACTGCTCTCACTCTTGGTCTTAGTCTCTCAACCAACGTCCATGCTTCGCTTCCGTAAGTCAGTGTCGGGATTACCACACTGTCATGCAAGGACTTCTTCACTTCCATACTGACCACCCAATTTCTTGATACTGCTTTTAGCGTTCCTACAACCCTCTTCCCCTGTTGTACCCTCTCCCGCACTTCTTCATTCATAGTCCCATCTTTACTCAACACACTGCCCAGATACTTAAAAGAGTTGACGATCTCCATAGCCTGACCGTTCAGCTTCACCTCACACTCTGTGACTTCACTCCTTTCGAAGACCATAACCTTGCTCTTCCCCGCATTTACCTTCAAATTCCGTTTTTCGCACACTGTTCCAAACTCATTTACCAGACCCTGCAACTCCCATTCATTATCACTCATCAGAACTGTATCATCCGCAAACAGCAGTATAGGTAGCTTCCACTCAATTCCCTCCCTTTTCAGTGATACACCAACATCCACTGCTCTTGATAGTATTTCTTTCATGACTCCATCCATATATACAGTAAACAACCACGGGGACATCACACACCCCTGTTTCAAACCAACATTCAGGTCAAAGAACTCGCTCTGCTCACTCTCCACACGTACTGCTGCCTTTGCACCCTCATACATGCTCTTCACTGCTTTCAGCAACTTGCCCTCTACTCCGTATATTCTAAGTACTTTCCACAAACCTTCTCTATCCACTCTGTCATAGGCCCTCTCCAAGTCCATAAAGGTAACATACACCTTTTGTTTCTTCTCCAGATACTTCTCCACAACACAATTCAGGGTAAAAATCTGATTCTACACATCCTCTTCCCTTCCTAAAACCTCCCTGCTCGTCGCCTATTCATTTCTCCGTTCTCACTCTCACTCTCTCAATCACTACCCTACTGTATACCTTCCCTACTACGCTTAGAAGACATATTCCTCGGTGGTTACCACACACTCCTCTTTCCCCTTAGCCCTTATATAGGGGGACTATTATGCCAGTCTTCCAGTCATCGGGTGCACTCCCCTTCTCCCATGCTAGTTTGCACATTTTCCATACCCATTCTATCACTATCTCACCACCATACCTCAACATATCCCCACACACTCCATCTGTTCCTGGTGCTTTCCCCAACTTCACTCTTTTCATGGCTTCCCACACTTCTGACCTCCTGATCCCCACCTCCTCCTCCACTACTTCTCTTCTTCTCCCTCCCATACCATATCCAGCTATGTTTGCTGGCTCTTCATTCCTTACATTTAGCAACTCACTGAAGTACTCCCTCCATCTTTCGACTCTCTCTTGCTTCTCGGCTAGCATTCTCCCATTCTTATCTTTCACACCCTTACTGTTTCCCTTGCTACCTTCCCTAACTTTCTTGACTTCTTTCCAGAACAGTTTCTTACTCACACTCCATTTTACACTCAGATTCCTTCCAAATTCCTCATCTACTCTTTTCTTACTTTCCTTCACTACTCTCTTCACCACCCTCTTACTCTCCACGTACCTTGCTCGTTTCTGTCTCTCGGAATCTTCATTCCCTCTACTACCCAACCACTCTCTATATGCTTTCTTCTTGTCTTCCACAGCTATTCTTACCTCTTCTGTCCACCATGCTGTACCTTTCACTCCCCTCCCTCTTCTCCTCACTCCACACACCTCCTCACATGCTGCACAGATCTCATCCTTAAACACCTTGCTCATCTCCTCCACCTCCTCCATAACTTCCAGGTCGAACCCACCTAGTCGTCTTTCCACTGCTCTCCTGTACTCCTCCCTGACTTCCTCCTCCTGCAACCTCTCCACCCTCCTCACCATTCCACCCTCCGCTCGCCTCCCTCCAGCTCTCCTCACCCACTTCTTTTGTATCCTAACCTTAGCTACCACTACATAATGATCAGACAGACCCCCTCCAATACCCCTATACACCCTAGCATCCATCACAGATTTCTTTATTCGTTCATCCACACATACATAATCAATCAATGACTTTCGTTCCACCACTGTCTTATCCTTCATCGTCAACATCCGTTTCCACGTGTACCTGTGGATCATTCTGTGTCGGAAGAAGGTGTTGGCTATCCACAGCCTCCTCCCCACACATACGTCCACAAGTGCACTACCATTCCCATTCACCTCTGATGGTACCCCCCACCCTCCCACCACTCCCTCAACTTTCCTATCACCCACCTTACCATTCATATCCCCAATCAGAAATATTCTTTCGTTCTTGTCAAACTTCTCCAGGCACGCCTCCACATTCATCCAGAACTCCTCTTTCTTTCTTTCAAGTATATCCTCTGTCAGGCCATACACGCATACAATCACCCACGTTTGTATTCCTACTTTCATTCTCACCCACACAATCCTTGAACCCACAGACCCATACTCTCTTACACATTCCTTCCATTTGCTACTTACAAACAAACATGCACCTTCTCTCGCTGTTCATTCACTCACTCCAGCACACACACCCATTCCACACTCCCACTCTCTCACATCTGAACCTTTCCATTTGGTCTCTGTCATTCCACATACATCCAGCCTGGCATTCACTAACACTTCCAGAACCTCTCTCTCTTTTGTGCCATCATTCATGCCACTAACATTCCACGTAGCCATTCTCAGAATGTCCGAAGGTATGTCCTTAGTCGGTCGTGGTTCGTCAACGTAGGTTCCGTCCGCATCCGAGGCTGTTCGTTCGTTTTTCTTTGCTTAGATATTTTTTCCGGGTGGGGGTCGCAAGCCCACCTACCCAACCTCTTTAGTCGCCTCTTACAACACGCAGAAGGAACGTGGGGCATATTCTATTCCCTAACCCCCAGGGGGAGATGCACCTAAAAATGCTTATTAGATTCGCTTCGTCCCCCCCCCCCCCTTTTAAGCTTAATGCCAAAATTAATTTCAAACTGTAATTACTGATTCGACAATACTGTATAGTTATTTTATCATATATTATAATATAATATATGATAAAATAACTATATTGCCGAATCAGTAATTAGCCTACAGTTTCACATGACGGCATCAAGTGGGCTGGTCCATACCAGAAAGTCCAGGGCCACTTTTGAGTCCCAGTCCGCCCCTGACTCCACACATACTCTTCAAGCAGCTCATCTCCATCACATCCAGCTTTCTTCTCTCCTTTGCCTTCAGAGCCCATGTCTCAGCCCCATCCATCACTGTTGGCACAACAATTCCTTGTTACATTTCACTTTTTACTTTCATTCCGAGATTTATTGTCTTCCACATACTTCCCATTGCTCCGAAAACCTTCCTTCCTTGACACGATCTCTGTTTTACCTCCATTTCCATACCTTCACTCCTGCTTATCGTTCCTCCTAGATATTTAAAACACTCTACTTGTTCTAATATTTCCCCATCCAGCCTCACCTCTAGATTCACCCTACGATCACCCCTATTACACACCATTACTTTACTTTTATTGACGTTCACCTTCAGTTTTCTCCTCCCACAAACCACACCAAACTCATTGACTACCCGCTGCAGTTTCTCCTCAGAATCCGCCACCAACGCTGTGTCATCAGCGAACAGCAACTGATTCAACTCCCAATCTGGAAAATATTAAGGAAACCACCCACCAATTATTTTCATTATTTTTTTTTTAGTTTTAGTTTATTTGCATCAAATAATGATTGACATTAGTTTCAACCTCCGCAAAAATCGTTTTCCCCTTTATCCAACGATCTTAAGGCACGACGCCCGATAGTGGGGAGGGCTATGAAGATCAGGGAAAATGTGGGGTTAAAGACATAAAAAGGCGATATAATGGCTTTTATGATGAAAGTTGGCTCGGGTTTTGTTGTTTTTCAACTTGAGAAAACCCCAAAATGAAAAAACCCGAGCCAAGTTTTGGCAAAAGTTGGCTCGGATTTTAAGATTTTTCAGCTGCATAAAAGACAGCAAGTGCAAAAAAGAAGTTGGCTCGGGTTTTCTTGTTTTTCAACTTAAGAAACCCCCAAAATGAAAAAAAAACTAGCCAAGTTTTGGCAAAAGTTGGCTGGGATTTTAAGATTTTTCAGCTTCATAAAAGTCAGAAAGTGGCAAAAATAAGTTGGCTCAGGTTTTCTTATTTTTCAACTTAAGAAACCCCCAAAATGAAAAAAAAAGTAAAGTTTTGGCAAAAGTTGTTGGATGATAGCCTATCCTACATGGGATAGAAAATGAACTTACCCAGTAAGCTCATTATCCATTATCCAACAATTAAGCAACATTAAAGATTTTAGCCTAACCTACCAACCTTACCTAACCTAACCTAGTATTATGGGTGGGGGCTGCCACCCCCACACCCCCGCTGGTTGGATAATACATTGGATAGAAAATTAAGTAAATTCCTAGTGTTAATTAGACAGAAAGGCAGGGAGAAAGAGGTCCGCAGAGTCGTGTTGTGTGCCGTCTATGGGGAGAGGAACCCTGGACAAATATCGTTACAGGTTACAGGTTCTAGGTTCTGTATCTCCCTTAATAGAATTTTTCGAGGGTTGACACTTATTTTAACATGGAGTATAGGTTATATTACATCCTAAATGAAATTTAAAATATCTGTGAAAATTCTTGGGATGTTTATATAATAGAAGTTACTGTGAGACACGTAATATGTTGAAGGGGGAGCTCTGCCCCCTCTAAACACCCATCACTTATGTCATCATAATCTGTTGTACTTTATAGGGGGTCCAATTAAGGAGAAAGTGAATTAACAGACGAAATTAGGCCGCAAACTACAATAACATAGCGGGCCGCCGTTTATGGGAGACTTTTTACACATAATTTTCAATGTTAATTTTCTCCCTTAATCGATTTTTCCAAATTATCAAACTTACATAAAAATGAAGTACAGTTTATAGGGATTCCAACATGCATTTCAAAATTGTCATAAAAATTGGTGGGTGGTTTGCTTAATATATACCCCCAATCTCTACCATTCTTTCCTACTAAACCCAATCCTCTACCCATAGTTCTCATTTTCACCTCCCTCACCACACCGTCCATAAACATATTAAACAGCCATGGTGACATTACACAACCCTGTCGCTTGTATACAGTATAATGCAATAATTAAAGAAATAAAAACAGAGATAAAGGGGTCTCGACACAATAAATTATCCTTAAGATACGGCAGAGTAATGCACGAAAATAAGTAAATAGTAAACAGGACAAGTGATATACATATAATGTTACCATATTAATTGATACATGCACCTTACACGTCATCTTCGTGCAGATCTGCGTTTATACGTTTACTATCACTTGGGATCATATCAAAATAGTGAAATTTAAATGCAGAGTTAAAATGCTTTTCAGTCACTTCATTTATACTGTGTGTAATAAGTTTGTGAATATTGTGTTCATTTGATCTTTAACTAATTTCGTTGCTCAAAGAACTTAGTTTTGTTATCTTTGTTTATTCTCATATCGTTACCTTTAATCAGTACATCCTTCATTTATCTCGAGCCAAGTATTGAAATTCTTATTAATTGTGTATACTTTAATCAATTCGTATTACTATTATAATTTGTTGCAAACTCTGCTACTTTTAAGGACGATACTATTGTGCTAAGACCGATTGTCTTCATCTAATCTTATTTAATTATTGTCTAATTTATAAGCCAAAATTTACCATTACCAACATACTATTTTGATGCCCATGTTCCCTATTTGTTAATAATAAAAACCTGTGTAATCTTTCCTTGTGTTTTATGTCTTGTTATGCCCTGTTTTTCTACAGGTTTAACTTGGGTAATGTGAGTTCTGAATGACTGGGTATATAAGGCTGCATGCACAATACAAGGTATGAGGAATAGAGAACACAAAATAAACACACGGTAACACGACACAAGTTCACGTTTATTGAAGTAAATAAATAAAGAGCATAGATCTACGACTATTTTCGAACCACGGTGATAGTCTCTCGAGATGAGTTTATTGGACTTACCATCTACGACTATTTTACGCTATACCTGACGTCAACTCGGGTTAGTATTATTGTGGGTGCGGGACATTTTCGAGGGCATTACACCGGTGTAATGCCCTCGAAAATGTCCCGCACCCACAATAATACTAACCCGAGTTGACGTCAGGTATAGCGTAAAATAGTCGTAGATGGTAAGTCCAATAAACTCATCTCGAGAGACTATCACCGTGGTTCGAAAATAGTCGTAGATGATAAGTCCAATAAACTCATCTCGAGAGACTATCACCGTGGTTCTTAAAAATCGGACTAAGGTTGCTATACTTTCGTACGTCCGTGGTAGTACAGTGGGTTAGTGCGCGGGCCTGGTGGTGATGGTGGTGCGTCACTAACCAGGGTTCGAACCCCACCCAAGGCATCTCAAAACCTGTGGGTTTTTAGGGGGGTTAAATTCCCTTCAGAGGTTCGTACCCCGCGCCAGGTACCAGGAAAGGTTGAGCCTAAAGGTAGCCTGGGGAAAATTCCCATTCCTATTTAACCTGGAAAAACCTAGCATTTCATTGGTGGCAGTAAGGGAACGTGACCTGGTAGCTACGTGCTGGAGCACCCGTCACGCGAACCCTATACCAAGAGTTGAGATGGCTAAGGTAAAAAGGCTACGATACCCTACGACCTTACGAGGCTAGGGACTAGCCTAACTAAAAAGGAATGTGGTGTAATGCCCTCGAAAATGTCCCGCACCCACAATAATACTAACCCGAGTTGACGTCAGGTATAGCGTAAAATAGTCGTAGATGGTAAGTCCAATAAACTCATCTCGAGAGACTATCACCGTGGTTCGAAAATAGTCGTAGATGATAAGTCCAATAAACTCATCTCGAGAGACTATCACCGTGGTTCTTAAAAATCGGACTAAGGTTGCTATACTTTCGTATGTCCGTGGTAGTACAGTGGGTTAGCGCGCGGGCCTGGTGGTGATGGTGGTGCGTCACTAACCAGGGTTCGAACCCCACCCAAGGCATCTCAAAACCTGTGGGTTTTTAGGGGGGTTAAATTCCCTTCAGAGGTTCGTACCCCGCGCCAGGTACCAGGAAAGGTTGAGCCTAAAGGTAGCCTGGGGAAAATTCCCATTCCTATTTAACCTGGAAAAACCTAGCATTTCATTGGTGGCAGTAAGGGAACGTGACCTGGTAGCTACGTGCTGGAGCACCCGTCACGCGAACCCTATACCAAGAGTTGAGATGGCTAAGGTAAAAAGGCTACGATACCCTACGACCTTACGAGGCTAGGGACTAGCCTAACTAAAAAGGAATGTGGTGTAATGCCCTCGAAAATGTCCCGCACCCACAATAATACTAACCCGAGTTGACGTCAGGTATAGCGTAAAATAGCCGTAGATGGTAAGTCCAATAAACTCATCTCGAGAGACTATCACCGTGGTTCGAAAATAGTCGTAGATGGTAAGTCCAATAAACTCATCTCGAGAGACTATCACCGTGGTTCTTAAAAATCGGACTAAGGTTGCTATACTTTTGTACGTCCGTGGTAGTACAGTGGGTTAGCGCGCGGGCCTGGTGGTGATGGTGGTGCGTCACTAACCAGGGTTCGAACCCCACCCAAGGCATCTCAAAACCTGTGGGTTTTTAGGGGGGTTAAATTCCCTTCAGAGGTTCGTACCCCGCGCCAGGTACCAGGAAAGGTTGAGCCTAAAGGTAGCCTGGGGAAAATTCCCATTCCTATTTAACCTGGAAAAACCTAGCATTTCATGTCTATTGCATTTTGTTTATGTGGTAATTTTGGGAAATAAGGTCAGTCGTCGCCCAGTCGAGAGCTCCTTAGTTGAAGATAACAGCACATTCCCAGTCCGGGAATAGCAATCAGAATATATCACGTTTTTTAGAAACGTGGCATAACAACCCCCTCTTCGTAGAACACGTAGCACAAGTCTTGCAACACAATCCCATCCCTACTCTGTGCAACTCTCCAACCCAAGAGTGAAACGTTATTCTCATCTTCTATTCAACTGCTGAGCTCTGGAACTCTCTCCCAGAATCAATTTTTCCCTCTTCGTATGACATAAATTCCTTCAAACTCTGTGTGTCCAGACATTTTGGCTCGAACGTCTCTTGATTTTGGCCCTGTCACTCTTTCAACTCTGGGGGAGGCACTCGTCTCAGGCAGTTCTGTCTTTTGTCTTCTTCATTCACATAGAAAAAACAAATATTTGGGAATACTGGCACAACATAATATTGTTGTCTTTGGATATACATATTACATGATCAAATAATAAACTTAACTCGTTCTTTGATAATTGAGATAGCAAAATGGCGTTCAAAGACAAAAATATCCAATCTCTCTTACAAAGAATCTCTTCGGTTCGTAATGAATAAATTTATATATAAATATATTTTGTTTGTCTTTCTGCTACACTGTTCGTTACTCAAGGCCAACGTTTCCAAGAGCTAGTATTGATTTCAGCTCCCCCACCAGTCCACCACCCACTCCTCCGATTAGATATCTACACGAATATCTTTTTAGAATTTAAGATACACAAATTATATTTGTTCAGAGTAAAGCACATTACAATTTCGGGACACTGACCTTTATCATCTCTAGCAGTGAATTATGCACTCGTGACTCCTTATTAGGTATAATGGATACAGAAATATTACTGGCAATTGCAAAGTATGGAATAATTTGGGTGTGTAATCCTTAGGGTTTAGGATAGGGGGAGGTGATGGCGAGGAAAAGTAACTGTATAGGATACAAAGTTCATATTTGCTCGCACAAACTGTGCATTACACCATATGGACAAATGGATATGAATGTATGGAACATATAGCCTATATTTTGATTAGCCAACATATGGTCCGAGATGGGGAGGCCATTCCAAGGTTCATAAGGAAATATATTTTGACAGTGTTTATGATACGGTGTTGACAAAGGCTTTCTAAAGGGTAAACCTGGATTTGTTGAGCGATTGTACAATTATTCACATGAATAATCATCCACTCAGTGATTTTTGTATGCAAGGAAAATTTGCATGACTGAATTGGAAGCGCAGTTTGTTATGCAATATACATGATAAATAAACGGTTCAATGATGTATTTGTTGTAAGTCAATCACGCTATTATATAGGCTACGTCCATAACAAAAATCATAGCGAGTGCGAATTTATGTGAGCAACTGTACTATATATTGAAACTAGATCATGAAACCTTTTTTTTTTTTTTACGTCGTTTATATTTTTTGTTTTTGTTTTTTACCGATTATACGTACAGCATTTTGCTGTGCATAATGACATATTTTGTTCTAATTATCCCTGGTACACAATAGATAATAGGCATAACATTTTCCTGGTATGATCATAGAGGGAGGTCCGCAGTAAACAAGAGGGGCTGGCGACAATGTTGCCAATTTAGCTGTTTTATTGCTAGATCATAGATATATATTCCAATCTAGTGACAACTATTGACATCTGGGGTCATAGATTATAGTTATATTTTGGATATTTTAGCAGTCTGATAGTCTAAATGTTGTGCTAATTTTCAGACGATAATATTATGCATTTTCTACTATTTAGCACCAGTATAGCGGCTTTTGAGGACTTATCTAGCGAAATGTTTATTTGGTAACTCTTGGTGTTACATATCTACCCCCAGCGTGACAGAGCTACCCCCTCGGTCACCACGTGCTACGACAGCTGACGAGTCCCTAGTCCGCCGCGCGCTCCTCAGTTATCGCCCAAACTTGGAAGTGTGAGGATGTGTTACTGGTACGCCTGGCATGTATAAACAAAACACCGGTGATAATACATTCATAATCTGATTGCATTGTACCAGTTGCATCAAGGGATAATAACTTATCGTGGTGTTTTGAAGTGATTTGAAAATAACTGGATTTGTACTATTGTGTGGTGTTTCTCAGCAGCTACCGATTGAAGGCTACTCAGGTAAGTGACCCTCTTGTACTACCAACTCGCTGCAGTTTTCAAGGTTATGGTTGCTACAAAGATTGAATTGTAGGGCCGCATTCTTAAATTAAATGTGCGGATTCGGAGAGGGTAGGCTATTACCTATCTCATAACGAACGAAGATTACGGAACTGAGCAATGATATCTGGATGACGACCATTAACTAGCCCTAGCCTTTCTCCAAGTTTCTAAAAGATGAACAGGATTTAATTATTTAGTTTATTAAGGCATGGGTTCACAATGGCGAGGTTTAAGAATGTGGCTGATAGCCTCGATAGGTCAAGGTGTCGGTGACATGCTCCACAGCTGGGATAAGTTTGCATTTTTGTTTATGTATAGCCTAGGCTATATTTATTATTAGCCTAGGCCTAGGCCTATTATTATTGGGCTTAGGCTATTTGTTTAAAGTTTGCGTTGGTATTTAGGCTAGCCAACGAAGTCTAGGCTAATATTTTTTCTTTAATTTCCGGGGGTAAGGCAGGAGGCTATGAATCCCCCTCTCCCTGTAAAATTCCCCTATTCAACGAGAAAGAAAAAGGGGCGAAAGTGTTTCCGGGCCCTAAGAATTGGAATGCTAGGCTATAGGTGTATGTTCAGTTCGGGCTGTCTCGAGTCGGCCACCCCCAGCATGCATAGGCTACAATGACAATTGGCCTATATAGGAGTGGTATAGCCTATGCGTCATAAAGATTCTATGGGCTATGGCCCTAGGCTATAGCCTACACATATTGAGATCCCAAATGTGGAGCATAGGCCTAGACTTTTCTTAACCGTATTCTTAAACCTTCCCACCGTGAAACCGGTAAATTGATACGGTGTGACAGTCACGAGTTTTAGCATGTGTTTTTTCCTTTTTTTCATTTTTTTTGATAGCCTATAGGCTACAGTGTTGTTTTATACCAAGGACTGCAGCAAATGAGTATTTACCCATTATCCAACAATCTAAAAACACGGCCCCCACTAGTGGGGAGGGCTATGAAGATCAGGGAAATTGCAGGGTAAAAGGGGAAAAATAGGGGTAATATGGGAAGAAACTCCAAAATTTGAAAACCCGAGCCAACATTTGCCAAAACTTGGCTCGGGTTTAGCGATTTTTTGAAGTAAAAAAACACAGTAACCTAACCTAGAACGTTGGATACAAGAATAACCCTTACCTACCAGCTAGTATGTGTCCCTAGTTTATCCCATAGCCTACCTACCAGCTGATCCCTTGTCATGAACCTAACTAAGAAACTTAACCTAACCTAAAAGTAATACGTCGAATCGTGGATAGAAACTAACCTTGACGTTATTTTGATGTGGATGGGTAGAGAGGGAAATAAATAAGGTAGCAGAGAGAGTGTTAGAGAAGGAGAAAATAGGGAGGAAAGGTAGAGGAATGAAAGGGTGGTGGAATAAAGACATTAAGGAGGCGAGGAAGAAGAGGAAAGAGTTGGAGAAGGGAAATATAAGTGAGGAGGAAATTCGAATAGCAAGGGAAGAATACGAGAGGGAAAGGAAAAACACAAACAACTTAATAAGAGGAGCAATAGAGAAGCATGAACAGATAGAAATTGATAGGATAAAAGAGAAGGGGGACAAAGGAAAAGCTGAGTGGTATAGATGGCTAAAAAGAGAAAAAAGGAGGGAAAAGGTAGTAGTGGAGTTGAACGTAGGTGGGGAAAAAGTTAGGGATGAAACTAAAATTGGAGAGGAAATAAAAAGATATTGGGAGGAGGTGGGAGGGGTAAATGACCAAATAAGAGTAGGGCAATGGAATATTGAACTAAATGAGGAAGAAGTAAATGAAAATATGAATGAGATGGTGAGTGAGGAGGAGATTAGGAGGAGTGTGAAGAAGCTGAAGAGAAACAAAGCGGCAGGACCGGATCGGATAACAGCAGAGATGTATATTGAAGGAGGGGAGATGATAGTTAGAATGTTAAAGAAGCTATTTGATAAAATATGGGAGGAGGAAGAAATACCAGCAAGATGGAAAGAAGAAAGGGTCACATTGATTTACAAAGGAGGAGCAAAAAATGTGCACGAAATGGGGAGTTATAGACCAATAACGGTAATAAACATAATAAATAAGATATTTTATGGGATACTAAAGGAGAGGGTAGGAGAGTATGTAGAAGAAAGGATCCTACTTAGTGAAGAGCAAAATGGGTTTAGGAAGGGGAGAAGAGGAACAGACAATATATTTATATTAGATGAGATTATAGAGAAAAAGGCAAAGCAAGGGAAATAAGAACATAAGAAAATGGGAGTCTGCAGAAAGCCGATTGGCCTAAGCAAGGCAGATCCCTGACCCACACAACCCCAAATCAATTACAAAGCCCAATTATAGGCTCAACACTCTAATACCCTGAGGATCATCTTACCAAAACGGTTAGAGATTAACGCAGGATTATGGGGGTCCGCAGAGCGCTGATTGGCCCAACCCGGCTGATCCCCCTTCACACCCAACCCTTCTCGTCCATATGCTTATCCAATTTTATCTTAAAGCTCCCTACAGTTTTAGATCCCACTATAGCACTTGGTAGTCCATTCCACCCATCTACAACTCTGTTACCAAACCAATATTTGCCTATATCTTTTCTGAAACGAAATTTATCTAATTTGAAACCATTGGTACGAGTTCTTTCGCTATCACTGAGCTTTAGTACATTTGTCATGTCCCCTTTGTTAATCCCACTAACCCACTTGAACACCTCTATCATATCCCCTCTAACTCTGCGTCTCTCTAACGAATGTAAACCTAATTTCTTCAACCTTTCTTCATACGGAAGATTTCTAATATTATGGATCATTTTTGTCATTCTACGTTGTACTCTCTCCAATGAATCTATGTCCATTCTGTAATAAGGACACCAAAATTGGACAGCATAATCCATATGGGGTCTCACTAATGACAAGTAAAGTTTTAAGATAACATCAGCAGTTCTGTTACTCACACTCCTAGAGATGAACCCGAGAATCCTGTTTGCCTTATTACGAACGCCTATACACTGTTTTCTAGGCTTCAAATCATTGCTAACAAACACACCTAGATCTTTCTCGCAGTCTGAATTTTCTAATTCTAAATTAGCTAGTTTATATTTAACATTTGTTTGCATCTTCCCTATCTTTAATACCTTGCATTTGTCAATGTTAAACTTCATCTGCCAATTTACTGACCATTCATGTAAGGTATCTAGATCCCTTTGGAGGCACTCTATATCACTATCTGAATCAATTGATCTCCCCATTTTAGTATCGTCTGCGAATTTACTTATCCTACTAGTTATACCTAAATCTAGGTCATTTATGTATATAAGAAACAACAGGGGACCTAATACCGATCCCTGGGGGACACCACTTTTGACTGCTTCCCACTCTGACTTGGTACCATTTATGCTGACTCTCTGTTTCCTACCAATTAGCCATGACCTAATCCATCCCAACAACGCCCCACCTATTCCATGTGCCTCAACCTTTCTCATCAATCTCTCATGAGGGACTCTGTCGAAAGCTTTACTGAAATCTAAATATATAATATCGTATGCCTTGTCATTATCTACTGCTTCATATACCTCTGAGAAAAAAGTAAGCAAATTAGTAAGGCAAGAACGTCCCTGAGTGAATCCATGCTGGGAAGAATTGATTAAGTTAAATGTTTCTAAGTGGTTTCTCATTTTCCTAGCAATAATTGACTCTAGTAGCTTTCCTATGATTGAAGTGAGACTAATGGGACGGTAATTGGATGCTATTGATTTATCACCTTTTTTGAAAATCGGAACTACATTTGCAAGCTTCCAAGCTTCTGGAACTATACCTGTTTCTAATGAATTGTTAAAAAGAAATGTTAATGGGTAACTTAACTCATCTCTGCATTCTTTTAATACTCTAGCATATACCTCATCAGGACCAGGCGATTTCTGAGGTTTCAGTCTGTCAATTTCCTTAAGCACATCATTTCTACTTATAGTAACCGTACTTAACCTATTTTCTATACTATCGCTATATACCTTACGGACTTCTGGAATCTGTGCCAAATTTTCATTAGTGAAAACGGATAGAAACTGACTATTTAATGTACTGCACATTTCTAAATAATTTTCTGTCATTTCTCCTATCGAAGTTTTAAGGGGGTCTATTTTATCTCTAACTTTAGATTTATATAGCTGGTAATGCCTTAGGGTTATTTTTTGAGTCATTGGCTATCCTGATTTCATAATTTCTTTTGTCTGTCCTTATACATTTTTTAACATAAGAACATAAGAATGTGTGTTTATAGTGTGTTTGGATGTGGAAAAGGCATATAAGATTAGTAGGGGAGTTGCAGAAGCAGTGATGGAGAAACTAGGAGTGAGTAGGAAGATAAGGAACATGATTATGAATATGTATGAAGGGGCGGAGACAGAGATTGTGTGGAAAAATATTGCAGTGAAAGGAATCAGGAGACGGAAAGGGTTGAGACAGGGATGTAACCTGTCGCTTTTCATTTTTGCAATGTGCATGGAGGAGTTGGTGAGGAGAATTAAGAGTAAGGGACAAGGAGTGAAAATAGGGCAACACAGGCTAGCAATTCTGACGTTTGCTGATGACGTAGTGTTGATAGCAGAGACAGGAAGATATGGGGGAAATGTTACAGGAGGCGGAAAGGTTTGGTAGAGACCTAGAAATGAAGTTCAGTGTAGAGACAAGCAGTATGATAGTAGTAAATGGACCAGAGGCAGTAGAAATGAGGATAGGAGGGGAAAGAATAGAAACAAGGGAGGAAGTGAAGTATTTAGGGGTATGGATAGGGAGGGAAGGGCGACAAAGGACAATGAATGAGAAAATCATGAAGGTGGAACAGTGTAGTGGGAAACTGTGGAATGTGATAAAAAGCAGAGTGAATAAATATAAAATAGTAAGAGAGGTGTGGAAGGACTTTGAAGTGCCGAGAATAATGCATGGGATGGATGTGAGAGGGAGTACAGGGGGAGAAATAAATAGACTAGAGACGGGACAAAATAAAATAGGAAGAATGGGGTTGGGAGCAAGAAGGTGGACAGCAAATGAAGCAGTGAGAGGGGAGATGGGATGGAGTACGTTTGAGGAAAGAGTGGCGAAGGCAAAGTTGAGGTACAAGAGCAGGTTGGAGGAGATGGAGGATAATAGGTGGCCAAGGAGAGTGAATGAATGGGGGGAGGGGAAGAGTAGATGGGCAAAAGAGTGTAAGAGAAAACTGAAAAAAATAGGAGTGAAACAAAGAAGGGTGGGAGAGGAGTGGAGAGATGTAGGGAGTAATGCAGGACTAGGTCAGGGAAGGAGACTAGAGAAAGAGATAGGAACGAGAGTGAAGGAAGTAGGAAGACAGGAATGGAAGAGAAATATGGAGAAGAAAAGTACACTGATAAGATATAGAAGCAAGGGGAGACCGAGAAAAGAAGAGTTCTATGACGGAAGTTGGGGAGCAGAACTACTGTTTAAGGCTAGGGCAGGAGCATTAGAGACAAATAGGAGAACATGGAGGTGGAATGGGGGGGTGAAAGAGTGTCTGCAGTGTGAGGTGGGAGGGAGGAGACAATAGAACATATAGTGACAGAGTGCCAGGGGTATTCAGAGGAGAGAGATTGGTTGGAAAATGAGTTGAAACGGGTGGTAGGGGAGAGGGAATGGGAAGAGGAGGATGATGAGGGTGTAAAATTTGTGTTAGGTCTCGGGACAGAAGAGGGGGTAGATGGGGAAATGGGGAAAATAATGAAGGTAGTGAAAAGATTCCTGGAGCAGGTGTGGCAAAACAGAAAACGGAATAGAATAGAGTAGGGTGAGGGGGGAGAAGGTGACAAGAGTGGGGGAGGAAGAAAAATGAGATTAAATAGGAGAGAAGGGAAAAGTTAAATTAAGGTAAGGAGAGAACAAGATATTGGGGGGTGGAGCAGGGGGTAAATAGGGAGAGGAGAGTTCTGCTTAAGCTATATACTTCAATTCTTTTTCTTTAACTATCTTTTCTACGACTACAATTTTCTAAACTAATTCTTAATCTAGCTCTAGCTGTTTCTGGAGAGGTCACCGGTGCATAGGTGAGCTGACTTGGAAAGGGACAGCAACTCCACAAAAAGAAGAAGAAGAAGAAGAAGGAGTAGGTTGCAGTGAGAGAAAAAAATCTATACCCTAGGCCCCAGGCCAGTATAACTCCATTTATTTGTCACCAATTATTTTGACATATTTGAAGACAGATATGGAATCTATATGCTCTAAGCATCATATTAAAATTAGTTTCAACCCTCGGCAAAACTTAATAAAAATAGGCCTATTTGGTACTAAACATAGATTTTGATAATTATCGCGAATAGACTCGCAGCGTTATTATACATAATTTATTAGGGAAAGTGAAGCTCTATGGAATCCTTATATATTACTCGCATAGATTCCGTTGTGGTAGAATAGTTTTGATAAGTTTTGTAACTCGATTTTGTCGATATAAATAGTCCCGCGCGTAAACAAACTCAGTCCCGCAATCTTGAGAGCTCTGCTACGGACGTGTTCATGTTTACAAAAAGTGTTCGAAATGGAGTACACTCGCTACGGTAAAGTGTTATGTTCTACAAAGATGTTATTGTATGTCTAATATATGAACCCACAGTAGCTGGCATGCAACTTGCAAGGGCTAGTGTTGTATCCCACGTACTGGGGTCTAGGGCACTCTAGGGTTAGGTTGTATGGTTAGGTTAATATACTAGGTCTCGGAAACAAGATTCGTAGTTGCGGTAGTATTTACATCAAAACTATAGTTAACTATCAAAACTATTCTTCCACAGTGGAATCTATGTGAGTATATTATAAGGATTCCATAGAGCTTCACTTTCCCTAATAAATTATGTATAATAACGCTGCGAGTCTTTAAAAAAAAAAAATACCCAAACATTCCCTATATACCTGTATAAATATATATATATATACCGGTAAATATATATATATATATATATATATATATATATATATATACCGGTATATAATATATATATATATATATATATATATATATATATATATATATATATATATATATATATATATATATATATATATATACAGTATATTAGTGTGTACGATAATTTTGGTGCAAATTCCATAATTTTGTGGTCACAATACGATAATTCTGCATTTAGAATACGGCAACACTGCGTCCGCCGCCGCACTCATGTTATTGTTATGAACCTCTCGGCCCTCCCACTGCCACTCGGTGGCGGAGTAGGGTATGTCCCATAATACTGTGTTTTTTGCACTGTTACCCAATCAGCGGGGGTGTGGGGGTGGCAGCCCCCACCCATAATACTAGGATAGGTTAGGTAAGGTTGTTAGGTTAGGCTAATGTCTGTTACGCTTTTAACCCCTCATTTTCCCTGAACTTCATAGCCCTCCCCACTATCGGTCTTAAGATCGTTGTATAATAGGGAAAACGGTATCTCCGAGAGTTGTAATTATTTCCAAACGCTATATATTGATGAAAACTAACAGGGAAAAATAAAAAAATCCATGGGAAAATTGGTGACAGAAAAATTGAGTTTTTCCCCTCGGCCTAAAGCAGAAATCCCGTAAAACAGGACTTGTCAGTATAACTAAATAAGTTGGTCACCAATTATTTTGCAATATTTGAAAACAAATATGGATTTTATATACTCTAAACATAATATGAAAATGTTTTTTAAGCCTCGGCAAAACCTAATAAAAATATATGGTACTAAAATGGAATTTTGGGTCAATATACAGGAGGCGCTACAATATAGGTAGCAAAATTCTAATGGTAGTTTTGGGTTCCTATCATTATATTCTTCATTTCTATATACTTTTTATCCCCGGGGAAAAACAAAAAAAATCTTGTGGATTTTTTTTTTTATTGGATTTTTTTTTTTTTTTTTTATTAACCTAACCTAACCTAAATGTATTTGGGGGCTATTAGGTTAGGGTTTTTGGTTAGGTTAATGACCAAAACAAAAAATCCCAAGAAAATAAATGAAAAATCCAAAGATATATTTTTTTCCCCCGGGGATAAAAAGTATATAGAAATGAAGCATATGATGATAGGAACCCAAAACTACCATTAGCATTTTGCTACCTATATTGTAGCACCTCCTGTATATTGACCGGAGTTTGTCGTAACATGGTTGTCCAAACTTCCTATGGACGCCACCGATTCGTACACACGCCATTTTCACCTGTCTCCCGAGGTCTGTCCACCAGCTTTTTAGTCAACACTAACTCCACCTGCCCATAGGTTGGGTTAGGTTAGGTTAGGTTAGATTGTGCATCCGCTTGATCAGGAGTTCGCTCGAAGTGACTCGCATTCGTATTTACAGATACGGCCGAATACCGGTAGGCTACTAAATGGGCGCCGGCCCAACCGCCATGTTGTATCCCACGTAGGCCTACTAGGTACTACGGACACATTGTAGGAGTTAGGTACAAGTTAGGCTTGTATCCAATGTACTAGGTCTATGTTACTGGATATTTATGATTTAAATAAGTGCTACGTTTTCGATAATCTGGTTATATGTCTTTGGAATTAGGGAAATCATGAGCCGGTTTCCGACATTTAGTTAGTCTTTTTCGATTCTCAAAATACGATCCAAGTTTTGCCAAAAATTGGCTCGGGTTTTCCAAAATTATGCTTTTTGGGGTTTGCAATTTAGGGAAACATGAGCCAAAATTCTAAATTAGGTTACTGTAATTGGTTTACTCTTAAAACTCGCAAAATCCGAGCCAAGTTTTGCCAAAACTTGGCTCGGGTTTTCCAAAATTCGGGTTTTATGGCTTTGCAATTTCGGGAAACCTGGGCCAAATTTCTAAATGAGGTTACTGTAATTTTGTTGTCTACAAACTCAAAATCCGAGCCAGCTTTGGCCAAAACTTGGCTCGGGTTTTCGAAACATTGGGTTTTAGGCCTTTGAAATACCGGTACCTTAAAACCCGAGCCAAGTATTGCTAAAATACGTTTTAATCGCCGTTTTACGCATTTAACCCCTCATTTTCCCTGTACTTCATAGCCCTCCCCACTATCGGGCGGCGTGTCTTCAGATCGTTGTATAATGGGGAAACCGGTTTCGCCGAGGGTTGTAATTATTTCCAAACACTATATATTGATGAAAACTAACAGGGAAAAATACAAAAATCCATGGGAAAATTGGTGACCATCTTATTTAGTTTTTCCGACTTGTCATTATGCAGACAAGACTGTGTTTTACCCTATATCTCTCTTATAATACATTTGCGAAGGGAAGGACATGTATAGGACTGAATACTATTATATAAAATACCTATAGGCTACACAAACATCGATGGGGCTTGTAACTGTCACACCGTAAAATCTTACCGTGAAACCCTACTCCTTTATGAACGAAATAGCCTATAACGATAACGAGATTTGGATAACGAGATTTGGTAAATGTTTATCACCAACCAGTGACGAGTTTTCAGGTTATTTTTGTTTGTTTTTTTGATACACAGTCTTGTTTAATACCAAGGACTGTCTCATTTTACTATTTTCCCATTATCCATCAATCTTAAAACACGGCCCCCGATAGTGGGGAGGGCTATGAAGATCAGGGAAATTGCGGGGTAAAAGCCGTAAATAAAGGGGTAATATTGGAAGAACTCTGAAAATACAATATTGAAAAGTAACAAAACCTGAAAATGGAAAAACCCGAGCCAAGTTTTGACCATAGTTGGCTCGTTTTTCAACGTGGATAAAGCCAGTAAGAATGTGGTTAACATTAGCCTAACCTAACCTAGTATAATGGGTGGGGGCTGCCGCCCCCACACCCCCGCTAAATCCATGAAATCCGAGCCAAGTTTTGTCATTAACCTAACCTAACCTAGTATTATGGTGTTAACATTAACCTAACCCGCTAAATCCCTTAAATCCGAGCCAACTTTTGCCAAAGAAAAACGAGCCAACTTTCGAAATGAGGTTAGGCCTACTGTGATTTTGGACTCTGAAAAATTGAAAAACCCGAGCCAAGTTTGGTCTCTGGTTTTTCTATTTTCAGGTTTTGTTACTTTTCAATATTGTATTTTCAGAGTTCTTCCAATATTACCCCTTTATTTACGGCTTTTACCCCGCAATTTCCCTGATCTTCATAGCCCTCCTCACTATCGGGGGCCGTGTCTTAAGATTGATGGATAGGCTAATGGGAAAATTGTAAAATGCGACAGTCCTTGGTATTAAATAACACTGTATATCAAAGAAAAACCATCTTCAGACTGATCCGGTAAATAAAAATACCAAAGTAGGCCTACAACAAATTACCTGAAAAACTCGTAGCACATACCACCGCGACCTCCATGTTAGGGTTCCATCTTCAAACTGAGCCCGCCCGGGCCGGCGAGGGGCGTGACGTGATGACTGAAAGACTGTGTGATTGGTTGATAATTTGATGGAAGGCTGTGATTGGTTCATGATCAAGACCGCTAGGTGTAGTGACGTTCGACTGAAAGATTGAGGGTAAGCGCTCCCGCACGACGGCCATTGTGTACTATTGCGCCGCGGCCATCGACAGGGAGGTATTTCTTACAGTTTCTCGTATTTCACTTATAGCGAATTTGCGACGGTAAGTACATACCGGTATACACCAACAAAGTATCGTTCATGAAAGTGATAACACACTAATAATCATCGATGGGGCCCATCACTGGTTGGTGATAAACTCTTACCCGAGATTTTGTTTTGTATTTGTTTAACCCGCTGAGTGCCAGCCAATTTTGCCGGTGTGCTTCTGCCAGTGCCAGAGTTTTTTTTTTTTTTTTTTTTGCTAAATCTATCAAGTTGGGAGAGAAAGGAAGGATAATGGTAAAACAAACACTCCCCTTGTCCATTTTCGCCAGAAATCAGGTCCCCGGGACCTACTTTCGGGACGAAAGTAGCTGAAAAGACACTATAGACTACAGAGACTTTTATGGTATCGGAATGTATGGGTGGGAGGGTGGTTTTGGGGTTGGTGGGGGGAAGGTAGAAGGGTAATTGACTTGTGTTACACATATGAAGCCGATTGGTGAGGTAGTTTCACCACCACGGATTTTCCTTTTTTTTCCTTTTTTTCCTTTCTACGCTGGAAGTGGGTGGTGGGAGGTGGTTGGGGGTGTGGTGGAGGGAAGGCAGAAGGGTAAGAGACTTGTCACACTAGTATGGAACCGATTGGTCCAATCGTTTCGCCGCCACAGATTTTCCTTTTTTTTCCTTCTGACGGGACCGACAGTCAGCGAGTGGGTGGGAGGAGGGATTTGGGATTTTTGTGGTGGGTAGCGAAAAGGGTATAAGGTACATGTGGTAAAAAAAAAAAAACAACATAGGTGCAGTCGTTTCGCTGCTACGATTTTTTTTCGGCGAGGACGTATATATACGTCCCTGGTACTGGGCGTGACAACACCCTAGGACGTATATATACGTCCCTGGCACTCAGCGGGTTAAACTTCGGAGATTTCAAGTTCTCTTTCATTAATTAACTCAATTCCAATATATTCGTTCATTATGGGCTGGATGACACCCACACGTCTGTAAAGAGAACCTTGTCCGTTGATTCCTTGTGTAAAATTGGTTCCTTATTTTGTTCACATTTGCTTTCCCCATGTAATCAGCCTACTCATTTTGGATGCTGTACAGTCGCGCTAATAAGTCCTGTCCCAGCTGTCATTACGTTTGGCTTGCTCTGTGCTATATTATTGTCTGTCAGATGTTGAATAGGGTGGGTAAGTGGGGTGCTGGATAACTCGTACCTCAGTTCAGTTGAAAGTCGGGAAGCAGGCCTATTAATTAAGATAATCTTCAAGGACACTACATCCGCCTTATTAGAAACAATTTATAAGGGAAAATAGGGACCAATAGACTCGCCATATTTTTTTCATTATAGTCCGCATGGAGGAATTTCGTTATTGACACTTGCAAAAACCTGATTTCACAGACAAATACACCAAAAAGATGTCAAAGATGTCACAAATAACGGGGGCGGCAGCCCCCACCCATAATACTAGGATTGAGTAGGATAGGTTAGGTAAGGTTGTTAGGTTAGGCTAATGTCCTTTCAAAGGGGTATAGGCTAGTAAACACTATAGATAGCCTATACCTGGTCAGAGGTAAGAAGAAGAGTCCTGCTGTAGTCTCCTTGAATGCTACCTTTATATTATTAGTCCTACACCTATAAAATATTATTGATGATTGTGTGTTATCATACATAATCTCTTCTCTCCTAATTTCAGTCTTGAAAGCTTTATATATTTCTAAACTACTCTTTTCATCTACTTCTCTCCTCCACTGATTTGGCGGAACTAGTCAACTCGTACTCACTTGCCTAGTCAACTCGTACCAATAACCTTGAAAACGGCCCCTCTTTTTTTCTGTATCATAATATACTAGTAGGCCTAGGCCTATTATGTATCAAAATATACTAGTAGGCCTAGGCCTATTATATATTCTTTTGGTTATTGCTTTGATATAATTTGGTTAGATTATCGTCTTGTATATAATACGATACATAGGCTACTCTATCTCTGGTTGCCATTTCCGGACCACCCATAGAGGTAGGCAATGTGGCCCGTATTGTTATAAAGTGGTGTCCCCTGGTGCCCTAAGTCCTCTGTCCCAAGCTATCATTATCATTGCAGTACGGTACGTAGTAGGCCTACTTAAGTCCTGTAAAATTCAAATATGGTCTTAAGGCAACCTTGGCTTGCAACATAGGATCATAAAGTTGAAAGTAGGGAGTATGGGGCTTGATTAGGTTTTTACCCCACAATTATAGGAACGCTGCCATCGATAGGGAGATATCTTGTTTTTTTTTACAGTGCATTATATAGTTCCCATATACCGGTATTGCATTTGCGATGGTAATGACTTATAGCAATGAATTATGGGTTATGACAAACTTATAAGAACATAAGAAAATGGGAGTCTGCAAAAAGCCGATCGGCCCATACAAGGCAGATCCCTGTCACACCCAACCCCAATTACAAGGCCCAATTATAGACCCATCTCACTAATACCTTGAGTACTGACCCCACCAAAACGGTCAGAGATTAACACAAGATTACTGGGGTCTGCTGAGCGCCGATTGGCCCACACCTGGTAGATCCCCCTCACACCCAACCCATCTTGTCCATATGCCTATCTAATTTTATCTTAAAGCTCCCTATCGTTCTTGATCCCACTATATCACTTGGTAGCCTATTCCACCCATCTACAACTCTGTTACCAAACCAATATTTGCCTATATCTTTTCTGAAACTAAATTTATCTAATTTGAAACCATTTGTACGAGTTCTTTCGCTATCACTGAGCTTAGTACATTTTTCATGTCTCCTTTATTAATTCCACTAACCCACTTGAATACCATAATCATAATACCAATATTATAATCCACATAGGCTAAATATCGATGGGTCCTATATCGGGTCGGTCCTAGATTAAAACCCCAAAGGGATCTAGGTTAGATACACTACAGTGACTACACGAATGGGCAGTAAATTGGCAGATGAAGTTCAATTTAGATAACGCAGCGTAG
Source organism: Paralithodes platypus (assembly GCA_032716605.1). Taxonomy (NCBI): domain Eukaryota; kingdom Metazoa; phylum Arthropoda; class Malacostraca; order Decapoda; family Lithodidae; genus Paralithodes; species Paralithodes platypus. The sequence continues at coordinate 31,327,974 of CM064480.1, forward strand.
TGAAATTGGAGAGTCATCGTCAACTGTGATCTGAAACCAGTAAATCAATGCATCAGTTTTCGAAATAAGACAGAGTTACTGGATATATATTTAGATAATAGAAGAGTGAGTAGCAGAACAGCAGACGTTATCATGAAACTTTACATAGCGTTAGTGAGACCACATGCTGTTCAATGAGGTAAAACTGTACTAAAAATCCAGATGGCGCTGGGGGTCTTATTCTGTTATACTGATGTTTTGGACCGACAGTTAGCCCATAGATCTTTTTAGGCTTAATAGGTCCGGTAGAGCATATACATCATTGCTATATATGTCATTAAGAGCCGAAATGTATTATAAGGGAGAACAAAATAAAAACTCTAAAATATATAGGTTACTGTAAAATAATAAGTTTTCAGCCAGTATCCTACCAATAGACGGCACCGCGGCTACCGTAGCCATTGTTTGCAGCTATCCTAGGTTAGGTTAGGTTAGGCTAATAGGTCTAGCACATAAAACAAAACAAAAAATCAGCGGGGGTGTGGGGGCGACAGCCCCCACCCATATACTAGGTTAGGTTGGTAGGTTAGGCTAATAGCACAACAAAAGTAACCCAACCAGCAGGGGTGTGGGGGCGGTAGCCCCCTCCCATTTGCTAGGTTAGGTTAGGTAAGGTTGTTAGGTTACGCTAATAGCACATTAAACAAAAAAGTAACTCAACCAGCGGGGTGTGGGGGCGGCAGCCCCCACCCATAATACTAGGATAGGTTCGGTAAGGTTGTTAGGTTAGGCTAATGTCTCTTCAAAGTTGACTATTTTTATAACATAAGATATTAGGCTACCCACTCCACCCCGTGAAATCCGAGCCAGCTTTCGTCAAAAGTTGGCTCGGGTTTTCACAAAATTGGGTTTTATGGGTTTGCAATTTGGGAAAACCCGAGCCAACTTTCGAAATTAGGTCACTGTCTTTTTCGTTTATTAAATATTGCAAAATCTGAGCCAACTTTTGACAAAACTTGGCTCGGGTTTTCGAAATATGAGGATTTATGCTTTTTAAAAATCATTAAAACCCGAGCCAAGTTTTGATACAAAACACTATATTATTGTATTTTTATGCTTTTAACCCCTCATTTTCCCTGAACTTAATAGCCCTCCCCACTAGTGGGGGGCGTGTTTTTAGATTGTTGGATAATGGGTAAATACTCATTTCAGCTCCTTCAGTATCCTATAAAACAACACACTATAGGCCTATCTGAAGGAAAAATAAATAAATAAAACTTACTGAAATCGCTGTCGGTCCAAAAAGTCAGGTTTACCTCTTATTCAAAATGACTCGTGTGTGATGCACCATTGAGGTGTTTTGAGGGTTTTCGTGATTTAAGAGGTTTAATACAGTTCGCAACTATCTATGACATAGTTGTGTAGTATATTTTTACTAGATTCATAATATGATGGTTATATACTCGTTAATGCAGTGAATATATAATTATTAACATAATTTGATACATAAATATCAGCTTCCTGAACAAGAAATTTAGTTTCATCTAATGTGGTGTAATAGGCTGGGCGAAATTTTAATACTCATTGAAATATTGTATTTACTTCCTTTTTAGTTACTAACAAATACGTGTTTCAGTAGAAATTGGCTAAACATACGGTATTATATTCTGTAGCTGTAGAATTTGGCAGGTTGAATGTCTGCGCCTGCGCACTATAGTTTTTTCCTACAAAACAAGCTATCGTGCGCTTTAAAGTTACCAATTTATAATCCACTATCAAATCGGGCAGCTAAATATGTTACCGGCTATATTTCTTATTAGACCAATGACAGGAAATCAATCAATGTGAATCAGAATGTCACAGAGGCAGCAAATTACATACGTGGAGATGCAGGAAATTCGAAAAAGATGATGACAATTTTTTTTACAACACTGCCTTTTCCCCGGTCGACTGTTTAGGTCGTCAGCTGACCGCGGCGGGATATACGTACACAGTGTTGCCAAGGTCTTCTTTTGTTCGCACCATTGGGCTAGTTAGGATTCGTTCAGAAGCGTAGATTTGGGAGTTTCCATTTCAAACGATATTATATTCTTGATTTACAGTGTGATGGGGTGGATAGCCTCTGAAGTACCGGTATTATCCTAACTAACTAACATTGAGGAAAGCGGAATTGGGCTGGTTCTATATACTATTAAAGTTGTAGAGGTGTCGAGTAGCCTATAGCTAGGCTACATTTCATACAAACGTTCATCATGGCTTTCTGTTGGTTGTACTATACATGTATGGTAGCCTATGTGGTGGTGACTGAATAGCCTAATTAAGTGATTGTTTGTGAGGGGGGATTGGGACATTGATGCAGATTTGATGAGTGCATGATTGTGATAATAATGTATGTGGTATTTCATTAATATTTAAATGATGTGACACGTAGGCCACTACTCATACAGTAGGCTATATGGGACTAGGCCTAGTTATATTTGGGGAACTCATAGTATCATGCATGCATGGCTGTTAAAGATAAACATATCAGAAAATGTGTGTGATAGGATTAAAATAGCTGAAATTGTCTGTTGTGCGGTATTAAGTGATTGGGCGAGTTTGGAGATGTGATGTGCGCTGGCAACCTTGGAATACACACACACACACACGCACGCACGCACGACACAATCTATTACCGCATTTTCCTTAACCATCATTATCTCCGATAGACTGGAAATGGTGTCGTATTTCACACCCAAATGCCATAAAAGGGTGTCCAATATCAAGCCAACTCAACCCTGCTCTTCCACAGGGTCTAAACTCAACCCGATTCAGACTTTCGGAACTTGATAACAGTTTTATGACTTTTTGTATATATCCATATATAAATAATCGATTTGGATGTCCTAATTATAAATGTACCTAGCTATATCCTCAGAATCTCCAAAAGAAGAGTCATAATCCTATAGAAGGCCGATAGCCTACCGGAGTTATTATATATACGGTAATACCTCAAAGTAAGCGATTATATTATAGGAATAGTCATCACAATTTTTTACAAATTCAACTAGATCAAAATAATATCGAAATGATGGATCATTAATTATTGATCTTGATATGTAGGCCTAAAGCGTGTTGTTTATAAACATTGGAGCACATGGCCGCAGCCGCGGTGCCACTCCATTCGCGCCTAATCACGATTATATTTCGGTGTATTCTTACTTACATTTATATCATTCGGGTTGATTAGGTTACACAATACAATATTACTAAGTAACAGTACACGCATATGTATAAATATCATAACATTTGTCAGAGTTTAGTAAAGCACCACGGCTGCGTGGGGAGTGCTGAGGGAGAAGTGGCCGAGCTGCGGAGCATGTGCTTGTAGCCTCGTGACCTTGACGTCGTCTTCCCAAGAGTCAAGTTCAGAAAATCAGTGTTCGTCACGGTAATTAATCCGTCACTCCTCAGAATTATTGAAATTTCTATGTATGCGATTATTTCTTGCTCTACTATTAAACAAATAAATATGTTGTATAATTTCACCTAATATATAATGTCACAACACATCTTAAATTGTATATATTCAAATTGATTGCCGATATGTTCTGTTGTCGATTATTCCAGTCCCTGACATACCTCATGCTATTTGGTATATTTCGCTTTTATTTTGTCTTTATTTGCTTTGTAATAAATATTCTGCAATGCATATTTACTTTCATTCTTAAAAATAGTCAGGAAAGGTTGTCCATATAATGTATATATTTAAAAGTCTGGATCGCCCCTTGTCATTTTGTGCCACCACACTTTAATGTGAGTGGGTTATCAGACTTTGGGGTGACACAAAATGCAGCTAAAAACTGAACATTTTACTTTCATTAAGGCTATAATCCACATTATATTAAGATTTCCATCTGTGAGAAACAAATATCTACCACCATTACTGCTAATGTGCACATAGATGCACAACTAATGTCAAATTTAACAAAGTAAGTTAAGTGGGGAAGAGATGTTTACTGTCCGAGAAGTTTCGTTTAATGACTATTATGGGTAGCGAACACTGGCATCAATTTATTATGCGCTTGCCAGATCTGAAACTAGTTTATAATTGTATAATCTAATATCCAGTAAAGTGGCTAATGACGATTATTTTATAAGTTCATCTCGAGTTTTTATACATATCATTTTAATTTTAGGACATGGATACTTATCTATTGTCCCCCTTTTGTCCCCCAGGGATCGGTATTAGGTCCCCTATTGTTTCTTATATACATAAATGACCTAGATTTAGGTATAACTATATTAAAATATTAACAAGACTACTTTTCGAATGACTGCCATGTGTTTTTGTGGGCCTAATCAAATATGTTTTATTAATCATAAATACTTTGTATATTGGACAATGTACTGAATAGAATGTTAGAGTAATATGTATGTAACATTCATGACTATAGAAATCCAGTGATATTTTGATGACTGCGATTTAAACATTTGAATTCACTCGATGGCAACATATTTGGGTTCGGTGCGGAACCTAAGGCGGGATAAATAGCAGACGAATGTTTTATTTTCCCCCATTGTGGTGTCCTTAATTACAGAATGGCCACATATTCCTTGGAGGCAGTAGGCTACAACAAAGAATAACATAAAGGACTATTAGAGCCTACTATTAGAATTTTAGAAGTGTTCCATATGAAGAAAGGTTTAAGAAATTAGACGCAGAGTTATAGGGGATAATGCAGGGTTGTTTGATTTAAATCAAGTTGATTTTAATCACTGATTTAAATCATGATTTAAATCAAATTATTGTTTTGTTAAAAATCACTGATTTAAATCATAACCTTATCATTATTTGAGGGGAAAGAAGGAAAATTAAGCAAATGGGTTTTATGAACACCTATTGTATTATTGTAGTATACGGTAATAATTATTATATCATAATGAGAGTAAATGGTTCCATGTCATCTCAACCGGTAGACCATTTCAACCAAGACCAACCAAACCAGTGCCAAAATATAGTACTAACCTAACCGTATTGGTTGATTTGGTACTGGTTGAGTTGTCCGGTCACCAGACTAAATGAGTGGTGTCCACTGTGGCACTTTTAGATAGCAAATTGCTAAGTGGTTGTTTTCACAGCAGAAATAATGTTTTCTCAATTATTTTATATTCATTATTTGATATTAATGTTAAAGAACTGGGTGTTACTTATTTCTATAGGTTCGGGAACTAGTATAGCGAGGCCGGTCCTTGGTGATCTTGGCCCCATTCTATGTTCTTTCCTCTCACATTACGCTTTCCATAATGCAGTTGGGTCTGAGTACATGATTAGATTGATATCCAAAATTCGAAAATGGATATTAATCGTGATTGTGTAGGCTACTCAACCTTTAACTGTGTTGGTGGTGTAATGGTTTAGGTGCTTGTGTTCTGAGTGTGGTGTCCCGAGTTCGGATCCCGGGAGGGCCATATGCTTTCATTAGTTTATTAAAGTACACTGGGGTTTGTATTTGATATTAATGTTAAAGAACGGGGTATTACTTTATATATATATATATATATACCGGTATATATATATATATATATATATATATATATATATATATATATATATATATATTGTACTGTACGAAAAGCCACACTACTATAACCAAAAGTTGAATGAGCATGTTAAGCCACTTTCACACATTCACGATGTTGGTCCCGATGTACCCCGATTTGAATATCGGGACACAACGTGGTGCAATCCCCAACGTGTTAGGGTCATCGGGGAGCGGCGTGTTACCCACGGTGCGGAACGTGGCAAATTGGTCTTGGCCACCAAAGTTTTGGATTTGTTCAAAAATTTCGCACGATGGACTTTTGGCGTGGTACCATCGGGTACATCGTGTTGTTGACGTTTGGACGGCGTGTTGAGCACCGGGTTTCATCGGTATACACGTGTTGGCATCTGGGTGCATCGGGAACATTAACGGGTTGTTTTTAATCAACAAAAAACAAATATATAATGTTTTGGTCATGCTGCCTAAGCCAAACTGCAGCTGAATCCATGCAATAGTTTCGGAGATATCGGCGTTTGAATGCAAATTATTAGCGCCATGGCGAAATTACCCCATCTTACCCTATCTATTTTTTATCGGTAAACATGGGGAGGGAAAGTACGGGTGGGCGGACTGAACAGTAACCTTCTCCTACGGTGAAATTCCACATATTATTATTATTATTATTATTATTATTATTATTATTATTATTATTTAAAATCTTATATAATAACCTTTCCGGTCAATATACAGGAGGCGCTACAATATTGGTAAAAAATTAAGCTCAATAGCATGTGATTAAGCGATTTTTTTCCCAAATTTTTGATGTAGGTGTCATTCCCAGGAAACTAACATACGGTAATACATTATATGGATATTTACGTTTTAGGGGTTTGTTTACACTTCTTCTTTTTCGTCTTCTTCTGGGAGAGCTCTTTTGCGTGACTGTCAGTCAACAACTGAGACATCTGGTGGGGAATGCAATGAACTATACTGGTGGCGTCGTGGCGAAAGTATCACCCTACCTAATTCATGCCAAGAGTACCGGTACTCGAGTTCACTGACACGTGATGTCTATCGACCAATCAGGGGGTAGGATGTAGTGACTGGGCATACCGCCATCTTTGTTTACATTACGCGTAGTGGCGTCGGACCTTTCCCATCATGTTCCATTGTTCCCGTCTATTTTAACCTAACCTAACCTAACCTAGTATTCATGTAGTAATGACAGGGGGCAAACAGCCGAAAATATAGCGTCGAAATAGACGAGAACGTAAGTGCGAGCGCGGCGATCGCCCTATGTTAACAATGACGACCGTACGCCCGAACTCTACATCCATCCGTATAGTTAAGTCCATTACCGGTTCTGCTGTCGACTCTATTAAGTTGTATTTTGGTAAACATGAATACATAGGATCACCAGATAATATAATCTATAAGGTTCATTGTCTTTGAAGTGCCTCCAAGGTTAAGTGGCGTTATCGATTATTGACTCACTCACTGAACAAAGAAAACCCAGACATACGGGTACGGTAATCAATAGAGCCGTATTAATACCGTACTGAGTTTTTTTATATTTGTATTCTATACCGTCAGCCTTATATTTTTATTTTATATTTATTATTATTAGGCCCTATTATTATTATTATTATTATTATTTTTTTAATTTATTATTATTTTTTAGCTACCGGTACCGTCATTTGATAATATACATCTGCTGCCGAACAATTTATGTACGGTCGTGGTCATACGAAAATATTGGGTAAAGGTGTTTAATCTTTGTGTAGGCTCACACTAATTGACTAAAGCTATAATTACCGGTACCGTTAAGATATAAAAGTACAAACTGTGCACAAGCCTTACAAGCCTTACAGTGAGGCAGTTAGGTAGATAAATTGTGCATTTCGTGAAAATATTTGGCACACGCAATCAAATAGGCATATTCAATATAATCAAAAATAGATATTGGGACATCATAGGTTTACTCTACATTGGCTGTGGCAGCCCCCTTTTAATTACTTTCCATTAGAGTTCTTAAGCACTGATTTTTGCCCCAAACTGTATACCATGGTGGATATGTCAAACTAGTCTCAAATTATTCGGGAATTTCTCGGGGTTTTAGGATGCGTTGCTTGCCTCGTTGCCCGTGTTTCCCTTTCAAACTGGGGCGGGGATTAGGTATAAGAAGATGGGGCCGTTGGTTACATCTCCATAGACTTATGCTGGGGTCACACATTCACGTATATGCTCCCGTATGCTCCCGTACGAAGGTTTATTGGTAGTTGGCAACCGAATACGTAAAACGTAAGGGCTTAGTACGCAAAACGTAAATGAAATTGTGTCTAGTCGTGGGGGTTGGTACGCATGGCGGGCATAGCCACGCTGGTCTTGGAGGTGGTTGGTGCGGCCAAGGTCGCCCGGTATGTTTTGGATTTCGAATCAGATAAGGGGCTCGTGCTCACGTATGTCAAAAGTCGGGAAAGCATACGTTTTGCCTGGCTAGCTGCTACGTCTTACGGGTGCAGCCCCGTAAAACGTAGCAGCTAGACAGGTAAAACGTAAGTTTCTCCCGCCAATCGTACAATGTTCACGTAAAACGGGAAAGTGAAAGTAAGTCCGGGCGCATCTGGCAGAACCGCCGCACTGCGGGTTGGCGGGAAGACGGGGCACCGTTGTACGGTGGGGTCACGGGGGACAACGGGACCAGCGGGGGACACTCCAGTCACACCTCTCACCACACCGGAGCAGCAACCAACAAGCCAACCCTGCCACCCTCTGCACCCTGCCGAAAACAAATCGTAGCAGCGAAACGACTGCACCTATGGCTTTCATATTTTTACCACATGTACCTTACCCTTTAGGCTACCCACCACAAAAATCCCAAATCCCTCCTCCCACCCACTCGCTGACTGTCGGTCCCGTCAGAAGGAAAAAAAAGGAAAATCTGTGGCGGCGAAACGACTGCACCAATCGGGTCCATATTTGTGTGACAAGTGTACGAAGATAAGGAAAAAAAAGGAAAATCTGTGGCGGCGAAACTACCTCACCAATCGGGTCCATATTTGTGTGACAAGTCCCTTACCCCTCTGCCTTCCCCCCACCATACCCCCAACCGCCTCCCGCCACCCACTTCCAGCGTATCCGTACGAAGATAAGGAAAAAAAAGAAAATCCGTGGTGGCGAAACTACCTCACCAATCGGCTTCATATGTGTAACACAAGTCAATTTACCCTTCTACCTTCCCCCAACCAACCCGAAAACCACCCTCCCACCCATACATTCCGATACCATAAAAGTCTCTGTAGTCTATAGTGTCTTTTCAGCTACTTTCGGGACCATCGGGGACCTGATTTCTGGCGAAAATGGACAAGGGGATTTTTTTTTGCCATTATCCTTCCTTTCTCTCCCAACTTGATAGATTTAACCAAAAAAAAAAAAAATGGCACTGGCAGAATCACACCTTCAAAATTAGCTGGCACTCAGCGGGTTAAAGGTTACAAGGATGAATGGTCTTTCCTCTATAAAGGGAGTTCACAAAATTGAACTCCTCCAGGATGAATTCCGCGATTTTGTTCATGGTGCCGATGAAGGAATGGGAATGGTGTGGCCATTCCTGCCCTTTTGTAGTTCCCAGATTCCAACCCAGACCTACGTGGTTGACGAAGACTGTCTTTGTCTGTGTTTGGACAGACGGGGTGTGCCTACGATTGTCCGGACACGGTCCACGTAATGCCTACAAACTCACAAGACGTACGGCCTCAGCTACGTAGGTCTTGTGGGGGCGTGGCCTGTGTTCCCGCAAATCGGGCAGCCCAGGCGGACTAACGGGGACATGCTTGCGCAAGTCGCAAGCACGTACGTAGCTCCATACGATTACATTACGTCTGACGTAACACTGGCCCCGTTACGGTACGTATGTCGGGAAGTGCAATAGTCGTAGTCTATACGGGCGTACACGGCCGGACTACGCCCGTCATAACACAAAATTGGCGATCACGCCTGACGGGAGCATACGGGAGCGATATATACGTATATGCTCCCGTACGAAGGTTTATTGGTAGTTGGCAACCGAATACGTAAAACGTAAGGGCTTAGTACGCAAAACGTAAATGAAATTGTGTCTAGTCGTGGGGGTTGGTACGCATGGCGGGAGTAGCCACGCTGGTCGGGGAGGTGGTGGGTGCGGCCAAGGCCGCCCGGTATGTTTTTGGATTTAAAATCAGATACGGGGCTCGCGCTCACGTATGTCAAAAGTCAGGAAATCCTACGTCTGACTGGGCGATCGGCTGCGTCTGATGGGAGCAGCCCCGTAAGACGTAGCAGCTCGCCCGGTCAAACGTAAGCTGCTCCTGTCAACCGTAAAATATTCCTGTAATGCCCTCGAAAATGTCCCGCACCCACAATAATACTAACCCGAGTTGACGTCAGGTATAGCGTAAAATAGTCGTAGATGGCAAGTCCAATAAACTCATCACGTGATAACACCACGAGACTATCACCTGGTTCTTAAAAATCGGACTAAGGTTGCTATACTTTTAGTTCATCCGTGGTAGTACAGTGGGTTAGCGCGCGGGCCTGGTGGTGATGGTGGTGCGTCACTAACCAGGGTTCGAACCCCACCCAAGGCATCTCAAAACCTGTGGGTTTTTAGGGGGGTTAAATTCCCTTCAGAAGTTCGTACCCCGTGCCAGGTACCAAGAATGGTTGTTGTTTTTGTTGTTGTTGTTCCCCAGGCTGCCTGGCCGAACAGCCCCAAGGTCCCGAGCAAGGCCAAGGCCATAGAGCGCCCCCACAAAACCCTCCCTGCTTACCACTAACAAAGCCTGGGTGACCGAAGCCACTCTAAGGCAGGGAGCTGAGGAGGGCGCGGAAACGTCCGGGAAACCAAAGCCCCACCCAAGGCCCTGTGCCCCTCAGCAATTATGAAGGGAAAGTTGAGGGGCAAGGGAAAAATGTGACGCTTTGGCTCCCAATCTGCCAACTTTTAGGTTGGCAGTAGGGAGGTCGATCCACGGAAAAGACGCCGTCATGTTGAGATCTACAGTAGAAGATATATAAGTAAGAGGAACAGTCAGAGTAAGCTATGGGTATGGCAGAGATCGCTCAGCTCTCACTCTGATAGACCAGCCCATCACCACATGACTAGAGCCCAATCCTCTCGGCATCAGCTAGGAAAGGCCCTAGAAAGCCGCCTTTGGCGGAGGGATAGCTCCCCTATTTCAACTCCTTTCGGAGTTGGGCACCCGCCCAACCAAGAATGGTTGATCCTAAAGGTAGCCTGGGGACATTTCCCTTCCTATTTAACCCTGGATAAACCTAGCATTTCAATTCCCATCAAACGGGAAAGTTTACGTTAGTCCGGCCGCATCTGGCAGAATCGCCGCACTGCGGGTTGGCGGGAAGACGCGGCACCGTTGTACCGGGGGGGGGGGGGGGAAGGGGGACGACAACTGTGGACCAGCGGGGGACACTCCAGTCACACCTCTCACCACACCGGAGCAGCAACCAACAAGCCAACCCTGCCACCCTCTGCACCCTGCCGAAAACAAATCGTAGCAGCGAAACGACTGCACCTATGGCTTTCACATTTTTACCATATGTACCTTACCCTTTAGGCTACCCACCACAAAAATCCAAAATCCCTCCTCCCACCCACCCACTGTCGGTCCCGTCCGAAGGAAAAAAAATAAAAATCTGTGGCGGCGAAACGACTGCACCAATCGGTTCCATATTTGTGTGACAAGTCCCTTACCCTTCTGCCTTCCTCCCACCACACCCCCAACCGCCTCCCACCACCCACTTCTAGCGTATCCGTACGAAGAAAAGGAAAAAAAGGAAAATCCGTAGTGGCGAAACTACCTCACCAATCGGCTTCATATGTGTAACACAAGTCAATTACCCTTCTACCTTCCCCCAACCAACCCCAAAACCACCCTCCCACCCATACATTCCGATACCATAAAAGTCTCTGTAGTCTATAGTGTCTTTTCAGCTACTTTCGGGTGACCATCAGGGACCTGATTTCTGGCGAGGGAATGTTTTTTTTACCATTATCCTTCCTTTCTCTCCCAACTTGATAGATTTAGCCCCCCCCCCCCAAAAAAAAAAAAAAACTGGCACTGGCAGAAGCACACCGTCAAAATTGGCTGGCACTCAGCGGGTTAAAGGTTACAAGGATGAATGGTCTTTCCTCTTAGGGAGTTCACAAAATTGAACTCCTCCAGGATGAATTCCGCGATGTTGTTCATGGTGCCGATGAAGGACTGGTAATGGTGTGGCCATTCCTGCCCTTTTGTAGTTCCCAGATTCCAACCCAGACCTACGTGGTTGACAAAGACTGTCTTTGTCTGTGTTTGGATAGACGGGGTGTGCCTACGATTGTTCGGAAACGGTCCACGTAAGTCCTAAAAACTCCCAAGACATACGGCCTCAGCTACGCAGGTCTTGTGGGGGCGTGGCCATGGGCGTGGCCTGTGTTCCCGCAAATCGGGCAGCCCAGGCGGACTAACGGGGACATGCTTACGCAAGTCGCAAGCACGTACATAGTTCCATACGACTACATTACGTCTGACGTAACACTGGCCCCATCACGGTACGTCTGTCGGGAAGTGCAATAGTCGTGGTCTATACGGGCGTACACGGCCGGACTACGCCCGTCAGAACACAAAATTGGCGATTACGCCTGATGGGAGCTGTCGGGAGCGATATACGGGAATGTGTGACCCCAGCATTAGAGCCTGTGTCACTGTGTGGGTGGTGGAGCAGACTCCTGGATAATGGTGGTTCTCTGGACCTGCGCCTCCAGGTTCCGCATAACATAATTATGGTAAGCCTATTTTTAACAACGTGGTTGGTACCGGTATATTGCATATAAAGCCTAATTTAATAGTTAGGTACAAACTTGTGTACATTCGGGAGAAATAGGCACAAGTCTGACAATCATACACAATTCAACAAAGATCAGCAGATACAGACCATTACGTCAGGGTGCCTGAAAACAACAGAGGACTGTCTGGATTTTTACTTCACCTTGATCTGTCGGCGAACTGTTGAATCTAGTTGTACAACCAGGTTCAATGATTTTGAGACACCTGTCACCTTTTAACTTCTTTTCTGTATAAGTTTAAATTTTACGTTCGCCTTAACGTCTAAACAGAGCCTGATTATAAAATATTTCATATGTTTGTTAATTTTTTCTTGATTAAGCTTGAACTAAAAGTAGGCTACACGACTTTTGACCCTAACTGCCCTACACTCTAGGACATATATCGTGGCTTTTAAGTGTTTTAAGCTATCACGAATTAATTTGAAGCTACTCATTAATTCTTACCATAATATTTCCATTTCCAAGGTTTGTTCTGCTGTTTGAGGATTCATATTGAGCCACGACTGTTGGCTTAGAGTGTATTGTGCCAATAATATTGTAACTATGTTTGATGACGTCTGTATATTTACAACATAGGTAATTTTATTAAATTTAAAGAGTAACTGGTAGGAGTGTTTGTATTGCGTTGATTTACAGTTCTGTTTCATAGACTGATAATGGTCTTGTGTTCGCCAAAATAATATGAAAAGCGCGTTGTCATACTGAATGCGTTAGTCTATCTATCCGCTTTGGTTAGGCTATATATCAGGAGTAACAGTGATCGAGGAGTTTTTGGGAGTTATGTAAAACTAAACGTGAAAGTTACCGAGTCACGGGTTCTTACAGTGTTCACATACCGTAAAGAACAGGCGCTTAGTCACTGTACTGGGAGTGCTGGCTCTGGTGTAGGTGTTCGATCCCACGCGCCGGCAGGGGAAGTTTGTCTCAAATTCATGTATGGGATATGTAGGCGCTCTCGTTAGCAGCCAGGATCAGTCTGTTGATTTCTTAGTATAAGATCTAGGTTAAATCAGTATATATATTTTCAGCCTATTTGGCTGCCGACCTGGTATAACAAATATATACACACACACATATACAGTATATGTGTATATATATATATATATATATATATATATATATATATATATATATATATATATATATATATATATATATATATATATATATATATATATATATATATGTATATAAAACTATGGATATGAGAGAGTTACATAGGTACACAGACTGCACAAATCTTGCGGTCTCTACTAGACAGTCCATACTTAATTCTAACCCGAGATTCGCTACAAAGGCTTTCTCATTACCCACCACTCCCTCCAACCTGGGATCGGCTAGGAATTTAGTTGAGGAAACAAGGTCCCTAGCAGAATGAGAACAAATCTACTGGGAAATTCATAATAAGAATTACTTTGAGAAATATTGTATACGGTACTACTGATACTTGAAGTACAAAACAAAGTAAGAGAGAGAGAGAGCGAGAGCAAAACGTTTTTCAATGTGAAGTGAAGCCTTGCTTCGTTCATATCGGCTCCCTACTTCCTCCCACAATCCACAGTTGCCACTCGTTTTCGTGACTTCGATGGTTCAGGGCCAGTGTTACCACAACTAAATAGCGTGAGGCATTAGATCTCTCACTCAGGGGGGTACCTTTCTTTTATGAGTGAGTGTACGTTGCACATACCCTACCCAATACCGGCACTGTAATTATAACCACAGGAATATCCTGTTAGACTCTCAGGAATCTTAAGGTGCTGGCAGTTAATACAATTATGTTGTACATAAATGGTAGTCAAGGTTGTGTCAATCTTAAATTAATGCCTTTTTATTACATTGAACATGTGTAGGATTTATGGTAAGGCATTTATGTAGTATTGGTATTTGGAATCTCTATAGTTTTGACTTCCGGTGCTTATGTGCTAAATCATTATCCGTAATATAGTTCCTCTTGGAACTGCAATCGATCAATTTCTCAGATTTCGAAAATTTTCGCTGAAGTTGCTTCATGACGTTGTCTCTGGCACCAATAAGTAGCGTACAGTAAGTTATTTTTACATGAATAGCCTACTGGTACCAGGGCTTTTGTGGCTTCAAAATTTGCTTGTTGCGTAGGCCTAGGTCTATTTGAAGTATAATCACAAGGATTTTAATGTGTCTTTGAATAATGCAATGTCTCCCTCCTCACCCCAAAAATATTGACGAATTTAGTTTTATTTATATCTGCATTTAGTGGCTTGCTTGTTATACTGTAACTTTAAACCTACCGTACGTCTATTGCTCTCACGCATCGGTATTAACAACGGAGAGAGAGTGAGAGACCGACTCTAGCTTTAAGACACTCTAAAATCTAAAGGTAGCAACAGTAGATCCCCCCCCCCCCCCAGCAGGAGCAGCAGGATCAATTAGCTTCCTTGTGTTTATGACTGGTGTGACATTTACAGCCCGTGCCAGTGACCCTCTTCCTAGACTGCTGTGCCATGTACACCCGGGATCAATACCGGTACCGGTACTTCACTAACCATTGCAGTCTTCGATGACGCCTTTTCGTTTAACTTTGGCTAACATTAGGTGATTTTACTTAAATTTGGAAGGCCCTCTAGGAATCAGCTGGGTAAAATCTATCGATTATCCCTCTGAATCCCACAATTCCTTCCTAATCTAATTACGGTAACATTGTCTAATAGTTATTATAATAGAAGGAAGAAAAAGGAGTTGATGAAAGTTACTTAGTGTTAGTGATACTGCATAGAAAATACCCCGTACCGTACTCTACGGTCGTGCTAATAAGTCATGTCCCACCTGTCATTACGTTTGGTTAGCTCTGTGCTGTATTAATGTCTGTCAAATGTTGAATAGGGTGGGTAAGTGTAGGAACATGTTTGTATATTTCACTCGATATGAAGAAATGAAGCTTAGATATTGCTGATACCAATTATTGATCAAAACATACTTGGTGTCGAGCCATCACTTATTAGCGCGACTGTGCACATAATTGTATATAATTTATATTAATTTCACTCCACACACCAAACACCTCCCAACGAAATTATTAACATGTGATCCTACAGGGATTTGAACCTGGGTTACAACATATAGATGTTAAACACTAACCGTTACACCATCAAAACAGTTATAAGTACAGTACAGACCACGATTCATATCCATGTATCGAATACTGGATATTAATATAATCATGTACTGGACCCAACTGCACTATGTATAGCCTAATGCTTAGACGAAAGGAAAGAATATTCATAGGGCACAGATCACATAGACCGACCTTGCTACGAAATATTCTTGAATCTATTGATAATCTAATTTTTATTACTTTCACTCCGCACACCAAACACCTCCCAACGAAATTAATGAATACATGTGATCCTACCGGGATTCGAACCTGGGTTGGCTTACCACATACATAGGCTATTGTAAACACTCTAACCATTACACCATCAAGACAGTTCTACGTACATTGAAGAAGCCTATTATAGTTTGTCATCCCAGCCTCCCAGGAGAGGACTTGCTTAAACTGAATACCGGTACTGTCATATCGTGTTGCAGAATATAGTAATGTTATTGAAGCATCATCTCAAAGAAAGGGATAGGATAGCTTAAACAATTCGTACGCGGTGGTACAGTTAATACGCACCAGTGATATTATAATTAACCACAACATGCCGGTATTAAGATTTGAGCTACCGGGTATAGGCTACATATTATTCGAATAAATATGTTCCTTCACTATCGAATAATTTTATACTTAATATCGGTATATTGTTGCTTGCTTGTGAGTATTTTTGATTGACATAAGTTTGGGTAGTTGACAGTTGTGATAAGGGATGGTTGTGCCGCGATTCCGTTCCCTGACTATCGTGCCACGTAATGGTTAACATCAATAGTTCAGGACCAGTAAATGGGGTGCTCATCCATTTCAAACGAGATAGTACGGTAGCCAAGATTCATATAGTTCTGTCCTGACTGTTTTCTTGGATTATTTGTTGTTACCGGTAGTTTATAGTCTGTATCAATTGGAGAGTTCATTAACAACAATTGGGATCTGTAACGAAACCAACGAGATACTATTTATGGTCTCTTGTGATTCCAATATTTGTTACCTGATTCTGCTATTTTCTTATGTTGTAGCCTATAGTCAGGATCAATAGTTGTAGACATTGGAATCCGAGGCAATAAAGTTCAAACGAGGTCCTAGACCTTAACACAGTCTACAGATAAAATTATAAGGTCGGTCCACCAGGCGACCCTTTGACGTCACAGGTCCCACGCGCGCTCTTCTCTCTTTCCTTCTCCTTCTATCTTTCTCTCTCGCTTTCAATTAGTTCATTCTCTCTCTCTCACCCCCGCGCGCTCTCTCTCTCTCTACCAAAACTGATTAATGACCCCTCTTTGTGTGTAAGATAGTGTGCGTGTGTGTTTATGAATGTGAAGCCTAGGCGCATTTGTGTTTGAATATTATATATATATATATATGGTTGTTTGCATGTGTGTTTAACTTCTTATTTCCATCACATATTATCTCTAAAAAAGTTTCTATCTATTCAACTAATATATATATATATATATACCGGTATATATATATATATATACAGTATATATATATATATATATATATATATAATACAGTATATATATATATATATATATATATATATATATATATATATATATATATATACCGGGATATATATATATTTTTTTTTCAATCTTGCACATTGTAGGCAAATGTGCAATTCAAGTGTGCATATTAAAGCAGTTAAAAGGGATGAGTAAACAAAGGTAGTAATAAAAGTATAATAACATTTGGATATAAACAGTATATTATTTAAGTTAACAAGAGAAGTACCGGTATATGGGGACAATAATAATGTCTTACAATAATTCAGAGAGGATTGTGAATTTATACTGTATTAGCAACGCAATAACTTTTACTTAACTACTTTTAACATTTTGTTACATTGCTTTCGTGCTGAATATATATTTCTATTCAATATAATGATGTACACTGTATGTGTATGTACAAACAAAAAGGACATGCATGGGTAAATGTGCGTGTGTATAGACTCGTCTGTGTGCGTGTTTGTATTCTTATGTGCATGTGTGTCTTCTTGTGTGTAAGTATGGTTTGTTAGTATGCTTAAGCATGTATGTACATGTAAATGTAAGGTACTTTACCTGCTACACCTTTCCACACTCATTCACTCACTCACAAACACTCATTCACTCTCATATACATGCACACTCACTCGCTCACATTCATTCACTCACACACACGCACGCAATCATTTACACTCATTAATTCACTCACATATACTCATTCACTCACACATATACGCACTTGTTCACTCACTCACATATACTCAATCACTCACTTGCTCAAACTCATTCACTTACTTACTCTGTCATTCACTCACAGACACTCATACGCACACACGCGCACTCATACACATGCATCAACACTTACACACTCATTAACTCACACCCATAAACACACACACACCAGGAAGCACAATCACTCGCCCACACATTCACACACACATATGCACACTCTTCCACAAATTCAAATACACAGATTAAAACAAACAGAAACACACAAACTTATCAAGTTATCAAGTCTTTTTATGCTTTTATTTTGCCACATTTCGAGTACTGCTCGCCTGTCTGGTTGTCAGCAGCTGACTGCCATCTCAAGTTGCTTGACAGGTCGCTAAATTCCATCAGTTTTATTCTACCTCATTTGTCTCTTGATCTGTGTCATCGACGTAAAGTTGGTGCCCTTAGTCTTTTATTTAAAGTTTTTAACAACCCTCAGCATCCCTTACATGGGGTTCTGCCTGGACCCTATGTCCGGGCTCGTGCAACTAGATTCACAAGCAATCGTAATGATCTTGCCATGAGCCGTGTAAATTTTTCTACTACACAGTTTTCACGGTGTTTTGTGCCGGCCATGGTTGACTTGTGGAATAAGTTGCCAAATGAGCTAGTCAATTCAGCTAATATCTCCATTTATAAGTCTAGAGTTAATGCTTTTTTGCAGCATTAATTCTAATTTTTAAACTTATTTTATTCTATTTTATTGTATTATATTTATACTTTATATCCTCCACTGCATAATATATTATCTGTGTTTAATATGTGTATATGTACAGTATACAGTATATGTTTTTATTTTTTCCTAAGTTGCCGTAGTCGCTCTCCAGTGCCTCAGGGTGTTTTGTGTGGATTGATCTTGATGGTGTTTCTGCACCCTGGTTGGAGACTTCGGCATCTCATATAATAATAATAATAATAATAACTTGCACATACACAACATATTTACTAAATAGGAATAATAAGAAATCGTAACACTAAAACACATTCACTTGTTAAAAACAATGCTCACCTCTTGATGTTGGTAATTGAAGAGATGGTTGTGCATACATTTGATCCTTTGCAGTTGCTTTGGTAGAGGTATGCCTAGCAGTTCATATTTTAGATGTCTTTCATATGCACTAGGGTCAAAATGTAAACTGCAAACCTTTGCATAATCAGCATTAATAAAGGCTTTCCTACTGCAAAGGTGAATCCACTTCTTCCTAAGACTCTCATTCTTAGGAAACTTGTGAAAAGAAAGATGTTTATCACTCTGTTTATTACTGTTTGAGAAACAATTAAACACTGCACAGTTGCTGGGCATGTCTTCACACTTGAATATAACCAATCAATAAAGTTGGACACCAGGGTTATGCATATTTAATTCACTGTTCCTCATTCATATCAATGATCTCATATCTACCACTCATAATCCAATACATTCCTACGCAGATGACTCAACACTCCACAGTTCCTTCACATTTACCAATTCTTTCACCCAACCCGATCTTATAAATTCAAAAATAAGCACTGCAATTTCTCTGAACCAGGACCTTTCTAGAATTGAAGAATGGGGACAAAAGAATCTAGTTTCCTTTAATGCACAGAAAACCAAGTACATTCAATTTTCTAACCGACAGAATCTCACTGACTCCCATATATTTTTTAATGATGTAAATATTCCCACTTCCCCTAGTATTGACATTCTCGGTGTAACATTAACTACTAACTTGAGCTGGACACATTATGTTAGAAGCATTGCTAAGAATGCCTCTAAAAAACTGGGACTCCTGTACAGAGTTCGAGAATTCTTCACTGACGAGCAGTTGGCCGTAATATATAAAAGTCATGTGCGTTCTCAGATGGATTACTGTTCACCTCTGTGGAGTGGAAGTGGAGTGGTTGCATTGAGGCAGTTGGAAAAAATTCAAAATAAAGCTATTAGATTAATCAATAACCCTGCAATCACACAGGACCTTCCTACATTATCCATACGAAGAAGAAACGTTGCATCCCTTGCATTATTCTACAGATATTTTCACAGCAATTGTTCCGAGGAACTTGCTTCAATTGTGCCGCCTCTCCACATCTTTCCCCGTAGAACTAGGGCATCTGAGACCGCCCATGAATTTACACTTTCTCCTCCACAATGCAGAACTTCTGCTTATCAAAATTCATTTATCCCTAGAACTACTACTCTTTGGAATTCACTTCCCTCGAATTGCTTTCCACAAACTTACAATCTACAAATGTTTCAATCCAGTTACAAACATTTTGTGAATGGAGGATGCCTTTAGGCACATGGACCTTTTTGTTTTATCTGTGTTTTTCCTTTCTCCGTTCATTGTCTTTAAAAAAAAAAAAAAAAACAAAAAAAAAAAAATAATAAGGCCTAATAATAATTTGGGAGAGAGATGCACGACCTTCACAAGTCAAAGGGAGGGAGAGTACTGACCCTTGGTCAGTGAGGATGAGTGACGTCACTATGGGAAACTGACCATTTTTGGGTCGCCTGGTGGACCGACCTTAAATCTGTAGACTGTGGACCTTAAGAGGGCCTAATTATTTATACGAAGCGATTTATTTAGTGTGACTGAAATACTGGGCGATTTCCTTATTTTTTAGCCGTCTAATAATATTATTTCGGTTTGGGAAAAATGTCGCGGATACAAACGGTTAAAATTACCAATTTATATAAATAACCTTTCCAACAATTGTGTTTTTATGTATTTAACTACCGGTTGGCGATTTTATTCAAAGGTTAAATTATCCTTTAAAGTTTAAACCAACAGTGTCGTCAATTATATCTCCTTTCTTCCCTCATGCTGATCAATGTGTTCAATTTTGTAATAATAGACATTTCTGTTCGCTATATTTGTTGTACCATGTAGCTAACTCCACCGCTGGCTGTGTGTATGTTTATATTGTTTTGGTTCATAATTACAACAAACGCATGATTCAATGTGCCTATAGTGTAAAACTCCCCCCCCCCCCCCCCACACACACACAGAGACACCGACTACACTACTTATGCATACTTTGATTATGTGCTATATTCCCACGACACAGACACAACAATCACTATATATTCACTTAACAAAAGGTTTGTGAGAGCGACCGGTACAAGCAGCCAGCCAGTTACCTGCAGGCCATAGAGTTCATAACATGCTGGACCTACATAGATACACAGACTGCACAGATCTTGCGGTCTCTACTAGGACATACGGCCCTATCATCAACAACAACAACACAAACACCACCAATAACAACAAAAACAATATTGGTGACGGACAACAACACTGAAAGAAAAACAGCGACAATAAAATGAAATACCCAACTACAAGAACACCACCAATAAACAATAACCGCTACTATTGCAAAAAACAAAAATCACTAGTATTACTACTACTATTACAACTGTATTGACATTACATGATTACAAGTTAGCCTACATCATTCAAATCTAAGTCATAATGGGGTGAATTCCGTTATCATCAGAGATGATAATTCATTATACTGTATTTTGATACGGTGTCTATGAATTTGATAAACATCTTGTAAATAGGGATAAAGTTCAAGTTAGTCAAGATGGTGAGGTAAGACTTTAGCTGGCAACTGTACTTTGTTTTTATGAAATGACATCC
The DNA here is from genome assembly GCA_032716605.1 of Paralithodes platypus. Taxonomy (NCBI): domain Eukaryota; kingdom Metazoa; phylum Arthropoda; class Malacostraca; order Decapoda; family Lithodidae; genus Paralithodes; species Paralithodes platypus. Next base: position 31,349,375 of record CM064480.1, read on the forward strand.
AATATTTACTAGACTTAGTTACTGTTACTGTAACCCCCTGAGGGTTAGGGAATAGAATATGCCCCACGTGCCTTCTGCATGTCGTAAGAGGCGACTAAAGAGGTTGGGTCGGTGGGCTTGCGACCCCCACCCGGAAAAAATATCTAAGCAAAGAAAAACGAGCGAACAGCCTCGGATGCGGACGGAACCAACGTTGACGAACCACGACCGACTAAGGACATGCCTTCGGACATTCTGAGAATGGCTACGTGGAATGTTAGTGGCATGAATGATGGCACAAAAGAGAGAGAGGTTCTGGAAGTGTTAGTGAATGCCAGGCTGGATGTATGTGGAATGACAGAGACCAAATGGAAAGGTTCAGATGTGGGAGTGTGTGCTGGAGTGAGTGAAGGAACAGCGAGAGAAGGTGCATGTTTGTTTGTAAGTAGCAAATGGAAGGAATGTGTAAGAGAGTATGGGTCTGTGGGTTCAAGGATTGTGTGGGTGAGAATGAAAGTAGGAATACAAACGTGGGTGATTGTATGCGTGTATGCCCCGACAGAGGATATACTTGAAAGAGGAGTTCTGGATGAATGTGGAGGCGTGCCTGGAGAAGTTTGACAAGAACGAAAGAATATTTCTGATTGGGGATATGAATGGTAAGGTGGGTGATAGGAAAGTTGAGGGAGTGGTGGGAGGGTGGGGGGTACCATCAGAGGTGAATGGGAATGGTAGTGCACTTGTGGACGTATGTGTGGGGAGGAGGCTGTGGATAGCCAACACCTTCTTCCGACACAGAATGATCCACAGGTACACGTGGAAACGGATGTTGACGATGAAGGATAAGACAGTGGTGGAACGAAAGTCATTGATTGATTATGTATGTGTGGATGAACGAATGAAGAAATCTGTGATGGATGCTAGGGTGTATAGGGGTATTGGAGGGGGTCTGTCTGATCATTATGTAGTGGTAGCTAAGGTTAGGATACAAAAGAAGGGGGTGAGGAGAGCGGGAGGGAGGCGAGAGGAGGGTGGAATGGTGAGGAGGAAGTCAGGGAGGAGTACAGGAGAGCAGTGGAAAGACAACTAGGTGGGTTTGACCTGGAAGTTATGGAGGAAGTGGAGGAGATGAGCAAGGTGTTTAAGGATGAGATCTGTGCAGCATGTGAGGAGGTGTGTGGAGTGAGGAGAAGAGGGAGGGGAGTGAAAGGTACAGCATGGTGGACAGAAGAGGTAAGAATAGCTGTGGAAGAAAAGAAGAAAGCATATAGAGAGTGGTTGGGTAGTAGAGGGAATGAAGATTCCGAGAGACAGAAACGAGCGAGGTACGTGGAGAGTAAGAGGGTGGTGAAGAGAGTAGTGAAGGAAAGTAAGAGAAGAGTAGATGAGGAATTTGGAAGGAATCTGAGTGTAAAATGGAGGGAGAGTAAGAAACTGTTCTGGAAAGAAGTCAAGAAAGTTAGGGAAGGTAGCAAGGGAAACAGTAAGGGTGTGAAAGATAAGAATGGGAGAATGCTAGCCGAGAAGCAAGAGAGAGTCTAAAGATGGAGGGAGTACTTCAGTGAGTTGCTAAATGTAAGGAATGAAGAGCCAGCAAACATAGCTGGAGATGGTATGGGAGGGAGAAGAAGAGAAGTAGTGGAGGAGGAGGTGGGGATCAGGAGGTCAGAAGTGTGGGAAGCCATGAAAAGAGTGAAGTTGGGGAAAGCACCAGGAACAGATGGAGTGTGTGGGGAAATGTTGAGGTATGGTGGTGAGATAGTGATAGAATGGGTATGGAAAATGTGCAAACTAGCATGGGAGAAGGGGAGTGCACCCGATGACTGGAAGACTGGCATAATAGTCCCCCTATATAAGGGCAAAGGGGAAAGAGGAGTGTGTGGTAACCACCGAGGAATATGTCTTTTAAGCGTACCGGTAGTAGGGAAGGTATACAGTAGGGTAGTGATTGAGAGAGTGAGAGTGAGAACGGAGAAATGGATAGGCGACGAGCAGGGAGGTTTTAGGAAGGGAAGAGGATGTGTAGATCAGATTTTTACCCTGAATTGTGTTGTGGAGAAGTATCTGGAGAAGAAACAAAAGGTGTATGTTGCCTTTATGGACTTGGAGAAGGCCTATGACAGAGTGGATAGAGAAGGTTTGTGGAAAGTACTTAGAATATACGGAGTAGAGGGCAAGTTGCTGAAAGCAGTGAAGAGCATGTATGAGGGTGCAAAGGCGGCAGTACGTGTGGAGAGTGAGCAGAGGGAGTTCTTTGACCTGAATGTTGGTTTGAAACAGGGGTGTGTGATGTCCCCGTGGTTGTTTACTGTATATATGGATGGAGTCATGAAAGAAATACTATCAAGAGCAGTGGATGTTGGTGTATCACTGAAAAGGGAGGGAATTGAGTGGAAGCTACCTATACTGCTGTTTGCGGATGATACAGTTCTGATGAGTGATAATGAATGGGAGTTGCAGGGTCTGGTAAATGAGTTTGGAACAGTGTGCGAAAAACGGAATTTGAAGGTAAATACGGGGAAGAGCAAGGTTATGGTCTTCGAAAGGGGTGAAGTCACAGAGTGTGAGGTGAAGCTGAACGGTCAGGCTATGGAGATCGTCAACTCTTTTAAGTATCTGGGCAGTGTGTTGAGTAAAGATGGGACTATGGATGAAGAGGTGCGGGAGAGGGTACAACAGGGGAAGAGGGTTGTAGGAATGCTAAAAGCAGTAACAAGAAATAGGGTGGTCAGTATGGAAGTGAAAGAAGTCCTTGCATGACAATGTGGTAATCCCGACACTGACTTACGGAAGCGAAGCATGGACATTGGTTGAGAGACTCAGACCAAGAGTGAGAGCAGTGGAAATGAATTACTTAAGGAGTGCGTGCGGAGTTACATGGAGGGACAGACAGACTAATGAGGAAGTAAGAAGGAGGTGTGGTGTGGAGGTAGATGTGCTGGAAAGTGTGAAAAGGAACAACTTGAGATGGTTCGGCCATATGGAACGTATGAAAAGCGAGAGAATGACTAAGAGGGTGTACGAGAGCGAGGTGGAGGGACAGAGGGGGAGAGGTAGACCGAATATGAGGTGGAAGGATGGAGTGAGTAACTACATGAACGAAGGTGGTGCTGGTTGGGGGGAGGGGCGTCGACTGACTGGGGACAGAGGTGCATGGGGGCGGTTCGTTCGTGGCCACCCCTTCGGGGATCACGGCGTCAGGCAATAGATAGATAGATAGATAGTTACTGTACCTATTGCAAAGGAGTCTTTCGATGCTCCTCTTATTCAACATCTTGCAGATTCCACTGTAGTACTGTAAATAATGCGAAGATTAATGCCAACTGGAGAGGACTTATTGTGTAAACTACATGTTAATTTATGTCTATTAACCCTTTCTGTGTTGGTGACAATTTTATTTTATTTCAGTTACATTTAGACGATTTTATGAAGCTTTGCAAGGATAAACGGTAGCTAAAAGGATTAATTGAGCTAATCTATAGCATTTTAATGGGTAGACGTCCTTCTTAAGCTGAATAAAATCGTCTAATACTTTGCCAGAATAGCCTATAATGAAAAAGGACGTCACCGGTACTGAAGGGGTTAATGCTGTATGCCTATTTGTGCGCAGTGGAGGTCACAGTGACAATGTGGAGCAACAAGTATAAATAGTTTAGGTCCTGTTTAGCTCTAGTGTAAATCTTTATCTTGCCACTTCATTTTGTCGTAACATTCTTTCTTCCTTCCATGATTGGTTAGAATTTCCATAATTGCATTGCCGCAAGAATCGAGATTTGTGGAATTCTGGGGTATTATCATTCAACCATGTAATTTAAAACTGTTCTTGATTATGAATTCCGTGCTTCCTTAAAGACGTGAGGATGTGTGTAACTGCAGACTTTTCTCCGGTAATCCATGTAATCTAACCCCTGTACTTGATTCTGAAGGCCTTGTTTACATAAAACCGTTGGTAATCAGAGGTAATGCCAATATTGGATATAAGTGCAGCATCTTTGGTAAATGGAGAGATGTCGTGAGGTTCCCACTAACAGTTACGAAGGTTGCAGTTTTCATGCACAATTGGGCTAGATTTGAGTACCAGTTGCGGAATATCTTGAAAGGCTGCGGAGTTTAGGTTGCTTTTTAGATATCTACTGCATGCTAAATTTGTAAACTTTGCAGTAGAGAAATGTCCGGAATAAAGGCCGATTTCTGTTATATTGCACCTGAATGGGCAAAACGTCATGAAATCGTTAAACTTATGGTTGTGAAACATTATGGTTTTATAATACCAGGCCAATAAGGCTAGATGCTGACAGGAAAAGGGCAAAAGAAAAAATGAATATAGGTGTTTTTAGTTGGTGTTTTGTAGTGGTGGAGGTCTTGACACTGGTTCCACTCTGGAGATGGTGTATTGTGCGGTAAATATTGAGATTTGGCGTGAGGCGTCGGGCGCAGAACTACCGGTATCTATAGGAAGAATTGGCTGGGGTTATTTGCAGTAGCCACTAGCCACTTACTTGAATAAGTTTTAGCCCAACGTATATATGTAATGTTTTTGTGTGATTTGTCATATTTAAATAATTATATGCAATTAATTATTCTATCAATTAATTAGCTATCGTATATTGCATTTCGTGTATGGCCACCCCCATTAAGGTGAGTAAGGCGTCCGGCAATATATAGATAGATACCGGTAGATATTATTAACTCACAAATGGCAAGAAGCCCTTGAACAGCATTCTGATCAATATTAGTAAGATTTACTGAAATGTGGATATTATTGGCCAGCCGAACCGTCATGTCTTGGAAAAATGAAAGTCATTTCAGTAGGAGATGCAGAGATGAGGCCCTGGGAGGATAGGACAAGTTAATGTACTACCGGTACCGGAAAGTAAAGGCTGCCGATGACATTACAAGGCATGTAGCAGGCAAGGTTTATAGATGTCTATGGATCTTGGTAGCAGGTTGTCAAACTGGGGGAATATGTTTTAAGATTGGAATACTCTAAAAGGAATGCCTACAAAATGTACATTGTTTAGGCCAAGTTATAATTTCCACAGACAAAATAAGTACAGTATAGCTTAAAGTTAACTTTGCATATTACGGTACAAATATATACTAATAAGAGACTATGTTTTAGGATTAGTTTTGGATAATCTGTTATTTGCCAACCTGGTATGCAGGATGGCGGCGATGTGTCAGGACTTGTGGTTGGGTCTACAAATAGGTACATTTCCGCTTATGACTACCTTAGCACGGTACTTGATGCTTCCAACTATATTATACTGTTGGTTTTATACTTCCGGGGCCGTGATCTCGATACTCGGGTAATACAAACGACGATACAAATAGAAAAGGGTTATTTTTGTTATATTTCTGTAGACATACCTGTATGTTGTACGTTATTTTATGGAGAAGTCACTAAATGACAACTAGGTAATTGAATGTATAGACTTGGCACTGTATGCACTACGTTCTATTACCGGGAATATATGGTCCTTAACCACTACGTAAACATTATGTATTTGTCATCATATTCTGGTTAACATGTGTGTGTGTAAAGGAAAACTAGCAACAATAGTGTATTGACGATTACCAAGCTGTTGACTCTCTAACAGCTAATAGTCTATTCATTATTGTCTCGACCCACAACCTCTCATAACTCCAACAGTACTGGAGTACCGGTACCGGTAATCAAGCTTACCGGTATGTTTTAACCATTTGTGAAGAATCAAAGACGAAATTTAGAGCCCACTTTCTATGGCCCTCCCTTAGATACAAGAGCGCCCGGGCCAGTGGTCAGCAACCCTTAAAGCTAGAAGAGCCATTTTTTTTAAGTTTCATAAAAATGTTGTACCGTACTGTCGGAGCCGCAATACAAAACAAATTGGTCTCGTCAACCGAAATCTACAGTACTTCAGAAATAAGAGAATATACCCTACTTCCGAACTAAACAAATTATAGTTATAGTGTTTAATATCCTGGTATTCACAAGCTTAGGAAAGACATATGTCACATATCTAGAAATCATAACGATTGATACCTATACCCGGTACATCTTTACGAAGTTGAATACAAATATCGAATGTTGCCTTGAATATGTTATATGATGCCTTCATTTTGAAGGAAGAATGATTGTTTCTGAAGCTTTGGAGCCACACAAGTGTCCTGAAAGAGCCGCATGCGGCTCCTGAGCCGCAAGTTGCCGACCCCTAGGCGTTACAATACCTAAGCTCGTCCTAATGTATAGACTATAACTTACGTGGAAAAAAGAAAGGGTAACACAACACACAGAGTGTGTGTGTGTGTGTGTGTGTGTCTGTCTGTCTGTCTGTGTGTGTTATACAGCGACCCGTTGATATATTAGTAGGGGGAACAATAAACTAGATTTATAGTCTATTGACGTGACAGATATTGAGGTCAGTGGATCAATAGTGTATAACGGGGATCACGGTCCACGGTCCAGACAATCAATTCCGGATTATGGTGATGCGGAGGAGGAAGCTATGGTGACCGGACAACTCAACCAGTAGACCATTTCTACCAGTACCAAATCAACCAATACGGTTAGGTTAGGTTAGTACTATATTTTGGCACTGGTTTGGTTGGTCTTGGTTGATTTGGCACTGGTTGAGATGTCCGGGAATCGGAAGGTATGGTTGTAAAAGTAAGGTAGGGTAATTGAAGGACATTTTGTGGAAACAAGAAGGAAGGGACGTTTGTGAGATTATACTGTATTCATGGTAGTTGAAGCAAGTGTTGTGAGCATATTAATGTATGGCAATAACTTGAAACTTTAAATAAAGATAAGGAAGGGGTTATGAAATAAAATATTGTACCGTAATAGTGAGGAGGAGGACTGGTACCGGTACTGAAATAAATAATTAGAAGGAATATGTGGTACGGTACCGGTAATAATATGAAATATTGGGATGGAAAGAGGGTGTGGTATGCCAGAATAATGATGGCGAGGAAGAGGGAATGATATATATATATATGTATATATACCGGTATATATATATATATGTATGTATACCGGTACATACAGAGAGAGAGAGCGAGCGAGCAAGAGCAGTAATATGTGGCAATATAATTACTTATTGTGATATAGGGCCTAATTAAGTTTGTTAGGACGGAATTATAATATAAATAAGGAATGTGTGGTGATAGAAGAAAGTATTGTGATAAAAGTAAGGCCTAGAACAAGAAGTATGGTGTATAGAAACAGGGAAGTGTTGCGGTAAAAGGAAGGTAGGGTTAACACTTTCAGGATCTGTGACGCTATGTACAATTGTATACCGGTACTGGTTATTATAAGACGATTGTATGCAGCTTAGAAAGGTTCTATGTCAGGCATAGGAGTTAGATACTTTCTCTATTAACCTTTTAACTACCAAAATGTCATCCTCAGTTGGCTATAATCGCAAATTAAAATGAAGAACAGTGTCCTTGAATACTGAAAGAGTTAGAGACATGGATGTGGTGTTGGAAGGAAGGGAGTAAATTAAGAAAGAAGTATGATACGGTGATAATGAAAGATCATATTATTGGAACGAACGAAGTAAACCTTTGTATCAAAATAATAAAATGATCGCTATGACAACCTAATGGAGCCTTGCCATATGATGGAAGGAATGCGTGATAATAGTGAATAAAGGAAGGAAATGTATGTGGCCGTACTAGAGAAAGAAATTTATGTGGCCGTACTAGAGAAAGAAATGTATGTGGCCGTACTAGAGAAAGAAATGTATGTGGCCGTACTAGAGAAAGAAAAAGGGGTTGTGCGCTGATAAAACTTAGGAAGCAAGTTGTTGAAAAGAATAAATATTGTGACCAATTGCCAAACGGGTGTTTAGTTTAACGTAATGTACCGAAGTGTGTGTGTGTGTGTGTGTGTGTGTGTATACAGGAAGTAGTTATTGTGACTGTCGGGTGTTGGTGTTGCAGACGTTGGGACTGAGAGGAGGGGGGGGGAGGATAAAGAAAGGTCACTGCTGCAGGGAGACGGGCTCATAACACCACCAGGCATGACTCATAGTATATTCCCACTAGTTTGTTTACATCTGTCTATACCTTATACATACTACTGCCAAACTCACACTCCGTTACTCATTCTAACGTAACACACATTTAATATCACACACGCGCACCTCCCTCTCTCTCTCTCTCTCTGTGAGAGAGAGAGAGAGAGAGAGAGAGAGAGAGAGAGAGAGAGAGAAATAAAGGTTGTTTAGTCAAGTCTCTCTCCACACCTAGCTTACTATACCGTATATCTTGTACAGGCGTTTTACTTGTCATTTCACCCACAAACTAACCTGAACCATGTACTGTACAGTCATGAACATATAAGGTTACGCTAATGTGAATGTTTCAACCTTTAAAGTTAAGTGGTGAAGCATCTGGGGGTATAATAATGGGCTATAGTACCGTAAAGCATTGTATTGTGTCGGGGTGTGTTCGATAGTGATTCATATGAGTGCGTCGCCATTTATGCTCTTGACTGTACAGTAGAAGGATTGAGGTAAACTGAAGACCACTACTTATTTCTTCCTATAATTTCTTCGTGTTTACGCATCAGGCATGGATAGTTGTCACCGGGTTTGTTGTTTACATTTATTTACATTAGTTTAACTTACACATATGACTTGACCATTATTCCTGTCTCTCTCACCTGGTATGACTCACCTTCCCTTGTGTTGTGTACCGGTACATCTGTCTACCTCGCACACCTGGCTTGCTTCATCCGGTCTCGCTCGCACATCTACAGAAAGCTAACACAATTTAGTTCATGCACTTAATGGCTTCCTCTGTTCATGATACATTTATATCAATTACATTTTACTTTATGTTACTTCTTAAATAGCAGTGGAAAGCTACTCTGAGGAAATTAATTCCAGAGATAGGCTGGTGGTTCGAGGTACCGGTAAAACATTATTTTGAAAAGTAACAGTCCTGCTCTTTGAAGTTATTTGAATATTTGAAGCTTTGCAGTCAAGTTATGAAACATCTGGGGTATAATGAAGCATTGAATGTTATTGTTTGGGTTCGATACTTTATCAAATGTGTATAACCCTCTTGACTGTATCTACTTTTGGTGTTGATTTCTTGCTCATTCTTTCTTTTCTTGGGATACACATCTGCTTCCTTCGCCCCGTTTCTCTACATCTGTTTTTGCCACTTGACTGGTTTACACATTGGTCGTATGTCTATCTCTCTTACACTGTACGGTATATCTGTCATTTACCACCTGGCTTATTGTCCTTGTGTCCGTCATATATGTTGCTGGTTTTTATTGTCTGACTCACAAACCTGGCTTACTAACCCTTTCTGTATACCGGGACGCAGTCTTTCTTTTATAGTGGCTGTTATTAGAAAATTATATTAAGCTTAGGAAGGATGTGTGGGAATCAGGAGTTAATTGAGATAGAGCTTATCTTTGTTATTGCTAGAGGTCGTCCCTAAGTTGTATAAATTCGTCTGATGTTATCCAGAATAATGTGTAAAAGAGTACCCATCACATTGAAAGGGTTCATTCCTGATTGTGTGTGTTCGTTAGGTCTATACACCTGCGGGTTTCTTGGTTAGGCCTAGTTACTTAGGGTGGGGCACCGGGATAGAATATAGGTCCGTGTGTAGCCTGTTTTTTACACTCTTATACCGGTAGGCCTATACCGTATATCAAACTTTATTGGTGCATTTGCCTTCCTTGTAGGCCTATAGGCCTAACCGGTTTATATCCCTTATACGGGACATCTTTATTGTATTTGGTTCAATTAGGCTAAATAAGCCTGCCTATGATCTCATTTTTATTGTGTCATTTATTGGTGTTTCTTGTACCGGTACATCAACTTTTGAAGGTTCAGTCTTATGTGGGTTTTGCTTTTTTTTTCTAACTCACACACACTGTAAAGGACGTCCCACTATAACTCACACACACTGTAAAGGACGTCCCACTATAACTCACACACACTGTAAAGGACGTCCCACTATAACTCACACACACTGTAAAGGACGTCCCACAATAACTCACATACACTGTAGAGGACGTCCCACAATAACTCACACACACTGTAAAGGACGTCCCACAATAACTCACATACACTGTAGAGGACGTCCCACAATAACTCGCATACACTGTAGAAGACTTCCCACAATAACTCACATACATACCTCACATACACTGTAGAGGACGTCCCACAATAACTCACTGTTACTCACATACACTGTAGAAGACTTCCCACAATAACTCACGTATACTGTAGAGGACGTCCCACAATAACTCACATACACTGTAGAGGACGTCCCACAATAACTCACATACACTGTAGAGGACGTCCCACAATAACTCACATACACTGTAGAGGACGTCCCACAATAACTCACATACACTGTAAAGGACGTCCCACAATAACTCGCATACACTGTAAAGGACGTCCCACAATAACTCGCGTATACTTTAGAGGACGTCCCACAATAACTCACACACACTGTAAAGGACGTCCCACAATAACTCACATACACTGTAAAGGACGCCCCACAATAGCTCACACACACTGTAAAGGACGTCCCACAATAACTCACACACACTGTAAAGGACGCCCACAATAACTCACACACACTGTAAAGGACGCCCCACAATAACTCACACACACTGTAAAGGACGTCCCACAATAACTCACATACACTGTAAAGGACGTCCCACAATAACTCGCATACACTGTAAAGGACGCCCCACAATAACTCACACACACTGTAAAGGACGTCCCACAATAACTCACACACACTGTAAAGGACGCCCCACAATAACTCCCACACTGTAAAGGACGCCCCACAATAACTCACACACACTGTAAAGGACGTCCCACAATAACTCACACACACTGTAAAGGATGTCCCACAATAACTCACATACACTGTAAAGGACGTCCCACAATAACTCACACACACTGTAAAGGACGCCCACAATAACTCACACACACTGTAAAGGACGCCCCACAATAACTCACACACACTGTAAAGGACGTCCCACAATAACTCACACACACTGTAAAGGACGTCCCACAATAACTCACACACACTGTAAAGGACGTCCCACAATAACTCACACACACTGTAAAGGACGTCCCACAATAACTCACACACACTGTAAAGGACGCCCCACAATAACTCACATACACTGTAAAGGACATCCGACAATAACTCACACACACTGTATAGGATGTCCCACAATAACTCACATACACTGTAAAGGACACCCCACAATAACTCACATACACTGTAAAGGACGTCCCACAATAACTCACATACACTGTAAAGGACGTCCCACAATAACTCGCATACACTGTAAAGGACGTCCCACAATAACTCACATACACTGTAAAGGACGTCCCACAATAACTCACACACACTGTAAAGGACGTCCCACAATAACTCGCGTACACTGTAAAGGACGTCCCACAATAACTCGCATACACTGTAAAGGACGTCCCACAATAACTCGCATATACTGTAAAGGACGCCCCACAATAACTCACACACACTGTAAAGGACGTCCCACAATAACTCGCATTCACTGTAAAGGACATCCCACAATAACTCGCATACACTGTAAAGGACGTCCCACAATAACTCACACACACTGTAAAGGACGTCCCACAATAACTCACACACACTGTAAAGGACGTCCGACAATAACTCACACACACTGTAAAGGACATCCCACAATAACTCACATACACTGTAGAGGACGTCCCACAATAACTCACATACACTGTAAAGGACGTCCCACAATAACTCACATACACTGTAAAGGACGTCCCACAATAACTCGCATACACTGTAAAGGAAGTCCCACAATAACTCACATACACTGTAGAGGACGTCCCACAATAACTCACGTATACTTTAGAGGACGTCCCACAATAACTCACACACACTGTAAAGGACGACCCACAATAACTCACATACACTGTAAAGGACGCCCCACAATAACTCACACACACTGTAAAGGACGTCCCACAATAACACACACACTGTAAAGGACGCCCCACAATAACTCGCACACACTGTAAAGGACGTCCCACAATAACTCACGCACACTGTAAAGGACGTCCCACAATAACTCACACACACTGTAAAGGACGTCCCACAATAACTCACATACACTGTAAAGGACGCCCCACAATAACTCACACACACTGTAAAGGACGTCCCACAATAACTCGCATTCACTGTAAAGGACATCCCACAATAACTCGCATACACTGTAAAGGACGTCCCACAATAACTCACATACACTGTAAAGGACGTCCCACAATAACTCGCATACACTGTAAAGGAAGTCCCACAATAACTCACATACACTGTAGAGGACGTCCCACAATAACTCACGTATACTTTAGAGGACGTCCCACAATAACTCACACACACTGTAAAGGACGACCCACAATAACTCACATACACTGTAAAGGACGTCCCACAATAACTTACATACACTGTAAAGGACGTCCCACAATAACTCACACACACTGTAAAGGACGTCCCACAATAACTCACATACACTGTAGAGGACGTCCCACAATAACTCACATATACTGTAAAGGACGTCCCACAATAACTCACTTATACTGTAAAGGACGTCCCACAATAAGTCGCATAATTTTTTTTTTTTTTTTTTTTTTTTTTAAATGAGACAATGAACGGAGGAAGGAAAAACACAGATAAAACAAAAAGGTCCATGTGCCTAAAGGCATCCTCCATTCATAAAATGTTTGTAACAACTGGATTTAAACTTTTGTAGATTGGAAGTTTGTGGAAAGCAACTCGAGGGAAGTGAATTCCAAAGAGTAGTAGTTCTAGGGATAAATTAATTTTGATAAGCAGAAGTTCTGCATTGTGGAGGAGAAAGTGTAAATTCATGAGCGCTCTCAGCTGCCTTAGTTCTACGGGGAAAGATTTGGAGAGGCGGCACAATTGAAGCAAGTTCCTCGGAACAATTGCTGTGAAAATATCTGTAGAATAATGCAAGGGATGCAACGTTTCTTCATATGGATAATGTAGGAAGGTCCTGTGTGATTGCAGGGTTACTGATTAATTTAATAGCTTTATTTTGAATTTTGTCCAACTGCCTCAATGCAACCACTCCACTTCCACTCCACAGAGGTGAACAGTAATCCATCTGAGAACGCACATGACTTTTATGTATTACGGCCAACTGCTCGTCAGTGAAGAATTCTCGAACTCTGTACAGGAGTCCCAGTTTTTTAGAGGCATTCTTAGCAATGCTTCTAACATAATGTGTCCAGCTCAAGTTAGTAGTTAATGTTACACCGAGAATGTCAATACTAGGGGAAGTGGGAATATTTACATCATTAAAAAATATATGGGAGTCGGTGAGATTCTGTTGGTTAGAAAATTGAATGTACTTGGTTTTCTGTGCATTAAAGGAAACTAGATACTTTTGTCCCCATTCATTAATTCTAGAAAGGTCCTGGTTCAGAGAAATTGCAGTGTTTATTTTTGAATTTATAAGATCGGGTTGGGTGAAAGAATTTGTAAATGTGAAGGAACTGTGGAGTGTTGAGTCATCTGCGTAGGAATGTATTGGATTATGAGTGGTAGATATGAGATCATTGATATGAATGAGGAACAGAGTTGGGGCCAAAACTGATCCCTGGGGAACACCAGCATTTATTGAGTGAAATTGAGAATAAAGGCCATCTACCATTACACATATTTTTCTGTTATGAAGATAAGAAGAAATTAGTGGAACTAATGATGCAAGGCCGTAGTGTGACATCTTCGACAATAAGGATTGATGCCAATGGACTGTAAAGGATGTCCCACAATAACTCACATACACTGTAGAGAACGTCCCACAATAACTCACGTATACTGTAGAGGACGTCCGACAATAACTCACGTATACTGTATAGGGGAGGTGTGGCAGAGTGGTCTTGCCACTGGACTGGTAATCCAATGGACCCGGGTTCGAATCCCAGTATGTCAATGGGAAGATATTATTGGGATGGAATTTGTGCTGTACCTAGTTTCAGTGCATTACCACAGCACACCGAAATGCCAACAAAATACCCTCATTGTTCCCTGATTAAATAGCATTGTATGAATATTCCCATATTCAAAATATGTTACAGGGGGCAATGCCTAGTGAGTTAATTGCTCAATAGGTGGCGTTCTGAGAGTGAGGGTCCGAGTACAAAGGAGTACAAAGGAAATCAAGCAACAACAGATCTAGTGACCCTTCTAGGTTGCTTGTCCTCCAAAACACTGAGGATCAAGTGTCCAAACAGTGGTTTAGAGTGGGTAAGGGAACATTGGAAAGGGAATTACTGCCGTGGAACTAATGTCCGTGGCAGGATTAGGAAGTTAGTAGGGGACAGATGGGTTAGTAACTGAGGGGGGGATAAAATAAAGTTATTCATTTACAAACGCAGTTAGTCGCGGGTTTGAAGCGAGATATTTGTCTAGGCGGAGTTTAAATGAATCAACGGTGCTGCAGTCTATAACGTTTCGGGGAAGCCCATTCCACAAGTTGACAACTCGATTGAAGAAGAAATTCTTAGATTCGTGTGAGTTAAAAGATTTACCAATAATTTTGCAACCGTTTCCCCGCGTGTAATTAGATTGGTCGATAGTGAAGTACTTACTACAGTTCATATTGTCGATGCCTTTGATGATTTTGAACACTTGAATTAAGTCACCTCTTAATCTGCGCTGGGTTAAAGGAAATAGATTTAATTCTCTAAGACGCTCTTCGTATGGTTTGTTCTTTAGGCTAGGTATCATTTTGGTAACTCTACGTTGAACTCGTTCTAGCTTGTTTATCTTTTTGGTAATAAGGGCACCAGGATTGAACGCAGTATTCCAGAAGAGGGCGGACTAAGGAATTGTAAAGGGTTAGGATAACTTCTTTGGATTTATGCTCAAATGACCTGCCTAGAAAGCCAATTATTTTGTTTGCCTTCTTAACAACTTCTGAACATTGTTGACTCGGTTTTAGGTTACTCGATATTGTTACTCCCAGATCGGTTTCTCTGTTTACATTCTTAAGCTGAGTGCCATTCATCGAATAGTTTGCTTTCTCATTTAGGTATCCGATATGTAGTACTTTACATTTATCCGCATTGAAACTCATTTGCCAAATTTGGGCCCAACATGACAATTTATCTAGATTGTGTTGCATATCGTCAACTTGTTCTTTTGAGAGTACGCTATTTGCAATTTTTGTATCGTCAGCAAATTTTGAGATTGTACAAATCTCAAATTTGGGGGAGTGTGGGGGATGAGACTGAAGCTCAGAGGCGGAGCGGCTTCAGAAGATGGGTTTGCTTCGAGCCGGGGTGCTTCACATGTCTCACTCCCTAGACTGGAACAAGACCTCACGGGCCTCACCGTGTTCAGCGGTGTAGTGTAAAGGCTCTCAGCCTATTCCCGAGTGGGAGTAGTTGGAATATAGAAGAAAAAAGAAGAGAAGAAGACGTCCCACAATAACTCACATACACTGTAGAGGACGTCCTACAATAACTCACATACACTGTAGAGGACGTCTCACAATAACTCGCGTATTGTACACTGTAGAAGATGTCCCACAATAACTCTCATATTGTTCACTGTAGAGGACGTCCACAATAACTCGCATACACTGTAGAGGACGTCCCACAATAACTCACGTACACTGTAGAGGATGTCCCACAATAACTCACGTAAACTGTAGAGGACGTCCCACAATAACTCACGTAAACTGTAGAGGACGTCCACAATAACTCGCATACACTGTAGAGGACGTCCCACAATAACTCACGTACACTGTAGAGGACGTCCCACAATAACTCACATAAACTGTAGAGGACGTCCCACAATAACTAACGTATACTGTAGAGGACTTCCCACAATAACTCACGTAGAGTGTAGAGGACGTCCCACAATAACTCACATACACTGTAGCAGACGTCCCACAATAACTCACGTATACTGTAGAGGACGTCCCACAATAACTCACGTATACTGTAGAGGACGTCCCACAATAACTCGCATACACTGTAGAGGACGTCCCATAATAACTAACGTATACTGTAGAGGACATCCCACAATAACTCACTTATACTGTAGAGGACGACCCACAATAACTCACGTATACTGTAGAGGACGTCCCACAATAACTCACGTATACTGTAGAGGACGTCCCACAATAACTCACGTATACTGTAGAGAACGTCCCACAATAACTCGCATACACTGTAGAGGACGTCCCACAATAACTCACATACACTGTAGAAAACGTCTCACAATAACTCACGTACACTGTAGAGGACGTCCCACAATAACTCGCATACACTGTAGAGGACGTCCCACAATAACTCACGTATACTGTAGAGGACGTCCCACAATAACTCACGTATACTGTAGAGGACGTCCAATAACTCACGTATACTGTAGAGGACGTCCCACAATAACTCACGTATACTGTAGAGGACGTCCAACAATACCTCACGTATACTGTAGAGGATGTCCCACAATAACTCACGTATACTGTAGAGAACGTCCCACAATAACTCATACACTTAAGAGGACGTCCCACAATAACTCGCATACACTGTAGAGGACGTCCTACAATAACTCACGTATACTGTAGAGTACGTCCCACGATAACTCACGTATACTGTAGAGGACGTCCCACAATAACTCACGTACACTGTAGAGGACGTCCCACAATAACTCACATACACTGTAGAAAACGTCTCACAATAACTCACGTACACTGTAAAGGACGTCCCACAATAACTCACATACACTGTAGAGCACGTCCCACAATAACTCACGTACACTGTAGAGGACGTCCCACAATAACTCACGTACACTGTAGAGGACGTCCCACAATAACTCACATACACTGTAGAAAACGTCTCACAATAACTCACGTACACTGTAAAGGACGTCCCACAATAACTCACATACACTGTAGAGCACGTCCCACAATAACTCACGTATACTGTAGAGGACGTCCCAACTCACGTATACTGTAGAGGACGTCCCACAATAACTCGCATACATTGTAGAAAACATCTCACAATAACTCACGTACACTGTAGAGGACATCCCACAATAACTCGCATACACTGTAGAGGACGTCCCACAATAACTCACGTATACTGTAGAGGACGTCCCACAATAACTCGCATACACTGTAGAGGACGTCCCACAATAACTCACGTATACTGTAGAGGACGTCCCACAATAACTCACATACACTGTAGAAAACTTCTCACGTACACTGTAGAGGACGTCCCACAATAACTTGCATACACTGTAGAGGACGTCCCAAAATAACTCGCATACACTGTAGAGGACGTCCCACAATAACTCACGTATACTGTTGAGGACGTCCCACGATAATTCACGTATACTGTATAAGACGTCCCACAATAACTGTGCTAACTTCGGGACTAGGCCTAGTTTATGAAATAATGCCAAGCATAATATGTTCGATAAACATTATTCCATCTCCAGTGTTACAAATATATTGCCTGTTGAAAAATGTAATTCCATTTCCCTATATGTTGCCCAGCTGTCAAAGAGCCTGCCTACCATACCCTCACCGCCAAACTGCATTTGTCATATCACTTAATAATTGAGATATTAAGATTACCAATTTATAAATTACTGAATGATTAAAGACATTGTAGCTCATATTGTTGGATACCGGTACCGTTTGACGTCGAAAAGATCATTACAGTAGTGCGAAGTAGGCCACTATATATAATAATTCTATATCTTTAATGGTTGAGATTTAATTTGTGTAAAACGTGTTTTGCTTAGAATCATCTATATAATAATCTATTGAAGTTAGACACTTCTATTTTAGTTCCTCCTGTTGTCCACACACCTGACTGATTAGCCTACCGGTACACCCTATATAAGAACATAAGAACATAAGAAAATGGGAGTCTGTAGAAAGCCGATTGGCCTAAGCAAGGCAGATCCCTGTCCCACACAACCCCAATTACAAAGCCCAATTATAGGCTCAACACTCTAATACCCTGAGGATCATCTTACCAAAACGGTTAGAGATTAACGCAGGATTACGGGGTCTGCAGAGCGCTGATTGGCCCAACCCTGCTGATCCCCCTTCACACCCAACCCTTCTCGTCCATATGCTTATCCAATTTTATCTTAAAGCTCCCTATCGTTTTTAATCCCACTATAGCACTTGGTAGTCCATTCCACCCATCTACAACTCTGTTACCAAACCAATATTTGCCTATATCTTTTCTGAAACAAAATTTATCTAATTTGAAACCATTGGTACGAGTTCTTTCGCTATCACTGAGCTTTAGTACATTTGTCATGTCCCCTTTGTTAATCCCACTAACCCACTTGAACACCTCTATCATATCCCCTCTAACTCTGCGTCTCTCTAACGAATGTAAGCCTAATTTCTTCAACCTTTCTTTATACGGAAGATTTCTAATATTATGGATCATTTTTGTCATTCTACGTTGTACTCTCTCCAATGAATCTATGTCCATTCTGTAATAAGGACACCAAAATTGAACAGCATAATCCATATGGGGTCTCACTAATGACCAGTAAAGTTTTAAGATAACATCAGCAGTTCTGTTACTCACACTCCTAGAGATGAACCCGAGAATCCTGTTTGCCTTGTTTCGAATGCTTATACACTGTTGTCTAGGCTTCAAATCATTGCTAACAAACACACCTAGATCTTTCTCACAATTCGAGTTTTCTAATTCCACATTAGCTAGTTTATATTTAACATTTGTATGCATCTTCCCTATCTTTAATACCTTGCATTTGTCAATGTTAAACTTCATCTGCCAATTTACTGACCATTCGTGTAAGGTATCTAGATCCCTTTGGAGGCACTGTATATCTCTATCTGAATCAATTGTTCTCCTCATTTTGGTATCGTCTGCAAATTTACTTATCCTACTAGTTATACCTAAATCAAGGTCATTTATGTATATAACAAACAACAGAGGACCTAATACAGATCCCTGGGGGACACCACTTTTGACTGCTCCCCATTCTGACTTCGTACCATTTATGCTGACTCTCTGCTTCCTACCAATTAGCCATGACCTAATCCATCCCAACAACGCCCCACCTATTCCATGCGCCTCAACCTTTCTCATCAATCTCTCATGGGGGACTCTGTCGAAAGCTTTACTGAAATCTAAATATATTATATCATATGACTTGTCATTATCTACTGCTTCATATACCTCTGAGAAAAAACTAAGCAAATTAGTAAGGCAAGAACGTCCCTGAGTGAATCCATGCTGAGAAGAATTTATTAAATTAAATGTATCTAAGTGGTTTCTAATTTTACTAGCAATAATTGACTCTAGTAGCTTTCCTATGATTGATGTAAGACTAATGGGACGGTAATTGGATGCTATTGATTTGTCACCTTTTTTTAAGATCGGAACTACGTTTGCAAGCTTCCAAGCTTCTGGAACTATACCCGTCTCCAATGACTTGTTAAATAAAAATATTAATGGGTAACTTAACTCATCCCTACCTTCTTTTAATACTCTAGCATATACCTCATCAGGACCAGGCGATTTATGAGGTTTCAGTCTGTCAATTTCCTTAAGCACATCATTTCTACTTATAGTAACCGTACTTAACCTATTTTCTATACTATCGCTATATACCTTACGGACTTCTGGAAACTGTGCCAAATTTTCATTAGTGAAAACGGAAAGAAATTGACTATTTAATGTACTGCACATTTCTAAATCATTTTCTGTAATTTCTCCTATCGAAGTTTTAAGGGGACCAATTACATCTCTAACCTTGGATTTATATAGTTGGTAAAAAGCTTTAGGATTATTTTTTTGAGTCATTGGCAACCTTAATTTCATAATTTCTTTTTTCTTTCCTAATATCCTTTTTTACCTGTCTTGATAGATTCTGATAGTAAGCAAGTAGGTGAATTTCGCCTTTCCTAATTTTTCTATATATTCCTCTCTTTTGTCCTAGAAGATCTAATAGTCTATTATTCACCATTTGGGTTGGTTCTGTGTTGATCTAAATTTTCTTTTGGGGATGTATTTATTTTGTGCATTGAATACTGACTTGATAACATTATCGTATGTATCTACCAAGGTTGACGTCTCTTCCTGACTTAAGATGACAGGTGCCTGAGAAGGGGTACACTCATTTGGACACCTGGATCGACTTAATTTTTTGACCATAGGGTCAGCTAATAGGGCTCTTCTTAACCCACCATAATTGGCTTTTCTAAAGTCAGGGATTAATGTTGTATTCTCTCTGGTATTACCTTACCATTGTATATTAAATACACAGAATTGTGGTCACTATTTCCTAGGTGGTCCCCTATCTCTACATTATTTACCATATGTTCATTGTTACTGAAAACTAAATCGAGAATATTATTACCTCTAGTCGGTGTATCTATGAATTGAAATAAAAAACTATCTTGTACTACCTCTATAAACTCATCAGAGTCTCCTATTTGATGCTGCCAATCTATATTCGGAAAATTAAAATCCCCCATAATGCACACATTGCTAAACCTTGATGCCATTTTAATTTCCTCCCATAATGACGTTCCGTCATTTCTACTCATATTTGGCGGTCTATACATAACTCCAATAACTATGGTCTCACTACCTTCGTTAACCTCTACCCAAACACTTTCATTATCGTTATTTAGTCTAATACCTGATTTAATACAGCTTTTTAATGTACTCCTGACAAACACTGCTATACCGCCACCCCT
>CM064480.1:31372095-31469963 GCA_032716605.1 Paralithodes platypus
AGGGATTGCTGGCTTGGCTTTTTCGGAAAACTAAGGGAGGGGTAGTGTAAGGTTGAGGCGGCGGCGGAGGAAAACGGATGGGAATTAAGGTACAAGTTAAGGAGATCATTTATAAAAATTAGAAAGAGAATAGGAGATAGGACAGAGCCCTGAGGAACACCGGAGTTTAATAGGGTGAGGAAGTGAACAATGGCCGTCCACAAACCGCAGCTATGGAACGGCCTAAAGGGAAATGAGAGACAAAGGCACAGATGGAGGGATAGAACCGGAAGAGGGGTAGTTTTAGAAATTAAACATTTGTGCCTGACTCTATCAAAGGCCTTCAATATGTCTAGCGCAATAGAAAAGGTCTCACCGAAGTCCTGAAAGGAGGATGACCAAGAGCTATCAAGATATGAAAGAAGATCCCCAGTAGATCGACCCATAAGGAATCCATACTGGCGATCTGAGAGTAGATTATAAGAAGAAGAAATGCTTAGTGGCATTTGGAAGCAAGCATAGTTTCAAAAACTTTAGAAAGACAGGAGATGTTTAAGAGCAATTGGACAATAGTTGGAGTGTTTAAGCGGTCACCCTTCTTTGGGACAGGTTGAATGTGAGCAAACTTCCAGCATGAAGGGAAGACGTTATAGGATAGACATAGACGAAAGAGTTTGCCTAAGGCATGAGTCATCACGGAAGCACAGTTTTTGAGAAACAACATGAGTAACACCGTCCTGGACCGTACGCCTTATTCTTTTTCATCCAGAGAGGGTTAAGTTACATCTTTAGAAGAGATTAGGATATTCAGGCATAAGGAATAGAGAGGAGGGCGGATAGGGAGGAATAGCACCGGAATCATCCCAGGTTCCAAACTTCTGGTAGATAGAGATATCCCTGTTGCTGTTCATGGCAAGTCTAATGATGAAGACATCCGTGTCCTCTGAGCAAATGACTGCTGCCTTGTAGCCATCTCTCGCTGCATGCAGCTTGTGGAGCAGCATGCGGTTATCAGCCTCTTCCTTGTGTCCGACTCGCGCTCATATACCTCCTCCCAACTTGTCTTCTTTTAGCTTGAAACAGCTTTGTTCACAGGTGACATAGAGCGCCTTGTCCTGTAACATCCCTCTGTACTTTTAGAGAGGTTCCACTCCTCTGTCAAACAACCGGATCAGGGATTCCGTGGTTGAAGAATCCAGAAAGGAATTTCCTCCACTGCTGCATGTGATGCCCGCCAGCTAAGGTTCTTGTATTGGAGAGAGTTGTCGGCACCGTCGAGTTGACTCGTTCAGGCTTGGTGGATTGAGGTGGCGCGGTAGACATCAAAGACAATATCCTTCGCTTGCTTTGTTCCCCTTCATGAAGGATATTGGTGAAGGCCAGCTCTGCCACCTGTCCAAAAGTCTTGTTGCTTCCATTCAGCTTCTGGACCAGAGCCCATCCTGTCAATGATGGTAGCAGATGGGGTTGGTATCCTTCTGCTGCTGCGGACACTTCTTCATCCAGTTCTCTGGCAGCGGCCGCCTTATGTTTGTGTTTCCCTTAGCGTCCCATCAGTATTTGCCAATGCCCATGGCAGTGTGCCTAGGGGGTAGGCAACGAACATCCTTCATTTTTACCTGCCGTCTTTCAGCAACCACGATCATGTGGCTGAATAAGTTCCTGTCCTCTTTGATACAATATCCTGCTAATTCTTGCACTTACGTTTGACATTGATGTATGGGCAAAAGTCTGCAGGCCTTGCTTCTTCAATTTGCCGTGGAATTTCTCCTGCTTGCCCTCGTCTAGTCTTGCCTTGAATTCTTGGTATGCCGCTTCTCCTATCTGTAATGAGCTCTCAGCATCCCCTGCTGACTTTCAGGAGTCGCCTCCAGTTGCCAGTGGACAGGCTGACTAGGTCTTCCTCGTCTGGAGAACATGGGGGTGAGCCAACTATTTTCCATCAGGTCCTGTCAGGGTCTCCTACATCCTGCTCATCCTTCTTCTTCCGTTCAGTTTGAAGATCGGGATGAGTCAGTTTTGACTGCTGCTCCCCCCTGTCATTTCTCTGAGTTGTCTGAGGTATCGGCTTCTGTATTTCCTGCGTTATGTAATACTTTGTGACGGCCTCCGTGGTTTGAGACTAAAGCCTTTTGTTCCCGGCCAGCTGTCTGCGTTGTCCTTGTTCACCGTCCTCTTCGATAGTTTGGTCCAACGGGATGCGACCAAACGGGTTCATCGACCCCAGCTTCACAGAGAATTTTCCTGCCATGAACTCAGCTGTCAACATCTGGGTGTGTCGGGGGGTAGCTGGCTCATCTGAGCTAAGTAATACTGGCAAGTACCTAGCGTAGTTGAACCCTGTCGTATGCGAAGCACCATGGAAATCATGGCTCGGATGCACGACAGTTGGAGCATCCAGTCCCCTTCTCCGGATGCAACGGCTAAGGACGAAGAGGATCTCCACCATGTCTAGGTAGGTCAACCCAGAATGCTGCGAGTCAACTGCCGCATCTGAGACCGCTCAATGTATTTCCTCTAAGAGATTCCAGATACGTGTGCAAGAGGGTTTTCTTGAGGATCTCTGCTCCAGACCATTTTGAGAGAATGTCCTTGTCAAAGATGTCAATGACTCGCATAGACTCCTCCAGATGTACCATGTCGTCGATTGTTTTGGTCTTTTCTAGGCGCAGGGCAGGAATCCCTTCCACACTACGCACAAAAGGGCTTGCATAGACCAGCTTGTGTCAGTCCGTACTGCTCTGACGGGTTTTTTACTTCCTGCCACCCATGATGCCCGCGACTGAGCCTTCGCGCAATGACCTCAGACTCAACCCAGAGATCACGGAAGCCCGGCATCTTGAAAACGCTTCCCGATGGTTGCTAGAATAGTGCAGATGGTATGAAAAGCACCCATCCTTATGATGATGGTTGCTAGAACTGGTCAGGGTGCTTCCAGGTGATCTCGAACAGCCTTTGCATATAATGCCTTGTCAAAGACGCAGACAATCTTCCGTCAGGCCCCGTGACTGCCTGATGCTGAGTGATCTGCTTGAGAACCCCCTATTGACTGTGGACATCTGTGTGGCAGTGGCATTGATTGTGGGAAGTTATCCGACGTTGTCATGGTTGACTGCCCACCTCCTCTTCTTGTCATGATGTTGCAGCCGGTGCCATCCAGCTCACTGACTGGTCCTTTCTCTTGCAGCATGCGGCCCAGTATCCAAACAAGATTCTTCCTGCCTGGCAAGCTGGTCCTCCACGTCAGCAACAACTTCAGCGGTCCGTGCTCATGGGTGGGCCTGCCCCTTGCCCGGCGTTGTACGTTGGCAAGCATCAGCGGAGGGTGCATCAATGCTCCTCGTCTTTGTTGCTGGCCCACAGTTAGGGCCTGGGTTGGGCAGGGACCAGGCCCTGTCGCTTTTTCCTGCACAGTCAATGCCATTCACGCCTGTGCGACGTACCTTACCACTCAGCGGCTTCTCTAGACGGTCGATGTTGTGAATATAATTTTTTTTTTGTTTTTAGGCCTCTTCGACGTCAATATATACCATTTTAAGAAGCCTAAGAGTACCATTTAAAAGATGAATCATCACCCTACAATCTCATCTCTATGGCATTTTATTGCAAAATTACTTGTTTCAGAGTTATTGAACGAAATATGGCTGGGAAACGCAATTTTTTCAATTTTGATGAAAACATGCCTTCAACTTCCGGCTTCATTTGCGCAAAAATTATGACATATATAGCAAAAATGCATGGAGACAAACCTGTGCAGAATTTAATTTACTAAATCCTTAGTCAATATACCCTTTATGCCTACGATGCACCGTTTCATAAAAAAAAAATGAAAATATGAAACAATTACCCTATGAAAGTGGGTTTTTCACAAAAATAAACCGTAAAGCTACCAACATGGAAAGGCTATCATACATTATTTTACTATTGCAACAAACAAAATGGCACAACTATAAGTTTGGTCACCTGTTGGTTTGTGTGGGGGTGGTACCGATATCTGGTCCGGCCCATGGACTATGAGGTGGAAGGACAGAGAGGGAGAGGTGGAAGGATGGAGTTGGGAAGTATATGCGTGAAAGCGGTGCTGGATGGGAGGAGGAGCGTTGACTGACTGGGGACAAAGGTGCATGAGAGTGTTTCGTTCGTGGCCACCCCTTCGGGGATCACGGCGTTCGGCAATAGATAGATAGATAGACTCTTTGCACCCAACAGTTTCCTATCTTTCTTTTTTGTTTTCCCTTCATATCCTTCGATTTTCTTTAATTATGCTTGTTTGTCCTTCACTATATCTCGTCACTCCCATTCCTTGGTCATATCTTTTCCTTCATTATTCGTATTTCCCCCCTCGCTACCCTTCCCCCCTCCCCTCGTATATAGACCATACAGAGAGTGTAATGCACGGACGCACTTTTGTCAACGTCAGGGGAACTTCTGTAAGTCCCTGCCATACCTACTGAGAGAGAGAGAGAGAGAGAGAGAGAGAGAGAGAGAGAGAGAGAGAGAGAGAGAGAGAGAGAGTAGAGAGAGAGAAGAGAGAGAGAAGAGAGAGAGAGAGAGAGGAGAGAGAGAGATAGATAGATAGAGAAGAGGAGAGAGAGTAGAGAGAGAAGATGAGAGTGGAGAGAGATAGAGAGAGACGAGAGAGGAGAGAGAATGGGAGAGAGAGGCCGAGAGAGAGAGAGAGTAGAGAGAGGAGGAGACGAGGAGAGAGAGAGAAGAGAGAGAGAGAGAAGAGAGACAAGAGAGAGAGAGGAGATAGAGAGGAGAGAGATAGAGAAGAGATAGAGAGAGAGAGATCGCGGAGAGAGAGAGAGAGAGAGAGAGAGAGAGAGAGAGAGAGAGAGAGAGAGAGAGAGAGAGAGAGAGAGAGACTTACTTATCACTGTACTGTATTCTCTAATCTATTGTTTTTATTTTATACTTTACAGAACGCTAGTGGAGGAGTAAACTACATTCCGGATTTGTATTTTTACCAGGTAAGCGAAGAAACTGATAATTTTGTTGAAAAACTGTAAACCTTTAAGTCTTTTAACATAGATAAGGTCTCACATGCCCGTTTTGTTTTTTGAGACTCGGTAGTTCAAAATGGTGGGTAGATACAATATTATGGGTTCAGTGTACCTTTTACTAAGAACATATCACCCAGCAACTACCAGACACGACTTTGGTATTCCGAGTCTTCTTGTATTTTTACTTGGAGTTTTAGTACATTATTATACATCTGACAAACAATACTACTGGTACCGGTACAGCAAAGTGAACACATTAATGTATTTGAACTGTAACATGTAACACGTTGCGTAGTAGGTATTACCAAGGTCCATAGTATCTATAAACCTCGGGTACTACGAGCAGTGTGAAACTCATTGAATATGTTTTTATGGACTTGAAGTGTTGAATTGCTTTAATCATATCATAGGAGTGTACAGTCACACATATAAGTCGTGTCGCATCTTCCTACCTGCGAATATTGGTTTATCTTGATATAAGGAAATTATACCGTATTTCTCAACGAAACTGAAAACAAAAACTTAATCCATACGTATAAAGGGTGTTTATTTCCTTTCCTGTCCTATATATATATGGAGACAAAAGGCAGGCTGCCTGTAACGAGTGTCTCTCTCAAAAGCCATAAGCTAGAGTGACTGAGAGCTATACTCAAAGGACGTTGGGGCCAAAATACCTGGACACACGAAGTTTAAAGAAGCCCAAGTCATAGGATGAAGGAAAGATTGATTGAGGGAGAGAGTTCCAGAGTTCACTTGTTGAGTAGAAGAAAAACTGAGACAATTGCTAATTCTAGGGTTGGAGAGCTGGACAGAATAGGAGTGGGACTGTGTTGAAAGGCGGGTGTCTAGCACTCGCCACAAGGGAGAGGGTATGCACTGAGAGAGCACTGAAGGACACTGATTGTTTTAATAAAGTTGTGGATATCGTTAATGAATATTAGAAAGAGAACTAGAGACAAGACGGTATCCTGACGAGTTGATAGGTTGAGGAAGTGAGCGATGGCTATCCACAACTGCAGCTATGGAACTGTCAGAAAGGAAATTAGAGACAAAGGCACAGGTAGATGGATAGAACCCGAAGAGGGTAGCTTGGAAATTAGAGATGTGTGCCAGACTCTATTGAAGGCTTTCGATAAGTCTAGCGCAATACAAAAAAAAAGTCTCACGAAAGTCCCGAAAGGAGGAGGACCATCAGTTAGTAAGATAAGCAAGGAGATCACCAGTCGAGTGGCCCTTAACCCGTACTGTACCGTAGGATACATTAATAAAAGTCCCCAGCAGTCCCAAGCAATGTGGCCAAAATGGCAGGAGAGACCACCTTTCCACCTCCAGAGATGAGGCAACACTGGCCCTCCCACCCTTCAGTGGGTCTCATATAAGCTGAGAAGTGTTGCCATAACGGGTGCAGTGCTCAAGCAGTCGTGGTAACTGGTACAGCCTTGTACAGGCAGTTACAAGGAAAGTACATTACTGACGACTATATCCGTCGCTGGGACTGGGGAGTTACTTATCTACTGACGACTATAGTAGTTTCTGGGATTGGAGGGGTTAAGGAAACCATAGTGGCGATCTGAAGGTAGATTATGGGAAGATAAATGCCTGAGAAATTTTGAATTAAGAATAGTTTTAAAAACTTTAAGAGATACAAGAGATGAGAACAATTGGATGCTAGTTGGAGGGTTGAGAGCGGTCACCCTTCTTTGAGACAGGTTGAATGAGAGCAAACTTCCAGCAAGAAGGAAAGACAGAGACGAAAGAGTTTGCCTAGGCAGGGAGTCAGCACGGAAGAAGAGTTTTTAAGTACCGTACCATACAGCAGGAGGAACACAATTCGCCTTCTAAGTATTGAGCCCAGATAGGGCAGAAAGTACATCCTTAGAAGAGATTATGATATTATGCATAAGTAAGTGAGAGGGGGTGGAAATTGGGAAGTTTTTAGGAAAGTTTGAGCAAAGAGTTCAGCTTTGTCATAGGAAGAGGTGACAGTGGTGCCATCAGAGTGGAAAAGGGAGGGAAAGATGAGAAAGTTAAATTGTTGGAGAGGTTTTTAGCTTGATGCCAAAAAGTTTGGGAAGAGCTAGAGTGGAGATGTTCAAAGCATGTGTTACTCTAGAGATTACATTAAAGTCAAAATTGTGGAGGTAGATCAGGAGTTATGAGCCTGACTGTACGAAGAATACTAGGGGTAGAAAGTAGACAACAACATGGCAACTAATCCATGTTAAATGTTTGATGTAACATTAATACAAATTTCTCCGTAGTGATGTTATGGCTTGAAATCTAGGTGTTTGGCAACAAGAAAGAGGACTTGACAGGGCAACTATTGTAGACTTTAGGAGAGAGAGAGAGAGAGAGAGAGAGAGAGAGAGAGAGAGAGAGAGAGAGAGAGAGAGAGAGAGAGAGAGAGAGAGAGAGAGAGAGAGAGAGAGAGAGATAGGAGAGAGAGAGAGAGAGAGAGAGAGAGAGAGAGAGAGAGAGAGAGAGAGAGAGAGAGAGAGAGAAGAGAGAGAGAGAGAGAGAGAGAGAGAGAGAGAGAGAGAGAGAGAGAGAGAGAGAGAGAGCACAAGTACTTCTTACCCCTTTCTCAGGCACGTGACTCACACTTCTGCTGCATGTGCCGCCACCCCTCCCTCTCTCTCTTTCTCACTCTTTATCTATCTATCTATGGTTTGTATTTTTGTCTGGACTATGGCCCACTATCGACATCATAAGAAACTCGTGATCCACTTCCTTATAGTGTGGAAGTTAAGACCTAAAATGCATTAGGCTGATATATATTAGAAACAGAGCCGTTACTTCCAAATTATAAACACCTTACACGATTGTTTAACATAGTGTTAATCAATATAGCTGTTTTGTATGTATTTGTAACTTCCATTTTTGTATTGAATAAAATCCTTTAATTTTCAAATTTGAATATATTGTAATAATTCAGGATATGATAGTGAAAGTAAGGGGTTAGATTGTTGTAAAACATAGACGGCATAATAATGTACCGTACAACAACATAGACGGCATAATAATGTACCGTACAACAACATAGACGGCATAATAATGTACCGTACAACAACATAGACGGCATAATAATGTACCGTACAACAACATAGACGGCATAATAATGTACCGTACAACAACATAGACGGCATAATAATGTACCGTACAACAACATAGACGGCATAATAATGTACCGTACAACAACATAGACGGCATAATAATGTACCGTACAACAACATAGACGGCATAATAATGTACCGTACAACAACAAAATAGTGGTGACGTCAAAATAATAAGCAGAACAATGGTAGCCTAATAAGTAGCCAAGTATTGTAGAGTAGAGGCATAAGAGATATTACAATATACTGTACACACAAGACGAATGGATTAATAATACGAAAACAACAATTGTGTGAACGAGAATATAGACATTAAAATGTGAGTCACACAAATGGCAAAAACATAGAGAGATAGCATAGAAAAGATGGGAGAATAAGTAAATGGTAAAACTACCTGTGCAAATGGAAAGAAGAAACTATGCAAAAAGGAATACAAGGAATAGGGAGGAAGAAAAACGAGACACTCAGTAAAATACTAAGTGTGAGGGGCTCAGATATGATTGTACCAAGTACCGGTATGCTAAAAGGACACAATTAAGAGACTGGGAAAGAACAAGTAGTTATTGATATTCCAGAACACAAGGCAAAACGGCAAACAGTGAGCAAAAGGACAGCAAAGAGAAATATTTATGCAATTCCTTAGCAAGTTAGCATTATATGTAGTGGTAGAGTGCAAGATGAAATTTATCACTCGTATAAGGTTGATAATTTCCAATAGAAAACGTTCATGGCTCACCGGTTGAAAACCACTTTTCTATATAGATAGATACAGACAGATAGATATATAGATATTTTTTTTTTTTTTTTTTTCTATATTCCAACTACTCCCTCTCGGGCATAGGCTGAGAGCCTGTACATTCCACCGCCCAGCACGGTGAAGCCCGTGAGGTCTTGTTCCAGTCTGGGGAGTGAGACATGCGAAGCATCCATCATGGCTCGAAGCAGCTCCATCTCTGAAGCGGCCGGTTGCTTCGCTCAAGTGCTTCACCGTCTCACCCTCCAGACTCAGACCCTCACTCTCAGAACGCCACCTATTGAGCAGTGAACTCACTAGGCATTGTCCCCCTGTAACATATTTGAATATGGAAATATTCATACAGTGTTATTTAATCAGGGAACAACGAGGGTATTTTTTGGGCATTTCGGTGGGCTTTGTGGTAATGCACTGATACTAGGTACAGCACAAATTCAATCCCAATAATATCTTCCCATTGACATATCGGGATTTGAACCCGGGTCCATTGGATTACCAATCCAGTGGCATGACCACTCCACCACACCTCCCCTATACACGGACATATAACAAATAGGCCTTGACAACAAAGATGTATAGGAAGACATATAGGTAGACAGGTAAACATAGAAACACAAAAGCTTACGACCTTGATATATACAGTAGTAGATGAGTGAATACTGAGTGAGAGAGTGACTGACTGACGGACGGACGGACGGATGTTGTTTGTATTTTGCGGTTCCTGTCTTTGCTTGCTTGACCACCAGAGGTCCGGCCTTAGTATTAGGTGCTGTGCCTTCAATTGTTCAGTGGTTGTGCTTGTTGGTGCCAGGAACCGTGTGTGTTCTGTACTGTGTATATGTATATATATATATATATGTGTGTGTGTGTGTGTCGGGGTGTGTACTGTATGTGTGTGTGATGGATGTTGATGTGTAGTGGTTCCATGTAGGCATCTAAAGTACTTTTACAGTACATTCCCCTCCCGTTAAAATCGTTACCCCCTAATCATCTAATGTGTAGCCTACTAATAATATGAAACACATTTGGGACTAATATATCAATCGAATTGTACAGTCTACGACAGAACTGCTGTCTTGGCCTGAGGCAATGTGTTAGTTCACTCACCTTTTAATAGATGGCACTTTAATCGCTTCTAATAAAACGGGGCGGGGTTAATATAGAGGTTCGAAGGAGGAGGAGTCAAACGTGTGTGTGTGTGTGTGTGTTCGAGAACGGCACGCAGAATAAGTTTATTTTAACATAACACACAGGCTATATTATAAAATTAGCCCATGCTGGATCACAAATAAGTAACACACATTAGGTGTTGCGTTATTTATGGAATTTAATACACAGACAATCAAGTTTCTATCCTTCGCACTTTCCATTCCCCCCTCCTCCCCCTCTCCCTTTCACCCCAACTCTCCTTCTTCACCCGCTTCCTCTCCTCTCTCTCTCTCTCTCTCTCTCTCTCTCTCTCTCTCTCTCTCTCTCTCTCTCTCTCTCTCTCTCTCTCTCTCTCTCTCTCTCTCTCTCTCTCTCTCTCTCTCTCTCTCTCTCTCTCTCTCTCTCTCTCTCTCTCTCTCTCTCTCTCTCTCTCTCAAGGACATAAAAGATACCTTCTAAAATAAGCAGAATAATACTATGCGATTGTTTTGAATTTACATATACATAATCTATTTTGTATTAATTTCACCACACTACCAAACGCCTCCAATGAAATTAATGAAAGCATGTATGTGATCCACCGGGATTCGAACCTGGGTTATCACACACAGATTTGTAGACACCTTAACCATTACACCACCAAGACGGTTAAAGGTTTATGCACACGCCTACGACTTATGAAATAAATAATAAATGTTAGGGATGACAAAAGTAACATATATATTGATTAGGAATAGGATAACTAGCGAGGCAGCGAACAACACCTGTTACTCGCTGCCTCGCTAGATATCCTATTCCTAATTAAGCTACGATTCCCGAAGAACACGTCTATATTTGTTTATATATATTAAGTGTAACAATAACACTTAGGATTTACGTTATTTGTGTTGGCTTAAGGAATAAGTTGGATAATACATATACTTGTGACCTCCACAATTTGTAATGTTTGAGGAGACGGCGCTTCAACCTCTCTCCTCTGTCCATCACATTCAAACACCAACCCACCCACACCAACACTAACACAGGATACAAAACAGACACACACACACTCACACCCAATAACATAAAACGCACATCACACACATGATCACATACAACGTAATGGGCACAAATCACTCACACATGATAACATAAAACGCGCACACACACACACACACACACACACACGCACACGCACTGGTCCAGGTAAACTAGAAAAGGTATTAGCATTATTGAGGAAATGCTGCCGTCTTCAGTGCGTGTCATGGCCATCCTGAGCCTTACGACGTATAACTAATAACACATAACAAGGCCACTATAACAACTTCGTCTCTCTCCAACACTCCTTCTCCCCTCTCTACACTCTTCAGAAAATAGGAAAAGTAGAAAGTAGCTACGAGGTGCCGTTGTGAAGCCTTATCCTTCAATACTTTCACCTGACCTGACCCCATCCGGGGTTTAGCTGGTCCACAAGGGTGTGTGACATGAACCCAATAGAGAATTTGTGGGCCATCATGTCATGGAGTGGAATGTGGTCCAGGTTAGGATTGGAAAGGGCGGGAGGAGTGGGATCGGGGGGCAGGGCGGGGGGGGGGGGGGGGGAATCCGTCGCCGCCCTAATATAAGTTGCACAATGTTTAAATCAGCTCCAACGAGAATACAGGAGGTAGTTGATGCAGCTGGTGGGTGGAGATCATATTGATTTCATAAATATAAATTGTAAATGTTTACATTTAAGATCCCTTTATATGTATTATATAATGTGTATGTGTTTCCAATGTTCACCGTAACATAATGATGGTGAAATAATACATATTAAATTAAATTCAAGGTAACATACACAGAGCTATAGTATACTTTTAATTATGTTTGGACGATAATTTAAACAATACGAAGTAAAAATATAAAAGCCTAAACAATTTACAGTATATCAACTTTAAAACAACATAACAAGATTGCTTGGATTATCGTTAATTGTTCAATTTGATGACTTACTTTATAGTAAATCATTACAATGGGTAACGCCGAACTGTTTACTGATAATGGGAAGCCACAGTAATTAAGCTAGTAATTAAGAATCCACTGAGAAAAGTATAATGCAATAATCATAGCGTGTCATATTACATGTTAAGGTAATATGTAATATGACATGTTAAGGTAGGCGGATGCCCAACCCCGACAGGGGTTGAAATAGGGGAGCTATCCCCCCGCCAAAGGCGGCTTTCTAGGGCCTTTCCTAGCTGATGCTGAGAGGATTGGGTTCTAGTCATGTGGTGATGGGCTGGTCTATCAGAGTGAGAACTGAGCGATCTCTGCCATACCCATAGCTTACTCTGACTGTTCCTTTTACTTATATATTTTCTAGATCTCAAGTGACGGCGCCACTTCCGTGGATTGACCTCCCAATCTACCAAGATAGGAAGCCAAAGCGTCACATTTTTCCTTTGCCCCTCAACTTTCTCTTCATAATTGCTGAGGGGCACAGGGCCCTGGGTGGGTCTTTGGTTTCCCGGGCGTTTCCGCACCCTCCTTAGCTCCCAGCCATGGAGTGGCTTCGGTCACCCAGGCTTTATTGTGGTCGGCAGGGAGGGTTCTGTGGGGGCGCTCGGTTATGGCCTTGGCCTTCAACGGGGCCTTGAGGCTGTTCGGCCAGGCAGCTTGGGGAACAACAACAACAACATGTTAAGGTAGATTATGAATTGGTCAACCACAGTGCTGTGAATAGTGGTATGGAAGAAAACAAAATTTACTCTAATATGAAAATTTGTTTTTATTACAAAAAAAAAAACACGTTTCGGCTCATCTAAAGTGTTTTCTCTAACTGGGCCGATATTATCTTGTCTTTATGATATATATATTTGGTTATAATTTGGTCAAAGCTAGATTACAATGTGATCCAACTTGTCTTGATGCGTGGATTGTAACATCCCGTTTCAATTACTTATATATTTATACGATTGTTTACACTAACCAGGACGCCAAGGTTGGCAACTTTGAGTGTTGCAACGGAGCATACTGTATATATTTATTTTCTATAACACATTGTATAAGGTAAAGAATAGAATACGAGTTAATAATTGAGAATCAGTAGAGGTAAAAAGAACAGTATTATTAAAACACCAAAAAAAAATTATGGACAGCTTTGAACACGACGACGAGGAAAATTATATATTCGGTTAGGAGAGAGAAGGGGGAGAGAAAAAGAGAGAAGGGGGGAGATAGGGGAAGGCAGCAGAGAGAAGGGGAGGAGGGGGGAATGGGAAGTTCGAAGGATAGAAACTTGATTGTCTGTATAATTATTAAATTCCATAAATAACGCAACACCTGATGTGTGTTACTTATTTGTGATCCGGCATGGGCTAGTCTAATAATATAGCCTGTGTGTTATGTTAAAATAAAGTTATTCTGAGTGCTGTTCTAGAACACACACACACACGTTTGACTCCTCCTCCTTCCAACCTCTATACTAACCCCGCCCCCTTTTATTAGAAGCGATTAAATGGCCATCTATTAAAAGATAAGTGAACTAACACATTGCCTCAGGCCATGACAACAAGTTCTGTCGTAGACTGTACGTACCGGTATATGATGAAGATAATATTTGACATGCATTGTACATTAGAATACATGTATTCATAGCCAATTACTAGGTGCTGGTCCATTTAGTACGCGATATCAGTGTATGTAGGCTATGTATATAATTATGTATATACTCATGAAGCACATACCCCATAGCTGGGGGTGGCCGACTCGAGACAGAGCCCGAACAGAAACAACATTTAAAGTTTCAATTCTTAGGGTCCGGGACCACTTTCGCGTTCTCCCTCGCCCCTTACTTTGTTTCTCGTCTATTAGGTGAATTTTACAAGAAGAGGAGGATTCCTAGCCTGCCCCCAGTAGGAAAAGTAGGACAGTAAAGAGACAGACAAAAACGGCTAAGGTTGGGTAGAGCATGTCAAACCTCCCTCTGGATAGGACCAGCCCTCACCCATCAGTAAGACAAAACAAAAATACCCACAATATAATGAGAGCAGTTAAACTAATAATAATAGTATCTACCGTACTGTAAGTGTAGGATGTAGTATCAAAATGCACATACATAAACCGCATAATTTATGTTGGTGCTAATTTAGTACTGGTAATCTTAGTTATGCTATTGTGTCTGTATTAATATTATCGATTCCGCGTAGTACTAATTGGACCACTGCGTACGAATTGGCTAGTCTACCATTGTTATATTTTCACATTGAAAAACATTCTGGGTTGACATGTATGACATGTATGTTGAGGCAATGATAGACCTCCTCGCACGTGCTGGAGTGTGTATCCTGGCCAAATACGTCCATGTGTACGTGTGGGTGTAGGCTATATTATGTGTACACTACTACACCCCACGTACCGTATACAACACAAGCCTTTCCACCTGGCGTACACTAGCGTCTAATTACAGGTAAGTTAGACCACATGTTATCAGACCCACCTTTTAGAGTCCCCGTGGAACAGGGTACCCTGTTGGGGAGCTTAACCTTTATAGTATATGATGGAACTCTTTATTTTTATGCTGATTTTCAGAAGACCATTTTGTTCAATTTAGGAAGAAATTAAGGGAGCTGGAGGGCTAATGATATAGTATTAATTAAGGGAGCTGGAGGGCTAATGATATAGTATTAATTAAGGGAGCTGGAGGGCTAATGATATAGTATTAATTAAGGGAGCTGGAGGGCTAATGATATAGTATTAATTAAGGGAGCTGGAGGGCTAATGATATAGTATTAATTAAGGGAGCTGGAGGGCTAATGATATAGTATTAATTAAGGGAGCTGGAGGGCTAATGATATAGTATTAATTAAGGGAGCTGGAGGGCTAATGATATAGTATTAATTAAGGGAGCGGGAGGGCTAATGATATAGTATTAATTAAGGGAGCTGGAGGGCTAATGATATAGTATTAATTAAGGGAGCTGGAGGGCTAATGATATAGTATTAATTAAGGGAGCTGGAGGGCTAATGATATAGTATTAATTAAGGGAGCTGGAGGGCTAATGATATAGTATTAATTAAGGGAGCTGGAGGGCTAATGATATAGTATTAATTAAGGGAGCTGGAGGGCTAATGATATAGTATTAATTAAGGGAGCTGGAGGGCTAATGATATAGTATTAATTAAGGGAGCTGGAGGGCTAATGATATAGTATTAATTAAGGGAGCTGGAGGGCTAATGATATAGTATTAATTAAGGGAGCTGGAGGGCTAATGATATAGTATTAATTAAGGGAGCTGGAGGGCTAATGATATAGTATTAATTAAGGGAGCTGGAGGGCTAATGATATAGTATTAATTAAGGGAGCTGGAGGGCTAATGATATAGTATTAATTAAGGGAGCTGGAGGGCTAATGATATAGTATTAATTAAGGGAGCTGGAGGGCTAATGATATAGTATTAATTAAGGGAGCTGGAGGGCTAATGATATAGTATTAATTAAGGGAGCTGGAGGGCTAATGATATAGTATTAATTAAGGGAGCTGGAGGGCTAATGATATAGTATTAATTAAGGGAGCTGGAGGGCTAATGATATAGTATTAATTAAGGGAGCTGGAGGGCTAATGATATAGTATTAATTAAGGGAGCTGGAGGGCTAATGATATAGTATTAATTAAGGGAGCTGGAGGGCTAATGATATAGTATTAATTAAGGGAGCTGGAGGGCTAATGATATAGTATTAATTAAGGGAGCTGGAGGGCTAATGATATAGTATTAATTAAGGGAGCTGGAGGGCTAATGATATAGTATTAATTAAGGGAGCTGGAGGGCTAATGATATAGTATTAATTAAGGGAGCTGGAGGGCTAATGATATAGTATTAATTAAGGGAGCTGGAGGGCTAATGATATAGTATTAATTAAGGGAGCTGGAGGGCTAATGATATAGTATTAATTAAGGGAGCTGGAGGGCTAATGATATAGTATTAATTAAGGGAGCTGGAGGGCTAATGATATAGTATTAATTAAGGGAGCTGGAGGGCTAATGATATAGTATTAATTAAGGGAGCTGGAGGGCTAATGATATAGTATTAATTAAGGGAGCTGGAGGGCTAATGATATAGTATTAATTAAGGGAGCTGGAGGGCTAATGATATAGTATTAATTAAGGGAGCTGGAGGGCTAATGATATAGTATTAATTAAGGGAGCTGGAGGGCTAATGATATAGTATTAATTAAGGGAGCTGGAGGGCTAATGATATAGTATTAATTAAGGGAGCTGGAGGGCTAATGATATAGTATTAATTAAGGGAGCTGGAGGGCTAATGATATAGTATTAATTAAGGGAGCTGGAGGGCTAATGATATAGTATTAATTAAGGGAGCTGGAGGGCTAATGATATAGTATTAATTAAGGGAGCTGGAGGGCTAATGATATAGTATTAATTAAGGGAGCTGGAGGGCTAATGATATAGTATTAATTAAGGGAGCTGGAGGGCTAATGATATAGTATTAATTAAGGGAGCTGGAGGGCTAATGATATAGTATTAATTAAGGGAGCTGGAGGGCTAATGATATAGTATTAATTAAGGGAGCTGGAGGGCTAATGATATAGTATTAATTAAGGGAGCTGGAGGGCTAATGATATAGTTAATTAAGGGAGCTGGAGGGCTAATGATATAGTATTAATTAAGGGAGCTGGAGGGCTAATGATATAGTATTAATTAAGGGAGCTGGAGGGCTAATGATATAGTATTAATTAAGGGAGCTGGAGGGCTAATGATATAGTATTAATTAAGGGAGCTGGAGGGCTAATGATATAGTATTAATTAAGGGAGCTGGAGGGCTAATGATATAGTATTAATTAAGGGAGCTGGAGGGCTAATGATATAGTATTAATTAAGGGAGCTGGAGGGCTAATGATATAGTATTAATTAAGGGAGCTGGAGGGCTAATGATATAGTATTAATTAAGGGAGCTGGAGGGCTAATGATATAGTATTAATTAAGGGAGCTGGAGGGCTAATGATATAGTATTAATTAAGGGAGCTGGAGGGCTAATGATATAGTATTAATTAAGGGAGCTGGAGGGCTAATGATATAGTATTAATTAAGGGAGCTGGAGGGCTAATGATATAGTATTAATTAAGGGAGCTGGAGGGCTAATGATATAGTATTAATTAAGGGAGCTGGAGGGCTAATGATATAGTATTAATTAAGGGAGCTGGAGGGCTAATGATATAGTATTAATTAAGGGAGCTGGAGGGCTAATGATATAGTATTAATTAAGGGAGCTGGAGGGCTAATGATATAGTATTAATTAAGGGAGCTGGAGGGCTAATGATATAGTATTAATTAAGGGAGCTGGAGGGCTAATGATATAGTATTAATTAAGGGAGCTGGAGGGCTAATGATATAGTATTAATTAAGGGAGCTGGAGGGCTAATGATATAGTATTAATTAAGGGAGCTGGAGGGCTAATGATATAGTATTAATTAAGGGAGCTGGAGGGCTAATGATATAGTATTAATTAAGGGAGCTGGAGGGCTAATGATATAGTATTAATTAAGGGAGCTGGAGGGCTAATGATATAGTATTAATTAAGGGAGCTGGAGGGCTAATGATATAGTATTAATTAAGGGAGCTGGAGGGCTAATGATATAGTATTAATTAAGGGAGCTGGAGGGCTAATGATATAGTATTAATTAAGGGAGCTGGAGGGCTAATGATATAGTATTAATTAAGGGAGCTGGAGGGCTAATGATATAGTATTAATTAAGGGAGCTGGAGGGCTAATGATATAGTATTAATTAAGGGAGCTGGAGGGCTAATGATATAGTATTATATAAGGGAGCTGGAGGGCTAATGATATAGTATTAATTAAGGGAGCTGGAGGGCTAATGATATAGTATTAATTAAGGGAGCTGGAGGGCTAATGATATAGTATTAATTAAGGGAGCTGGAGGGCTAATGATATAGTATTAATTAAGGGAGCTGGAGGGCTAATGATATAGTATTAATTAAGGGAGCTGGAGGGCTAATGATATAGTATTAATTAAGGGAGCTGGAGGGCTAATGATATAGTATTAATTAAGGGAGCTGGAGGGCTAATGATATAGTATTAATTAAGGGAGCTGGAGGGCTAATGATATAGTATTAATTAAGGGAGCTGGAGGGCTAATGATATAGTATTAATTAAGGGAGCTGGAGGGCTAATGATATAGTATTAATTAAGGGAGCTGGAGGGCTAATGATATAGTATTAATTAAGGGAGCTGGAGGGCTAATGATATAGTATTAATTAAGGGAGCTGGAGGGCTAATGATATAGTATTAATTAAGGGAGCTGGAGGGCTAATGATATAGTATTAATTAAGGGAGCTGGAGGGCTAATGATATAGTATTAATTAAGGGAGCTGGAGGGCTAATGATATAGTATTAATTAAGGGAGCTGGAGGGCTAATGATATAGTATTAATTAAGGGAGCTGGAGGGCTAATGATATAGTATTAATTAAGGGAGCTGGAGGGCTAATGATATAGTATTAATTAAGGGAGCTGGAGGGCTAATGATATAGTATTAATTAAGGGAGCTGGAGGGCTAATGATATAGTATTAATTAAGGGAGCTGGAGGGCTAATGATATAGTATTAATTAAGGGAGCTGGAGGGCTAATGATATAGTATTAATTAGGGAGCTGGAGGGCTAATGATATAGTATTAATTAAGGGAGCTGGAGGGCTAATGATATAGTATTAATTAAGGGAGCTGGAGGGCTAATGATATAGTATTAATTAAGGGAGCTGGAGGGCTAATGATATAGTATTAATTAAGGGAGCTGGAGGGCTAATGATATAGTATTAATTAAGGGAGCTGGAGGGCTAATGATATATTAATTAAGGGAGCTGGAGGGCTAATGATATAGTATTAATTAAGGGAGCTGGAGGGCTAATGATATAGTATTAATTAAGGGAGCTGGAGGGCTAATGATATAGTATTAATTAAGGGAGCTGGAGGGCTAATGATATAGTATTAATTAAGGGAGCTGGAGGGCTAATGATATAGTATTAATTAAGGGAGCTGGAGGGCTAATGATATAGTATTAATTAAGGGAGCTGGAGGGCTAATGATATAGTATTAATTAAGGGAGCTGGAGGGCTAATGATAGTATTAATTAAGGGAGCTGGAGGGCTAATGATATAGT
Source organism: Paralithodes platypus (assembly GCA_032716605.1). Lineage (NCBI taxonomy): Eukaryota > Metazoa > Arthropoda > Malacostraca > Decapoda > Lithodidae > Paralithodes > Paralithodes platypus. The sequence goes on from CM064480.1 coordinate 31,391,249, forward strand.
ATTAATTAAGGGAGCTGGAGGGCTAATGATATAGTATTAATTAAGGGAGCTGGAGGGCTAATGATATAGTATTAATTAAGGGAGCTGGAGGGCTAATGATATAGTATTAATTAAGGGAGCTGGAGGGCTAATGATATAGTATTAATTAAGGGAGCTGGAGGGCTAATGATATAGTATTAATTAAGGGAGCTGGAGGGCTAATGATATAGTATTAATTAAGGGAGCTGGAGGGCTAATGATAGAGTATTAATTAAGGGAGCTGGAGGGCTAATGATATAGTATTAATTAAGGGAGCTGGAGGGCTAATGATATAGTATTAATTAAGGGAGCTGGAGGCTAATGATATAGTATTAATTAAGGGAGCTGGAGGGCTAATGATATAGTATTAATTAAGGGAGCTGGAGGGCTAATGATATAGTATTAATTAAGGGAGCTGGAGGGCTAATGATATAGTATTAATAAGGGAGCTGGAGGGCTAATGATATAGTATTAATTAAGGGAGCTGGAGGGCTAATGATATAGTATTAATTAAGGGAGCTGGAGGGCTAATGATATAGTATTAATTAAGGGAGCTGGAGGGCTAATGATATAGTATTAATTAAGGGAGCTGGAGGGCTAATGATATAGTATTAATTAAGGGAGCTGGAGGGCTAATGAATAGTATTAATTAAGGGAGCTGGAGGGCTAATGATATAGTATTAATTAAGGGAGCTGGAGGGCTAATGATATAGTATTAATTAAGGGAGCTGGAGGGCTAATGATATAGTATTAATTAAGGGAGCTGGAGGGCTAATGATATAGTATTAATTAAGGGAGCTGGAGGGCTAATGATATAGTATTAATTAAGGGAGCTGGAGGGCTAATGATATAGTATTAATTAAGGGAGCTGGAGGGCTAATGATATAGTATTAATTAAGGGAGCTGGAGGGCTAATGATATAGTATTAATTAAGGGAGCTGGAGGGCTAATGATATAGTATTAATTAAGGGAGCTGGAGGGCTAATGATATAGTATTAATTAAGGGAGCTGGAGGGCTAATGATATAGTATTAATTAAGGGAGCTGGAGGGCTAATGATATAGTATTAATTAAGGGAGCTGGAGGGCTAATGATATAGTATTAATTAAGGGAGAGCTGGAGGGCTAATGATATAGTATTAATTAAGGGAGCTGGAGGGCTAATGATATAGTATTAATTAAGGGAGCTGGAGGGCTAATGATATAGTATTAATTAAGGGAGCTGGAGGGCTAATGATATAGTATTAATTAAGGGAGCTGGAGGGCTAATGATATAGTATTAATTAAGGGAGCTGGAGGGCTAATGATATAGTATTAATTAAGGGAGCTGGAGGGCTAATGATATAGTATTAATTAAGGGAGCTGGAGGGCTAATGATATAGTATTAATTAAGGGAGCTGGAGGGCTAATGATATAGTATTAATTAAGGGAGCTGGAGGGCTAATGATATAGTATTAATTAAGGGAGCTGGAGGGCTAATGATATAGTATTAATTAAGGGAGCTGGAGGGCTAATGATATAGTATTAATTAAGGGAGCTGAGGGCTAATGATATAGTATTAATTAAGGGAGCTGGAGGGCTAATGATATAGTATTAATTAAGGGAGCTGGAGGGCTAATGATATAGTATTAATTAAGGGAGCTGGAGGGCTAATGATATAGTATTAATTAAGGGAGCTGGAGGGCTAATGATATAGTATTAATTAAGGGAGCTGGAGGGCTAATGATATAGTATTAATTAAGGGAGCTGGAGGGCTAATGATATAGTATTAATTAAGGGAGCTGGAGGGCTAATGATATAGTATTAATTAAGGGAGCTGGAGGGCTAATGATATAGTATTAATTAAGGGAGCTGGAGGGCTAATGATATAGTATTAATTAAGGGAGCTGGAGGGCTAATGATATAGTATTAATTAAGGGAGCTGGAGGGCTAATGATATAGTATTAATTAAGGGAGCTGGAGGGCTAATGATATAGTATTAATTAAGGGAGCTGGAGGGCTAATGATATAGTATTAATTAAGGGAGCTGGAGGGCTAATGATATAGTATTAATTAAGGGAGCTGGAGGGCTAATGATATAGTATTAATTAAGGGAGCTGGAGGGCTAATGATATAGTATTAATTAAGGGAGCTGGAGGGCTAATGATATAGTATTAATTAAGGGAGCTGGAGGGCTAATGATATAGTATTAATTAAGGGAGCTGGAGGGCTAATGATATAGTATTAATTAAGGGAGCTGGAGGGCTAATGATATAGTATTAATTAAGGGAGCTGGAGGGCTAATGATATAGTATTAATTAAGGGAGCTGGAGGGCTAATGATATAGTATTAATTAAGGGAGCTGGAGGGCTAATGATATAGTATTAATTAAGGGAGCTGGAGGGCTAATGATATAGTATTAATTAAGGGAGCTGGAGGGCTAATGATATAGTATTAATTAAGGGAGCTGGAGGGCTAATGATATAGTATTAATTAAGGGAGCTGGAGGGCTAATGATATAGTATTAATTAAGGGAGCTGGAGGGCTAATGATATAGTATTAATTAAGGGAGCTGGAGGGCTAATGATATAGTATTAATTAAGGGAGCTGGAGGGCTAATGATATAGTATTAATTAAGGGAGCTGGAGGGCTAATGATATAGTATTAATTAAGGGAGCTGGAGGGCTAATGATATAGTATTAATTAAGGGAGCTGGAGGGCTAATGATATAGTATTAATTAAGGGAGCTGGAGGGCTAATGATATAGTATTAATTAAGGGAGCTGGAGGGCTAATGATATAGTATTAATTAAGGGAGCTGGAGGGCTAATGAAATAGTATTAATTAAGGGAGCTGGAGGGCTAATGATATAGTATTAATTAAGGGAGCTGGAGGGCTAATGATATAGTATTAATTAAGGGAGCTGGAGGGCTAATGATATAGTATTAATTAAGGGAGCTGGAGGGCTAATGATATAGTATTAATTAAGGGAGCTGGAGGGCTAATGATATAGTATTAATTAAGGGAGCTGGAGGGCTAATGATATAGTATTAATTAAGGGAGCTGGAGGGCTAATGATATAGTATTAATTAAGGGAGCTGGAGGGCTAATGATATAGTATTAATTAAGGGAGCTGGAGGGCTAATGATATAGTATTAATTAAGGGAGCTGGAGGGCTAATGATATAGTATTAATTAAGACGGCTGGAGGGCTAATGATATAGTATTAATTAAGGGAGCTGGAGGGCTAATGATATAGTATTAATTAAGGGAGCTGGAGGGCTAATGATATAGTATTAATTAAGGGAGCTGGAGGGCTAATGATATAGTATTAATTAAGGGAGCTGGAGGGCTAATGATATAGTATTAATTAAGGGAGCTGGAGGGCTAATGATATAGTATTAATTAAGGGAGCTGGAGGGCTAATGATATAGTATTAATTAAGGGAGCTGGAGGGCTGAGGATATAATATTAATTAAGGGAGCTGGAGGGCTAATGATATAGTATTAATTAAGGGAGCTGGAGGGCTAATGATATAGTATTAATTAAGGGAGCTGGAGGGCTAATGATATAGTATTAATTAAGGGAGCTGGAGGGCTAATGATATAGTATTAATTAAGGGAGCTGGAGGGCTAATGATATAGTATTAATTAAGGGAGCTGGAGGGCTAATGATATAGTATTAATTAAGGGAGCTGGAGGGCTAATGATATAGTATTAATTAAGGGAGCTGGAGGGCTAATGATATAATTAAGGGAGCTGGAGGGCTAATGATATAGTATTAATTAAGGGAGCTGGAGGCTAATGATATAGTTAATTAAGGGAGCTGGAGGGCTAATGATATAGTATTAATTAAGGGAGCTGGAGGGCTAATGATATAGTATTAATTAAGGGAGCTGGAGGGCTAATGATATAGTATTAATTAAGGGAGCTGGAGGGCTAATGATATAGTATTAATTAAGGGAGCTGGAGGGCTAATGATATAGTATTAATTAAGGGAGCTGGAGGGCTAATGATATAGTATTAATTAAGGGAGCTGGAGGGCTAATGATATAGTATTAATTAAGGGAGCTGGAGGGCTAATGATATAGTATTAATTAAGGGAGCTGGAGGGCTAATGATATAGTATTAATTAAGGGAGCTGGAGGGCTAATGATATAGTATTAATTAAGGGAGCTGGAGGGCTAATGATATAGTATTAATTAAGGGAGCTGGAGGGCTAATGATATAGTATTAATTAAGGGAGCTGGAGGGCTAATGATATAGTATTAATTAAGGGAGCTGGAGGGCTAATGATATAGTATTAATTAAGGGAGCTGGAGGGCTAATGATATAGTATTAATTAAGGGAGCTGGAGGGCTAATGATATAGTATTAATTAAGGGAGCTGGAGGGCTAATGATATAGTATTAATTAAGGGAGCTGGAGGGCTAATGATATAGTATTAATTAAGGGAGCTGGAGGGCTAATGATATAGTATTAATTAAGGGAGCTGGAGGGCTAATGATATAGTATTAATTAAGGGAGCTGGAGGGCTAATGATATAGTATTAATTAAGGGAGCTGGAGGGCTAATGATATAGTATTAATTAAGGGAGCTGGAGGGCTAATGATATAGTATTAATTAAGGGAGCTGGAGGGCTAATGATATAGTATTAATTAAGGGAGCTGGAGGGCTAATGATATAGTATTAATTAAGGGAGCTGGAGGGCTAATGATATAGTATTAATTAAGGGAGCTGGAGGGCTAATGATATAGTATTAATTAAGGGAGCTGGAGGGCTAATGATATAGTATTAATTAAGGGAGCTGGAGGGCTAATGATATAGTATTAATTAAGGGAGCTGGAGGGCTAATGATATAGTATTAATTAAGGGAGCTGGAGGGCTAATGATATAGTATTAATTAAGGGAGCTGGAGGGCTAATGATATAGTATTAATTAAGGGAGCTGGAGGGCTAATGATATAGTATTAATTAAGGGAGCTGGAGGGCTAATGATATAGTATTAATTAAGGGAGCTGGAGGGCTAATGATATAGTATTAATTAAGGGAGCTGGAGGGCTAATGATATAGTATTAATTAAGGGAGCTGGAGGGCTAATGATATAGTATTAATTAAGGGAGCTGGAGGGCTAATGATATAGTATTAATTAAGGGAGCTGGAGGGCTAATGATATAGTATTAATTAAGGGAGCTGGAGGGCTAATGATATAGTATTAATTAAGGGAGCTGGAGGGCTAATGATATAGTATTAATTAAGGGAGCTGGAGGGCTAATGATATAGTATTAATTAAGGGAGCTGGAGGGCTAATGATATAGTATTAATTAAGGGAGCTGGAGGGCTAATGATATAGTATTAATTAAGGGAGCTGGAGGGCTAATGATATAGTATTAATTAAGGGAGCTGGAGGGCTAATGATATAGTATTAATTAAGGGAGCTGGAGGGCTAATGATATAGTATTAATTAAGGGAGCTGGAGGGCTAATGATATAGTATTAATTAAGGGAGCTGGAGGGCTAATGATATAGTATTAATTAAGGTGTCTGGAGGGCTAATGATATAGTATTAATTAAGGGAGCTGGAGGGCTAATGATATAGTATTAATTAAGGGAGCTGGAGGGCTAATGATATAGTATTAATTAAGGGAGCTGGAGGGCTAATGATATAGTATTAATTAAGGGAGCTGGAGGGCTAATGATATAGTATTAATTAAGGGAGCTGGAGGGCTAATGATATAGTATTAATTAAGGGAGCTGGAGGGCTAATGATATAGTATTAATTAAGGGAGCTGGAGGGCTAATGATATAGTATTAATTAAGGGAGCTGGAGGGCTAATGATATAGTATTAATTAAGGGAGCTGGAGGGCTAATGATATAGTATTAATTAAGGGAGCTGGAGGGCTAATGATATAGTATTAATTAAGGGAGCTGGAGGGCTAATGATATAGTATTAATTAAGGGAGCTGGAGGGCTAATGATAGTATTAATTAAGGGAGCTGGAGGGCTAATGATATAGTATTAATTAAGGGAGCTGGAGGGCTAATGATATAGTATTAATTAAGGGAGCTGGAGGGCTAATGATATAGTATTAATTAAGGGAGCTGGAGGGCTAATGATATAGTATTAATTAAGGGAGCTGGAGGGCTAATGATATAGTATTAATTAAGGGAGCTGGAGGGCTAATGATATAGTATTAATTAAGGGAGCTGGAGGGCTAATGATATAGTATTAATTAAGGGAGCTGGAGGGCTAATGATATAGTATTAATTAAGGGAGCTGGAGGGCTAATGATATAGTATTAATTAAGGGAGCTGGAGGGCTAATGATATAGTATTAATTAAGGGAGCTGGAGGGCTAATGATATAGTATTAATTAAGGGAGCTGGAGGGCTAATGATATAGTATTAATTAAGGGAGCTGGAGGGCTAATGATATAGTATTAATTAAGGGAGCTGGAGGGCTAATGATATAGTATTAATTAAGGGAGCTGGAGGGCTAATGATATAGTATTAATTAAGGGAGCTGGAGGGCTAATGATATAGTATTAATTATAGGAGCTGTACGGCTAATGATATAGTATTAATTAAGGGAGCTGGAGGCTAATGATATAGTATTAATTAAGGGAGCTGGAGGGCTAATGATATAGTATTAATTAAGGGAGCTGGAGGGCTAATGATATAGTATTAATTAAGGGAGCTGGAGGGCTAATGATATAGTATTAATTAAGGGAGCTGGAGGGCTAATGATATAGTATTAATTAAGGGAGCTGGAGGGCTAATGATATAGTATTAATTAAGGGAGCTGGAGGGCTAATGATATAGTATTAATTAAGGGAGCTGGAGGGCTAATGATATAGTATTAATTAAGGGAGCTGGAGGGCTAATGATATAGTATTAATTAAGGGAGCTGGAGGGCTAATGATATAGTATTAATTAAGGGGCTGGAGGGCTAATGATATAGTATTAATTAAGGGAGCTGGAGGGCTAATGATATAGTATTAATTAAGGGGCTGGAGGGCTAATGATATAGTATTAATTTGGTTTTGTTCCCATGGTTTTTTCCAAATCAGAATAAAATCGCTTAATGATGGTCAGAATATGGGGAAAATGTGCCATTGGATATAAATAGTTAAAATTAAAATTAAAGTATAATGAACCTTAACATTGTCACTTCTTAATCAGATGACGACTTATAAAACATACTTCCAGACAACTGTATTTGAGTAGAATATCTTGATGAAACCTATTGTGGTTTTGTTACATCGTAGTTTAGGCTTAAGACGTCCTTTTTATGCTGAGGATAATTATGCCAATTTGTAGAATATAACAAGAAAAGTCCCCATCTGGTTGGAAGGAATAACATAGGCCTATTATCCATTGTGCTTAACCCATACTCCCTCAGGACGTTCTTATGTGTTTATCTGAATTATTACAGTCACAGTTTTATTTATATTAACCCTTTGAATATGGGAGGCGGCCTTTCCTGAGTGTATTAAAATCTTCTCAGGTTAGCCAGAGTATAATAAGCCAAAGCATAACAGTGACTGTACTGAAGTTACTCTTGTTGTGTTTACACTCTTGAGAATGAAACATTTTCTAAATCTGAACAAATTTGTCTAATATTAGCCAGAATAAAAAAATATACAAATAAATAAGTAAATAACATAATTCACACCGAAAGGGTTAATGCACAGTCGCACTCTTTCTCTGGCAATATATATATATATATATATATATATATATATATATATATATATATATATATATATATATATATATATATATATATATATATATATATATATACCGGTATATATATATATATATTTTTTTTTTAAATTCTGGTAACATTTAAGGTATTCTCTGTCATTGATATCAGCAATTAGACTATCAATGTATTAATGTTGGTGCGTTAATTCATATAAAACTATGCTTCAGTAGGTTCCAGACCATAACTATGCTTCAGTAGGTTCCAGACCATAACTATGCTTCAGTAGGTTCCAGACCATAACTATGCTTCAGTAGGTTCCAGACCATAACTATGCTTCAGTAGGTTCCAGACCATAACTATGCTTCAGTAGGTTCCAGACCATAACTATGCTTCAGTAGGTTCCAGACCATAACTATGCTTCAGTAGGTTCCAGACCATAACTATGCTTCAGTAGGTTCCAGACCATAACTATGCTTCAGTAGGTTCCAGACCATAACTATGCTTCAGTAGGTTCCAGACCATAACTATGCTTCAGTAGGTTCCAGACCATAACTATGCTTCAGTAGGTTCCAGACCATATCTATGCTTCAGTAGGTTCCAGACCATAACTGCCGAAACAACAGTAGGCCTACCAGACAAATCGCTTGTGTGAGATCGGCTTTAGGGTGACATTCTGAGAGTCGAAGAAGAATTAAATAAGGGGTTATTTCAAAATGGTTCAAGTTTATTCAGCTGAAATAGGAAAATATATGGAACAAGAAAATCACGAAAGGCACAATATATTTGGTTGGATATGCGAGACAGGAGGCAACCGAAAAGGTGCAGTGTCATTGTTCACTATTTATTGTGTTGTAGGTGATCTGTATCAGTGGGGCCCCCTTCTGTAGGTGATCTGTATCAGTGGGGCCCCCTTCTGTAGGTGATCTGTATCAGTGGGGCCCCCTTCTGTAGGTGATCTGTATCAGTGGGGCCCCCTTCTGTAGGTGATCTGTATCAGTGGGGCCCCCTTCTGTAGGTGATCTGTATCAGTGGGGCCCCCTTCTGTAGGTGATCTGTATCAGTGGGGCCCCCTTCTCTAGGTGATCTGTATCAGTGGGGCCCCCTTCTCTAGGTGATCTGTATCAGTGGGGCCCCCTTCTGTAGGTGATCTGTATCAGTGGGGCCCCCTTCTGTAGGTGATCTGTATCAGTGGGGCCCCCTTCTGTAGGTGATCTGTATCAGTGGGGCCCCCTTCTGTAGGTGATCTGTATCAGTGGGGCCCCCTTCTGTAGGTGATCTGTATCAGTGGGGCCCCCTTCTGTAGGTGATCTGTATCAGTGGGGCCCCTTCTGTAGGTGATCTGTATCAGTGGGGCCCCCTTCTGTAGGTGATCTGTATCAGTGGGGCCCCCTTCTGTAGGTGATCTGTATCAGTGGGGCCCCCTTCTTGTGGTGGTGTGGTGAACTGGTGAGGGTAGTAATGGTGCTTGTTACTGGTGGTTGTGGTGCGTCTTATTATACAAGTACGGTAGTGTTGTGTAATTACCATTGATTGTCGTGGTCAAGATGGTGGAAGGTTCATTGATTGGTAGTGGTGTTTTTATGGTAGTAATGGTGGTTGTTGTGCTATATATATATACCCGGTACCGTATATATATATATATACCGGTATATATAGATATATACCGGTATATATATATATATATATATATATATATATATATATATATATATATATACCGGTATATATATATAATATTTGTTTATGTAGGCCTATATGCAGGAGACAAAAGGCAGGCTGCCTGTAACGAGTGTCTCCCCCAAAGCCAAAAGAGTGACAGCGTGCCATATTCAAGGGATGTTGAGGTCAAAATGCCTAGACACACGAAGTTTAAAGCTGTCCAAGTCATAGGATGAAGGAAAGATTGATTTAGGGAGAGAGTTCCAGAGTTCACTCGTTGAGTAGAAGAAAGACGGAGAAAATTTGCTAATTCTTGGGTTGGAGAGCTGGATAGAAAAGGATGGGACTGTGTTGAAAGGTGGATGCCTCGCACTCGCGGCAAGGGAGGGGTATGAACTGAGAGAGCTGAAGAACTCTGATTGTTGTAATAGCAATAGAATAGTGAAAATGCTTTTGACTCTACTCTTTCAAGAAGTGCGGTATGGGTGAACCTCCTCATACATGCGAACAATACTTGATACAGGGGTGCACTGTGCCCTTATACAGAGCAAGAAGCTGTGCAGAGGAGAAGAACCCACAGAGACGTCGCGCCACGCGCCTCGGAGTTAAGAAGGCCGCATGGACCTGTAGTCCAGCTTGAACTTGTTTTGATGATCGTGGTGCTTGTGGTGAAGATTATGGTGATAGGGTAATTGGTAGTTGTGATGGTAGCGTCGTTTGTTGTTGTGAGGTGGTGATAGTATACTTGTTCTGGTAATAGTCGTAGTTGTGTTGGTGGTGGGCGCTGCTGACAGGACAGAACCAAGTAGTTGTTACACATATCAGAAACATAGAAACAGTGTTACAGGAGTTGGAAATAGAACCTGACAGGTTAAACGTTGGAGTGTAATTTTTGTACACACCCGTAGTTGCAATATACACTTGCACTTAACACACATACACACACACACACACACACACATTGATCACCTGCCTTTTTAGAAATACCGGTACATAATTTTATATAAAATATTTCTGCTTGGAAATAATGCAAGCCCTTACTAAAGCTACATGAAAAAAAAAACGCACTCCACACCACCACCACCACCAACAACAACAACAACAACAACAACAACAACAACAACAACAACTACAACAACAACAAAAACAAAACACATCAACAATAACAACAACATAAACACACATATCTGCACAGAGATTGCCACACAATGGGAATACCGGTACACACCATAGGCCCACTTGATGCCAGGAATGACAGTGAACGTAGGCCTTGCTCTTCCTGACCGTAGGAGGCCTACAAAGATGTACTATAGGCCTGTAGGGGGGTCATTAGGGGGACAGGAAATGAGAGAGAGAGAGAGAGAGAGTTTATTCAAGACATTACAAGGAAATGTTGGGATCTCAAAGAGGAATATTTAGTACGAGAGAGAGAGAGAGAGAGGGGGGGGGGATCATCTGGTCAATGTCTTTATAAGGTTAAGTTACACACGCCCCATGTTCAACATACACGCGAGCACTTTTCCTTTCCTTGTTAAGTTTTTATTCTGGCAGCTTTGAAAATACATGTTAAGCAAGTTGAGCTCAGTTTAGTTGTTAAAGCCATTTCAAAGGAATCTGAACAGTTCTATATCTATTATATTCCATATGCTCAGGCCCAATCCCCACTTTTCCAAAAAAACAAAAAAAATCCTCCATTTTATTATTATTATTATTATTATTACTATAATATATATATATTTTTTTTTTTTTTTTTTTTTTCCCCTTGGGGGTGGCTGACTCAAGACAGAGCAAGAACAGGAAAACACAAAACATAAGACAAAACAGCGAACAAACAGACAAAACACAAAATTCACACACATCTAGGTCACGCAAGAGAATACCCAGAGACCAGGGTCACCAAGGTCGCTCCAGCACTCCCCCGGCCCCCGACCACCCGGAGAGGCTCCGATCTCGGCAGGCAGACATGTAGCGGAGCCAAAGCCGCAAGCCCGCCCACCACACTTCCAGGCACATCCTTCATATTAATCGTCTCCCCGGGCCAGGCGCCTGATGGACTATTATCTAGTCCAACTTGCGCCCGACCCCTTCCCCCAAATGACCACGTGTTCACTCAACTATTCACAAGCATTCTCCATTCATTCCTGTTTATTACCACTTCCTTTGCCTGATCTATAGTCATTCCTCTATCATTCAAAGCTTGTCTTACACAGTCTCTCCATCTCAATGGGGGTCTTCCTGCCCTTCTATCTCCCCTTGTATCTGACTCATATATTCTCTTTGTAAGCCTTTCATCTCCCATTCGTTCAACATGACCATACCAGCTCAGCACCCTTCTGTCCACTCTGGCTGACAAATGTTCCTGCTGCCCCACTCTCCTACGTATCTCTTCATTCCTCAATCCGTCTCTACGAGTAACTCCACACATACCGGTACTCCTCAAGCAGCTCATTTCCATCACATCCAGCTTTCTTCTCTCCTTTGTCTTCAGAGCCCATGTCTCAGCCCCATACATCACTGTTGGCACACAATTCCTTGATACATTGCACTTTTTACTTTCATTCAGAGATTCCTCGTCTTCCACATAGCCTACTTCCCATTGCTTGTCGGAACACGTACCGATACTGCAGAGGTCTGTACCGGGTATGTTGGTTATCTGGTGTATATAGAGTATTAGGCCATTGGAGCGATATACTTCACTGGGATTATACAAACAGATCAAAGTGTTAAAATATGTGGTATACAACATGTTCCTTTCCAAGATAATGTAGTCACGTCACCGTCCCGTCCCAATCAACCTATCTTGACAAGGGGTGGTCTTAGGGATTTTGGGTAGCTGTGTAATATATATATATATATACTGTATATATATATATATATATATATATATATATATATATATATATATATATATATATATATATATATATATATAGTTTAGGGGGTTTCTAAGAATTAAATGCTCGAATATAGAAAAACAGTTAAACAACCCCTGTCTAGACAGTAACTAATATCACCATAATAAACCCTCAGACGTCAATTGGACCATAGTTTTATACAAGTTTAAATGATTCCCTTTGATGTGTATGATTATTGCTTTAACCAAGGTAATTTAAAGAGTTATATTCATAAGGTCATTAGTGACAAAGTATTATGGTACAGTACGAATCCCTCTGATCTCACTCCCTTTCAACATCAAATTTTGCTATAGGTCCTGCATAAAGCTTACAAAATTCCAGGTATGGGAAGGAGAACACTACGGTATCTGTTTAACCCGTTCTCCACGGGAGGTCTATCGAACTCCAACAAATCCTTCCTAGACTGAATAAAAATTGCCTGGTGATAATTATAATAATCTAAGTAATGTGTGATGGACCCTACCTAGTACCATACCTACAGTGTTTAGGACTAAATGTGCAGCACACCTGGTGACTTCTGGAGCAGGTGAGGTGGTGGTGGTGGTGGTGGTGGTGGTGGGGGGGGGAGCGGAAGTGGTCGGTTCCTGTCAGTTGCTGCTATGACCCCTTGTGCTATCTCTCTCTCCTTTCACTTAGTGGTCGGTTCCTGTCAGTTGCTGCTATGACCCCTTGTGCTATCTCTCTCTCCTTTCACTTAGTGGTCGGTTCCTGTCAGTTGCTGCTATGACCCCTTGTGCTATCTCTCTCTCCTTTCACTTAGTGGTCGGTTCCTGTCAGTTGCTGCTATGACCCCTTGTGCTATCTCTCTCTCCTTTCACTTAGTGGTCGGTTCCTGTCAGTTGCTGCTATGACCCCTTGTGCTATCTCTCTCTCCTTTCACTTAGTGGTCGGTTCCTGTCAGTTGCTGCTATGACCCCTTGTGCTATCTCTCTCTCCTTTCACTTAGTGGTCGGTTCCTGTCAGTTGCTGCTATGACCCCTTGTGCTATCTCTCTCTCCTTTCACTTAGTGGTCGGTTCCTGTCAGTTGCTGCTATGACCCCTTGTGCTATCTCTCTCTCCTTTCACTTAGTGGTCGGTTCCTGTCAGTTGCTGCTATGACCCCTTGTGCTATCTCTCTCTCCTTTCACTTAGTACCGTACCTCTTATTTATCTAATTATGTCTGTATATATACCGGTCTATCTATCTACATATATATCATATATATAAAATCCATCTATGTCTTATCTATCTATATTATATTATATTTCTTGGCCCCCTCTTCCCAGCCCACATTCTCACCTCTTAACCTCTTCCTTGTCCCCCCTTTCCCCCCCCCACCCCTATGTGTACTTTTGCCCCCTAGTACCTGTGTGTTCTGTTGCGTCTCTTAGTGCGTCACGGTCATGATCTGGCAATGCTGTGTTGTGAACGTAACCAATGACTTACAAATGTCACATAATTATTACGACGCGATATCACCTTTTGGCACTGCGAAACAATTTAATATAGGTCGAATTATTATATTATTTTAGGGTTTACTAAATATATAATCATTGGAGTAATATTATGGATTTTATGACATTACATTGACAGTGGATTCTATGTAGTATTTTTGGATGTGGGGAGAGAGTGAGAGTGAGTACGGTATTGCAGAAAGAAAGGTACCGGTAGCGTGGGAAGGAAGTAAAAAAAAACAAACTCTGGGAAGACAAGGACAAGGTTGTGTGCTGGTAGAAGGGAGAGGGAGGAAGGTAAGGTAACAGTGTTCCAGCAGTGTACAACAGACAGAAAGGGTTAGTATGTGTAGTATAAAGGATAAGGAAGAACAATATGTATTAAGCCCTGTCAGTGCAACATTGAGGATAATTTGATTTATTCTGGGTGTTATTAGGATCTTATTATACGAATTGATTACATTTTAGGAAGCAAATGTGAGAATAGGAGGGTTAATAGAGATAATCTGTGCCCTTTTGAGTCCCAGAGGGTCTTCCAAGGTCGAGTACATTCGTACTCTGTCCCAAAGTAGATTCAATATGTCATCGTATACTGAAAGGGATGGGATATATAACTAATTTCGGAAAAGAAAAATATATATAAAGGAACTAGTGCGCGGAATATATATAAAGGAACTAGTGCGCGGAATTAAAGATTCCATAGGTAATTGGAATTATGAGGAAAAAGACAGTGATTTGGTAATGCGAGATCCTCAATGTGATGGCATAAGACATGGAGATTTAAACAACTTATGTATTCGGCCACCCCCAGCTATGGGGTATGTGCCTGAATATTTACATACATACAGACATACATACATACATACATTTGCATTCATGTAGCATTTTATCATTCATGCTAACATTGTGATTTTGTTTTTGTTTTTTTATTAGGAAATACGTGTGGGAGTCAGGAAGTTCATTAATATATTTTTTACCCTTTTTATTCCAAGAGTTCCTGCTTAAGGTGAATAGTATCGTCTACTATTAGTGGTTAGAGGAACAGAAGCTGGGTAGAGAATGACAAGCCAAGTACGCAGTGGGCGAGGTGAAGATGGCAGGAAAGATAGTGGTAAGGAAGCGGACGGGGACGACAAAATATTACAATTGTCGAAGAATGGAAAATAGAATAGAGAGAGAATATTGGAAAACAAATAATTGAGAGGATTAATGTCATACATACAATAACTAGAAACGCGAAAAAGGCAGTCATTAGGGTATACGAAAAATAATGTTATATACGGTAATGCAGGAAATGTGTTGGATTGAAAATATAATGCTGAACAACTAATGGGGCACAGAAAGGAAGGGAGAAATTTAGATTGATGAAGACAGGAAATCAGAGAGAGAGATAGAGTGTGTTGAAGAGGAGACAAGAGCAGGAAGGGTGAAGGTAGTATAAGAGGTTAGAGGTGGGACAGTACAGGATGAAGACAGGGGTGTTCTGGAGGACTTACTATTAAGGAGGAGTGGGAGCCAGGCGTACGGGAAGCAAATGAAGGAGTGTGTAAGAAGGAGCGAGGTACTGTGAAAGGTGTATGTGAAGAGACCGGCAGACAGATGGACAGGTAATCACAACCACAACAGCACATGTAAGCAAAATCAGATACAAGTAGAGACAAACACTGACTAAAACATCGACAGAAGCAGACTGATGTAGTGAATGATTTCCAGAGAAACG
Organism: Paralithodes platypus; assembly: GCA_032716605.1. NCBI lineage: Eukaryota > Metazoa > Arthropoda > Malacostraca > Decapoda > Lithodidae > Paralithodes > Paralithodes platypus. Next base: position 31,406,677 of record CM064480.1, read on the forward strand.
TCAATAGACAAACATTTAAATCAATTTTAGCATCGACAGAAAACCCTAGACATGTAAACAAACCTACATATACAGACTCAGACTATGACAGACGTAACAGGCAACTGGTGGCATCAATAGATTGACTACGAAGCCGGTACCGACAGCCAGACAGAGATGTATACAGTGACAGTGTGTACAGTGACAGCCACGCTAAAAATCACCGCCTTCATTTTCAATTTAATTGTAATTTTGTTCCCCTGATACAAATTTAAACAAATTATTTCTTTACATAACTGGCCAAAGTTTTAACATATAGGTGTTGTTCATCCAGTTTAGTTATATTTTAATTTATCTTTAATAGCCGAAGTTGAAATTGTGGAGGTAAGACATGAGTTTTGAGGGTGACTGTAGAGTGAATTAGAGGGTAGACAGGAAGAAGGGGACTAGGGTAAGGTAGCGCTGGGGAGAGACTATGGAACTTGGGGAGGGAGGCACGAACGAATTTAGGCTAATGAATTTACTACCATAGGCCTATACTGATGAACACATGAATATTTATTTGGGGCTACCAAAGGGGAAGTACCGTACCTGGCAATATAGGGGTGTTAGGGAAAGGAAGACAAAGGGAGGAGTTTACCATCGTCTTCCCTGTGTGTATATTATATATATATATATAATTTTTTTTTTTTTTTTTTTCCCAATGCATGGGGTCGAGATTTAACTCTCCCACATTAAATGTTGTGACCTCCAGATCCTACTTAAAGATAAGTACACACTGGACAAGCACAAGGAAAACGGAAAATGGGGAAAGATGTGAATAGAGAACCCTGAAAAGAAAATATTGTACATGAACACAGACAGAATTAATGGGAAGTATCCAGGGAAAAGTTGGAGAGAGATGTTAGAGGAGGCAAGACTACTAGCAAAAATTAGTACAGGAAAGGTCTAATAAAGATTGACTATTCAAATCATGAAATGACTGAAGTTAGGAAAGGAGGTCTTGAACATTTATACAGTACCAGTATGTACTAGGAAGTAACGGAAGGAAATTGGTAGCAGTAGAGATATATTAGGGTAAACAAGACAGGTCGACAGTTATACATATTGTGTAGGGACTTCCTCTCCCTTTCTCTGTGTTATGGATAATGAGGGAAGCGGATAGTTAACCCTTTCATTTGTTTGATAATAGCCATTAGGTCCTAAGCTTTATAAGGGAAAGAAAGGAAAACGAGAAACACGAGAAATTTAAATAAAACATTGGTTAATAATGGGAATAGTGCAATGTGAAAACTGAATGTGGTCAATGATATGGTGATGATGGAAGATAGGACTATATGGAGATTGATGGAAGATAGGGCTATATGGAGATTGATGGAAGATAGGGCTATATGGAGATTGATGGAAGATAGGGCTATATTTGATGGAAGATAGGGCTATATGGAGATTGATGGAAGATAGGGCTATATGGAGATTGATGGAAGATAGGGCTATATGGAGATTGATGGAAGATAGGGCTATATGGAGATTGATGGAAGATAGGGCTATATGGAGATTGATGGAAGATAGGGCTATATGGAGATTGATGGAAGATAGGGCTATATGGAGATTGATGGAAGATAGGGCTATATGGAGATTGATGGATGATAGGGCTATATGGAGATTGATGGAAGATAGGGCTATATGGAGATTGATGGAAGATAGGGCTATATGGAGATTGATGGAAGATAGGGCTATATGGAGATTGATGGAAGATAGGGCTATATGGAGATTGATGGAAGATAGGGCTATATGGAGATTGATGGAAGATAGGGCTATATGGTGATGATGGAAGATAGGGCTATATGGTGATTGATGGAAGATAGGGCTATATGGAGATTGATGGAAGATAGGGCTATATGGAGATTGATGGAAGATAGGGCTATATGGAGATTGATGGAAGATAGGGCTATATGGAGATTGATGGAAGATAGGGCTATATGGAGATTGATGGAAGATAGGGCTATATGGTGATGATGGAAGATAGGGCTATATGGTGATTGATGGAAGATAGGGCTATATGGAGATTGATGGAAGATAGGGCTATATGGAGATTGATGGAAGATAGGGCTATATGGAGATTGATGGAAGATAGGGCTATATGGTGATGATGGAAGATAGGGCTATATGGAGATTGATGGAAGATAGGGCTATATGGTGATGATGGAAGATAGGGCTATATGGTGATTGATGGAAGATAGGGCTATATGGAGATTGATGGAAGATAGGGCTATATGGGGATTGATGGAAGATAGGGCTATATGGAGATTGATGGAAGATAGGGCTATATGGTGATTGATGGAAGATAGGGCTATATGGAGATTGATGGAAGATAGGGCTATATGGAGATTGATGGAAGATAGGGCTATATGGAGATTGATGGAAGATAGGGCTATATGGTGATGATGGAAGATAGGGCTATATGGAGATTGATGGAAGATAGGGCTATATGGAGATTGATGGAAGATAGGGCTATATGGAGATTGATGGAAGATAGGGCTATATGGTGATGATGGAAGATAGGGCTATATGGAGATTGATGGAAGATAGGGCTATATGGAGATTGATGGAAGATAGGGCTATATGGTGATTGATGGAAGATAGGGCTATATGGTGATTGATGGAAGATAGGGCTATATGGTGATTGATGGAAGATAGGGCTATATGGTGATTGATGGAAGATAGGGCTATATGGTGATGATGGAAGATAGGGCTATATGGTGATTGATGGAAGATAGGGCTATATGGTGATTGATGGAAGATAGGGCTATATGGTGATGATGGAAGATAGGGCTATATGGTGATTGATGGAAGATAGGGCTATATGGTGATTGATGGAAGATAGGGCTATATGGTGATGATGGAAGATAGGGCTATATGGTGATGATGGAAGATAGGGCTATATGGAGATTGATGGAAGATAGGGCTATATGGAGATTGATGGAAGATAGGGCTATATGGTGATTGATGGAAGATAGGGCTATATGGAGATTGATGGAAGATAGGGCTATATGGTGATTGATGGAAGATAGGGCTATATGGAGATTGATGGAAGATAGGGCTATATGGTGATGATGGAAGATAGGGCTATATGGAGATTGATGGAAGATAGGGCTATATGGAGATTGATGGAAGATAGGGCTATATGGAGATTGATGGAAGATAGGGCTATATGGTGATGATGGAAGATAGGGCTATATGGAGATTGATGGAAGATAGGGCTATATGGTGATTGATGGAAGATAGGGCTATATGGTGATTGATGGAAGATAGGGATATATGGTGATTGATGGAAGATAGGGCTATATGGTGATGATGGAAGATAGGGCAATATGGAGATTGATGGAAGATAGGGCTATATGGTGATTGATGGAAGATAGGGCTATATGGTGATTGATGGAAGCTAGGGCTATATGGTGATGATGGAAGATAGGGCTATATGGAGATTGATGGAAGATAGGGCTATATGGTGATTGATGGAAGATAGGGCTATATGGTGATTGATGGAAGATAGGGCTATATGGAGATTGATGGAAGATAGGGCTATATGGTGATTGATGGAAGATAGGGCTATATGGTGATTGATGGAAGATAGGGCTATATGGTGATTGATGGAAGATAGGGCTATATGGTGATTGATGGAAGATAGGGCTATATGGTGATTGATGGAAGATAGGGCTATATGGTGATTGATGGAAGATAGGGCTATAGGAATATAGGGAAATATAAAGACGTGCAATGTTGTCGGTGTCGTTAAATTAGGAATCAAAAGAAAGTTATGTAAACAAGATTACCGGTAGCTAATTATTATTATTAGGAGAAACAGAATGGTATTGACAGGAGAGTTAATGTGTGTGTGTGTGTGTGTTTGATGATAATAATAATAATAATAATGAATATTATATATTTTTTTTTATGTGGATGACGGAGACAAAAGGCAGAACTGCCTGTGACGAGTGCCTCCCCCGGAGTTGAAAGAGTCACAAGGCCAAAATCAAGGACTGTTCGAGCCAAAATTCCTGGACACACCGAGTTTGAAGCAGTTTAAGTCATAGGATGAGAGGAAGATGGATTCAGGGAGAGAGTTCCAAAACTCAACTTTTGAATAGAAGAAAGATTGGGAATATCGTTTCACTCTTGGGTTGGAGAGTTGCACAGAGTAGGGGTGGGATTGTTTTGCAAGACAGGTGCTACGTATGGCACTCTACGTAAAGTACCGGTAGGTGGTATGAGAGGGCTCTGAGGAACACTGATTATTGTAATAGCGATAGAATAGCGAGAGAGATGCAACTCCACCTTAGATGATTCCGGTGCTATTCCTCCCTCTCCATCCCCCTCTCCCCTACTTATGCCTAATATCCTAATCTCTTCTAAAGATGTACTTTCTACCCTGTGCTTAATTAATAAGAAGGCGTACGGTCCGGACGGTGTTCCTCCTGTTGTACTAAAAAACTGTGCTTCCGTGCTGACTCCCTGCCTAGGCAAACTCTTTCGTCTCTGTCTCTCCTCTAACGTCTTCCCTTCATGCTGGAAGTTTGCTCTCATTCAACCTGTCCTAAAGAAGGGTGACTGCTCTCAATCTTCCAACTACCGTCCAATTGCTCTTATCTCTTGTATCTCTAAAGTTTTTGAAACTTTTCTTGCTTCCAAATTTCTTAAACATTTCTCTTCTCATAATCTACTCTCAGATCGCCAGTATGGCTTCCTCAAGGGTCGCTCTACTGGTGATTTTCTTTCATATCTTACTAACTTTTGGTCATCCTCCTTTCGGGACTTCGGTGAGACCTTTTCTATTGCGCTAGACATATCGAAGGCCTTCGATAGAGTCTGGAACAAATCTTTAATTTCTAAACTACCCTCCTTCGGTTTCTTTTCCTCCATCTGTGCCTTTGTCTCTAATTTCCTTTCCGGCCGTTCCATAGCTGCGGTTGTGGACGGCCATCGCTCGCTTCCTCATCCTATCAACTCTGGTGTTCCTCAGGGCTCTGTCCTATCTCCTATTCTCTTTCTAATTTTCATAAATGATCTTCTCAACTGTACCTCCAGTCCCATCCATTCATACACAGACGACTCTACCTTACACTACTCAATTAGTTTTCCAGAACGCCCCAGCCAGCAATCCCTCAAAGACAAACGTAATGAAGCCATACAACACTTATCTTCTGATCTAACTACTATTTCCGATTGGGGCAGAGAAAACCTTGTTGCCTTTAATGCTTCCAAATCCCAATTTATCCATCTATCTACCCGTCCGGAACTCCCAGAGGACTTTTCCTTATTCTTCATCAATACAAAAATCAATCCTTCATCTTCTCTCAATATTCTTTATTCAATATTCAATATTAGGGGAGGTGTGGTGGAGTGGTCTTGCCACTGGCCTGGTAATCCAAAGGTCCCGGGTTCAAATCCCGATGTATCAATGGGAAGATATTATTGGGATGGAATTTGTGCTCTACCTAGTATCAGTGCATTACCACAAGCCCACCGAAACGTCAAATAAAATACCCTCATTGTTCCCTGATTAAATAGCACTGTATGAATATTCCCATATTCAAAATATGCTATAAGGGTGCAATGCCTGGTGAGTTATCTGCTCAACAGGTGGCGTTGTGTGTGTGTAAGTGTGAGAGTCCGAGTGTAGGGGGTGAGACAGTGAAGCACAGGAACGAGGTGGCTTCAGAGATGGGGTCATTTCGGGCCATGAGTGAGCACCATGCCTCATGTGAAGGCAAGATGGCAGGTGCTCGTTGTACTCTACGTGCTTCACATGTCTCACTCCCTAGACTGGAACAAGACCTCACGGGCTTCACTGTTCATTGTAAAGCGGTGAATGTTAAGGCTCTCAGCCATGCCCGAGAGGAAGTAAGTTGGAATATAGAAAAAAAAAAAAAAAAAAAAAAAAAAAAAAAAAATCTTGGTGTCTCTTTTTCTTCTGCTCTCACTTGGAAGGACCATATTACCAGTCTTGCTAAAGCAGCCTCCCAGAAGCTGGGTGTGCTCAAGCGCCTCAAGGGGTTCTTTACCCCATGCACAGCTTCTTGCTCTGTACAGGGACACAGAGCATCCTTGTATTGAGTAGGCCTATTGTTCACATGTGTTGGGAGGATCCTCTCACACCGCACTACTAGACAAAGTAGAAAGGAACGCCTTTCGTATCATTAATTCCCGCCCACTCACCAACTCTCTGCAATCTCTCTCTTCGCCGCAATGTTGCATCTCTCTCGCTATTCTATCGCTACTACAATAATCATTAGTTCCACTAATTTCTTCTTATCTTCATAACAGAAAAATATGTGTAATGGTAGATGGCCTTTATTCTCAATTTCACTCAATAAATGCTGGTGTTCCCCAGGGATCAGTTTTGGCTCCAATTCTGTTCCTCATTCATATCAATGATCTCATATTTACCACTCATAATCCAATACATTCCTACGCAGATGACTCAACACTCCACAGTTCCTTCACATTTACCAATTCTTTCACCCAACCCGATCTTATAAATTCAAAAATAAACACTGCAATTTCTCTGAACCAGGACCTTTCTAGAATTAATGGATGGGGACAAAAGAATCTAGTTTCCTTTAATGCACAGAAAACCAAGTACATTCAATTTTCGAACCGACAGAATCTCACTGACTCCCATATATTGTTTAATGATGTAAATATTCCCACTTCCCCTAGTATTGACATTCTCGGTGTAACATTAACTACTAACTTGAGCTGGACACATTATGTTAGAAGCATTGCCAAGAATGCCTCTATAAAACTGGGACTCCTGTACAGAGTTCGAGAATTCTTCACTGACGAGCAGTTGGCCGTGATATATAAAAGTCATGTGCGTTCTCAGATGGATTACTGTTCACCTCTGTGGGGTGGAAGTGGAGTGGTTGCATTCCTCAATGCAAAATTCAAAATAAAGCTATTAGATTAATCAATAACCCTGCAATCACACAGGACCTTCCTACATTATCCATACGAAGAGACTTTGCATCCCTTGCATTATTCTACAGATATTTTCACAGCAATTGTTCCGAGGAACTTGCTTCAATTGTGCCGCCTCTCCACATCTTTCCCCGTAGAACTAGGGCAGCTGAGAGCGCCCATGAATTTACACTTTCTCCTCCACAATGCAGAACTTCTGCTTATCAGAATTCATTTATCCCCAGAGCTACTACTCTTTGGAATTCACTTCCCTCGAATTGCTTTCCACAAACTTATAATCTACAAATGTTTAAATCCAGTTGTTACAAACATTTTATGAATGGAGGATGCCTTTAGGCACATGGACCTTTTTGTTTTATCTGTGTTTTTCCTTCCTCCGTTCATTGTCTCCAAAAAAAAAAAAAAAAACAAAAAACAGTGTTCTTCAGAGCTCTCCCAGTGTATACCACATCCTCTATGTAGGGTATGTGGTACCCGTCTTGCAACACAATCCCACCCCTACTCTGTGTAACTCTCCAACCCAAGACTGAAAAGTTATTATCTGACTTTCTTCTATTCAACAGCCGAGCTCGGGAACTCTCTCCCAGAATCAGTCTTCCCTCCTCCTATGACCTAAATTGCTTCAAACTCTGTCTGTCCAGGCATTTTGACTCAAACGTCCCTTGATTTTGGCCCTGTCACTCTTTCAACTATGGGGTAGGCACTCACTACAGGCAGTTCTGCCTTTTGTCTCCTTCACTCACATAGAAAAAAAAAAACATTGCGGCGAAGAGAGAGAGAGAGAGAGAGATTACAGGGAGTCGGTGAGTGGACGTGAGTTAATGAGTCAAAAGGCTTTTTTTAACATCAAGAAGCTGTACTGGGGTAAAGAACCCCCGGAGGCGGTTGAGCACACCCAGCTTCTGGGGAGCTGTTTTAGCAAGGGTGGCAATATGGTCTTTCTAAGTGGTATCAGAAGAAAAGGAGACGCCGAGAATACTGAGAGAAGATGAAGGGTTGATTTGTTTATCAACTTTGCGTAAGCAGAGTTTGGTATCGCCCCCCCCCGTATAGTGGGTACCACACGAAAAAAAAATCTGTCGTCGTCGTCCGTCTGTCTCGGAACTCCTCCTAGACCGTTGGACGGATTTTCACCAAATTTCACACGAACATTTGTTGCGTGAATGCAAAAGTCATTCAAAACAGATTTTTTGAATTTATGCAATAGTTATGATTTTAGGTCCAAAATATGGTTCCCCCCCCCCCCCCCCCGCAATGATGGCGTTCTTATTGTCGGGACTCACACACTAAGAACGCATTCGTTCTGGGAGCGAAAACATCTCGCTACGTATTTGCTAGGTTAAGTTAGTTTAGTTGGCATTAGAAGCGATGGTAGTAATATTTGGATTTATGGTAATAGTAGTGATAATGGTGATAATTGTAGTGATGATGGTTGTAGTTGTATTGATGATGATGACAGTAGTGATGATGATGCCAGTAGTAGATATGATGGTGACAGTAGTAGTAATGATGGTCATAATAGTAGTGATGATGGTGACAAGTAATGATGATAGTTGTAGTGATAATAATGACAGTAGTGTTGATGGTAGTGACGATCGTGTGAGTATTAGTGATGATGGTGAGTAGTAGTGAGGATGGTGAAATTTGTAGTGATGATGACGATAGTTGTGGTGATGAAGTTCATAGTAATGGTGATGATGGCAGTAGTAGTGATGATGGTGACAGTAGAATAAATTATGGTAATATTTGTGACTAGTAATGATGATGGTTATAGTAGTAGTTGTTAACAGTAGTAATGATGATTGTAAGATGGTGGTGATGATATTAGTAATGATGGTTGATAGTTGTAGTACCGGTATCAATGATGATAGGAGTGATTAAGATGCTAGTGACAATGGACAGTGATGATGGTGAGAGTAGTAGTGATAATTGTAATTGTAGTAGTGATGATGATCATAGTAATGGTGATGATGACAGTACTCGTGATGATTGTGGCAGTTGTAGTGATGATGGCAGTTGTAGTGATGATGGCAGTAGTAGTGATTATGTTGATTGTGATTGATGATGGTATTAGTAGTGATGATGGTAACCCATCGCAGAGTTGGGTATGCCGTTTTGATTTTGGGCAAAACGGCACGTCTACTTTATTGTTGAAGTTTAAGGGATAGACCTGCGGGAGTTCTTGATGGGTAGATACATGGAGAAATTGGGTTTTGGAATCATTGAAAGCAACAAGATTTACTGCCCCAGTTGGAAATGGTTGATAGGTCAGAAGATAAGTGCTCTATGGCATCATCACATGAAATTTTGAGTGATTGCTTGCTGGGGCCCAGGCTCTGAAAAACTGGTTGAATGGTGTAAGGTAGAGTCATCAGCATATGAATGGATAGGACTGGAGGCACAGTTGAGAAGATCATTAATTAATATTTTAAAGAGAATTGGAGATAGGAAAGAACCCTGAGGAACACCAGAGTTGATAGGTTGAGGATGTGGTCCATAACCGCAGCTATGGAACGGCCAGAAAAATAATTAGAGATATAGGCACAGGGATAGAAACCGAAGGAGGGTAGTTTAGAAATTAGAGATTTGTGCCAGACTATCAAAGGCTTTTGATATGTCTAGCGCAATAGAAAAGGCCTCATCAAAGTCCCGAAAGGAGGAGGATCAAGAGCTAGTAAAATATGAAAGAAGATCACAAGTATCCACCAGTATGGATTCCCTAAGGAATCCATACTGGCAATCTGAGAGTTGATTATGGGAAGAGAGATGCTCAAGAAATGTTTGAAGTACCGTAAGAATAGTTTAAAAAATTTAGGAAATGCAAAAATTAGAGCAATTGGATGATAGTTGGAGGGTTGAGAACAGTCACTCTTCTTTGGGACAGGTTGAATGAGAGCAAACTTCCAGCAAGAAGGAAAGACGTTAGAGGAGAGACAGAGACTGAAGAGTTTGCCTAGGCAAGTAGTCAGCACAGAAGCACATTTTTTAGTACAACAGGAGGAACTCCATCTGGACCGTACGCCTTCTTAGTAGCCCAGAGAGGGTAGAAAGTACATCTTAGAAGAGATTAGGATATTAGGCATGAGTAAGTGAAAGAGGGGTACAGAGGGAGGAATAGCACCAGAATCATCCAAGGTGGAATTTTTAGCAAATGTTTGGGCGGGAAAGACGAAGAAGAAAAATTATTGGAGAGGTTTTTGGCTAGATGCCAGAAAGCTTGGGAAGAACTAGATTTGGATAGTTCAGTGCATTTATTATCGATGAAAGAGTATTTGACGAGTCGAAACACAGATTTGGCTTGAATCCGGGCAGAAACATAGGAAGAAGGAAATTCTTGAGTTTGAAGGCGTCGGTACTGTTTGAATGCTTCCTCCTTATTGCGGACAGCAGTAGAACAAGCGTGAGTAAACCAAGATTTTTTTTTGCATTAGTATGAGAGAGAGAAAATAGAATGTATGCCTCCATACCATAGAGGATTACCTCGGTAATGTGTTCAGCACTCTCCGGGGCCCCCCCCCCCCCCCCCGGCCACGGAGGCAAAAATGGTTCCATGGGAAATCAAAGAAATACTGCCGGAGAGCCTCCCAGTCGGCATCGCCAGAGTGCCACAAGCGCCGCCGGCTGGAAGGATTGGCTGGCCATACTGGAGAGATAGGACAGGTGACAGATATAAGTTTATGGTCGGAGGAGCCCAAATGAGAGAAAAGATCAACAGTATAAGAGGAAGAGTTAGAAGTTAGAAATATGTCAAGAATGTTGTGACGATCTCCAAAAAGGTCCATGATACATGTGGGTTGCTGAACCAACTGCTCTAGGATGGAAAAGATGTAGGCTTCTTCACCAGGTTGGTCAGTGGAATGAGAGGAGAGCCATTGGCGGTGATGAACGTTGAAAGGAGAAATGGATAGAATGTGTTCCACTTTAGAGTTTAGGTAGTCAAAGAATTTGGGAAAATCAGTAGAGTCAGGGGGAAGATAGACAGCACAGGAATATTTAGGATGAGAGTGACAGGATAGTTTGAGCCATAAAGTTGAGAATTCAGAGGAATCGAAGTCGGGAACACGAGACCAAGTGAATTTGTTGTGTACGTACGCACAACATCCGCCTTTGGCTTTGAAACTAGGATAGGGAAAGTAGTAGGATACAGAGAAGGGGATGCTGGAAGTTGCTTCATACACCTGAATTTCAATGAGGAAAAAAAGATCAGGTTTGTAGGAAGAGAGATGTTGTTCAAGTTCAACAGAAGGAAAATTTGAGGAAAGGCCGCAAATATTGCAGAAGTTAACAGTAACAGTGACAGGCCGTGGTCCAGAGAATTTTAAGGGGTCGTTTGTGGAAAGTCGGACGAGTGTGGGGGCATTTATGGTCCCTCCCCCCCTGGGGACTCCGAGGTTGGGCTATTTTCTCAATTCATAATATATTTTAGGGATTTGTTTTTATTTTTTTGTGGCAGAAAGAAGTGTGGTGTGCTTGTTTAGTGTAGTGAAGTAGATAAGAGAAGGAGGTGTTTGAGAGATCTAGCCGGATCACAGTGTAGGTGAGGCACACACAAAAACAGTAAGGGAGGCCAGACAAATTAAACGGGAGTTCCAGCATATCCCTTTTAAATGCCAATAGGCCTCCCCTGGGTATTGCCCTGCTCGATGGGTGCCTACAATCTCTTCACTTAGATCATAATTATATAAATAATAATAATTGATAGTTTATTGTCCACTTGCAGGTCGGTGAGGCTGAAAATCTACCAAGTTTTTCTTAAGCTAGGTACAGTACAATACTTAGTCTACCTTAAATACTAAGTTACATGCGACCTTTGGCGACCATGAGGTGCCGAGTTTCCACCATAGTACATACGCAGATGCATCGGGGAGAATATGTGTAGGCTAACACAAGCTGATAGTTCAGCAGCTTGGCTAGGGAGGGACCACGATACACTCATCTCCACCGGGATAGCCAAAAAAGTCTTCAGGATCCTGGGGGACTTGAACCCTTGACCTCGCTGTCAGCGCACGGCACCTTAAACCACTAGACCAAACAGACCCATTTATGTGTGTGTGTTAGCCCTAACTTCCCACATCATTGAAACTTTTGAGCGAGTCCTGCGAGGCAAAATCTCAATATTTATGTAAACAAACGAACTCCACAATACCGGTCAACATGGGTTCAGAGCGGGAAGATTGTGTCTCTCACAACTATTGGAACATTATGACAATATTCTTAAATCCCTAGAAGAGAAAAAAAACTTGCATGTCATTTACACCGATTTTGCAAAAGCATTTGATGAGTGTGACCATGGCATAATTGCCCACAAAAAGGATAACAGGGAAAATCGGAAGGTTGATATAGGACCTACAACTTCTCATAAGCCGGAAACAATCAGTAGCAGTAAACCAAGTTATATCTGAGCCTTCGGATGTAAAAAGCTCAATTCCCCAAGGAACAGTGCTAGCACCCCTTCTTTTCCTCATTCTAATTTATGACATAAAGTAGATGCCAACACAAGACACAATACAATGTGTTCCTTTCCAGATGACACAAAGCTAAGTATGATAGCAAACACACAGGAAGACACGGGCTGGCTACAGGCAAACATAAATATGGTGTTCTATTGGACTAGGGAAAACAACTTGCAGTTTAACCCGCTGAGTGCCAGCCAATTTTGACGGTGTGCTTCTGCCAGTGCCAGAGTTATTTTTTTTTTATTTTTTTTTTGGGCTAAATCTATCAAGTTGGGAGAGAAAGGAAGGATAATGGTAAACAAAACACTCCCCTCGTCAGAAATCAGGTCCCCGATGGTCCCGAAAGTAGCTGAAAAGACACTATAGACTACAGAGACTTTTATGGTATCGGAATGTATGGGTGGGAGGGTGGTTTTGGGGTTGGTGGGGGGAAGGTAGAAGGGTAATTGACTTGTGTTACACATATGAAGCCGATTGGTGAGGTAGTTTCGCCACCACGGATTTTCCTCTTTTTTCTGTTTTTTTCCTTTTTTTCCTTTCTACGCTGGAAGTGGGTGGTGGGAGGTGGTTGGGGGTGTGGTGGAGGGAAGGCAGAAGGGTAAGAGACTTGTCACACAAATATGGAACCGATTGGTCCAATCGTTTCGCCGCCACAGATTTTCTTTTTTTTCCTTCTGACGGGACCGACAGTCAGCGAGTGGGTGGGAGGAGGGATTTGGGATTTTTGTGGTGGGTAGCCAAAAGGGTAAGGTACATGTGGTAAAAATATGAAAGCCATAGGTGCAGTCGTTTCGCTGCTACGACCCTGGCACTGGGCGTGACAACACCCTAGGACGTATATATACGTCCCTGGCACTCCGCGGGTTAATGTAGAAAAATTCCAACTATTACGATACAGAGTTGATAATGTCGTTAAAGGGATCACAAATTATAAAACAGAATCCAACCACATTATAGAACATAAAGACAGTGTGAAGGACCTTGGGGTGTTGATGTCTGAAAATATGGGTTTCAGCCAACATAACTAGGTCAAAGTTGCAGCTGCGAAACGGCTAACAGGTTGGACTCTACTTACATTTAAAATGCGGTGAATTGCCTATGATACCGCTCTTTAAATCCCTAGTGCTACCGCGGAATGAATACTGTAACGTATTAACATCCCCATACAAAACATACAAGATAAATGATATAGAGAGTGTACAAAAAAAAAAAAAAGGAATTTCACCTCATATAATTATAAACTCTGTAAAACAGCTACCCTATTGGGAGCGTTTAAGATCACTGAAACTTTACTCGTTGGAGCGTAGAAGGGAACGTTACTTCATAATACACACATGGAAAATCACAGAGGGTTTGGTGCCAAACCTATATAACCCGATAGTCATGAAATTCAGTGATAGGAGAGGCTTTGAATGCGATAGTGTTCCAGGGTTAACCAGGATGCTATGGGCTCTCTGCGAGAGGGTTGGTTATCACATAGAGGACCTAGAGGACCGCGTCTCTTCAAAAAACTCCCACGGCGAGTACAAGACAGTTCGATGTCGAACTGCAAAACGTACCAGGCGAGCCCATCTTCGCAGGGGAGCGTGTTGCCCATCGAACAGTCTGCTGCACAAAATCACCACCCAGAACGAGGGGCGGCGCGCTCCTCGGTGCCACTAGAAGAGTGGCAAACTCAACCTAGTGACCTTCGGTAGGTGTGTGTGTGTCAGAGATAAATGGGAGTTGGGTGTTATAATGAAATAAGGAATATCGTATATTGCAAAGCAAAATCATACATTATCGAGAAAAGACGCTAATATTCACATGGTAACCCCGACAATGTTCTGAAATAATGTAAAGGAAAGTGGAGGGGGAGGAGACAGGCGAAGGAAGGGAGGTGAGAGGTGAAAGAGTGCGATGGAAGGGGGCAAGGATTGAGAGAGCGGAAGAAAGAAAGAGCGAGGAGGAGGAATGAAAGTAGGAGGGAAAGGATAGAACAGTGAAGGAAGGAATAGAAAAATAGACGGGGAGATGGGAGGATAGAGGTGAAGGAGAGTGATAGAAGGGACAGGCAGGGTAGAAGAGTGGGGGGGGGGGGCGGTAGAAGAGAGGGAAGAAGGGAAAATGAGAGAGGAAGGGAAAGCGGAGGGAGCAAAAGAAGGAAGGGAGGTGAGAGAGAGAGAGAGTGTGTGTGTAAGAGTGTGAGAGGATGGGGTGTTAGGGGAAATTGAAATGGTGTGCATAAGCGGAAGAGCAGGATGTAGAGAAGAGATATAGAAAAATATAATATTGGGAGGAGAGGATAAGGTGTGTGTGTGTCGTAGAGAGACATAGGTAGACACAGGCAGAAGGAAAGCTAGACAGGAAAATGATAAACTAATAAAGTAATGATGGCGTTTGCGGTGAATGAGGGCTATGGAAAGGAAGTGGACTAGGAAATGAAAGTATCTGAGAAATTAAAATAATTATGAGGAAAAACGGGTAGATGCATGGGACGAAAGGTTGATGAAAATAAAACTCATGTACAGATAAATTTAAACACTCGAATACAATTGGTATTAGGCTTTCTGATTGCTTGACAAAATATTTCTGTGTAATTATTATATATATGTTATGCAATTATTTTAAGGCCTGGGTTTTAGCATGCTCAGCTGGATAAGCCAACCATAAGGGAAACATATGCATATAACTTGTTTATCAAATATGAGGTAAAGGATACCTTTATACGAAATACAAATAATCAATGCAGAGCAACACTTACAATATCACGTCTATAAGTCATATCATAATCCTGGGTCTCTGGTCTCTGGCGACCGCATACAATAATAACACTTAAGTATGGTACAATATCTGGCTTTACCATGAGCACTTTCGTAATTGTGAAATTATAAAGTTAATATGGATTCAGATTCCGGAGAACCTCAGTATGATAATATAACTATTCCTGTCTTGCCTGGGTTCTTGTGAACAGCAGGCACTATCCTTAACACTTTGAGGTTTTCAATACTAAGCTCAGCATGCACTAAGCTGAGTAGATAATAGAATGGTCTAGCTCTCACTACTTGGGTTTTTGTGAACAGCAAGCTTCTGTCTGAGTACCGGTAATTGTCTTTCTGGCTTGGCAACTTCGAGTTATTGTGAACAGCATGCACTTACGTTCTTTTGAGCAGTAAGTGATGTATTTATCTAATCAATTATTCTAAATTACCTGGATATTATAATGAAGCAAGTTACAGGTTTGTGATCAATAACACATTTGGGTTCTTTTAAACTGAAGATAGTTGTCAAGGTAAAGGTTCTAGCAACACTTCTAACAGTGCTTTAACCATCGTCTAATAATCCTATAGCCGTGTAATACAGCTAGTCAAAAGGTAGCTGATCTTTCAGGGCCAGTGCAGCTCAGCAGCTCTTCACTCCTTCATCAGGCACCTCCTGGAGGGGTTACAGCAGGGTCTATCGGCTTGTTGTCAGCTGGGCCACACACAAGGGCATTGGCAGCAGAACCACACACAGGGCATCGACCGAAGGGCTTTTTGGGTAGCGGGACCTTTCAGAGCTTCATCAGGGGCGACCGGCTGAATAATAGGGTACATGGGCCTCCGTCACTGGCTCAGCTTCTGACTTCATGAGCTTCGGGAGTTCCACATCCCAGTGTGTTGTGAGCTCCTTAAGATAGAGATCAGGGGCGCTCAACTTGTACCTCTCTATGAGGGATCTTAGCTCTAGCAGCTCCGGACACTTGGATGCAGGGGGTAGGTCTATTAGTGGCTGCAAGAGGCGCGAGGTTTGTCTAGTTTTGTTAAAGTCAGTTAACAAATCATCTCTTTCAATATGACCTTTTTGAGTGCTCTCGTCCACTACGTTAAATCCTCTTGCGCACACCTCAAGTGTTACAGGAGAGGAAGGGGTTGACTGCTGGGGCTGCAGGGGGAGGATAGCCGAGTTTTTGTGATCAGCGACCGACTATCTGATGTCTTGCTGGTTCTGGGGCCTTATAGTTGGCT
Organism: Paralithodes platypus; assembly: GCA_032716605.1. NCBI lineage: Eukaryota > Metazoa > Arthropoda > Malacostraca > Decapoda > Lithodidae > Paralithodes > Paralithodes platypus. The sequence continues at coordinate 31,423,079 of CM064480.1, forward strand.
GGAAGATCAGGCATGGTTCTGGGGCCTTATATAGCTAGCTGGAAGATCGGGCATTTTTCTTCCAGCCAACCAGCGAGATTCCAGGGTCTTTCAGCTTGGCTCTTGATCCTGGAATTTTGGTGATGCTTTCTTTGGCTACCCGTCTCGGCTGATGGGAGGGAAGGCCGAGCGAGCGGCTTGGCCAATGGGAGGGCTGGCATTCCTTATCATCATTATCCTCGGCCAATGGGAGGATGAGGAAACTGGAGAGGCTCCGCCCCCTGAAGGGAACTTCTAGGCTGACTGTGGTGATTGTGGGGGGGTTTGGGGATCCTCACAGTTATGAGGCGAGGAAGCGTGTGCCTCGCTGGCCCATTCCTAGACTGTTTGGATAACTTGGCCTCCTAACAATATATATATATTTATGGTGTATATATATATTGAGTATATATCACAAATACATGTGAGCCACTAAATTTTTCTAATCTCTCCGTGGGGTTCGAACCGTCGACCGTCAGGACGATAGCCGACGCTTTAATCTTTGGTGGGTTAGAATTAAATGAAATCAATTTCGGCCCGAGTTGCGTCGGGACACTCAAGAAATCCTTGTATGGTATTCTGGAATATGGATCCTAATCATCCTACGACTAGGTATGAATTGAAAATATATTCGCCTAGTGGGTTTCCCTTCTCCCTAACATAAATAGGATAGAGGGTTGAGTGTCTTTTAGAAATTTAGACTGCCGTGGTGTAGTTGATTAAAGCGTCGGCTATCGTCCTGACGGTCGGCGGTTCGAACCCCACTGAGAGATTAGAAACATTTAGTGGCTCACGTGTATTTGTGATATACAGTATACTCAATATTTGTAACTCTCATGCTTGGTGGGTTAGAATTAAATGAAATCAATTTCGGCCCGAGTTGCGTCGGGACACTCAGAAATCCTTGTATGGTATTCTGGAATATGGATCCTACGACTAGGTATGAATTGAAATATATTCGCCTAGTGGGTTTCCCTTCTCCCTAACATAAATAGGATAGAGGGTTGAGTGTCTTTTAGACTGCCGTGGTGTACCTTTGGATACCTTTGGATGTGTTCGCCGCTCTTCTAGCGGCACCAAGGAGCGCGACGCCCCTCGTTGTGGGTGGTGATTTGGTGCAGTAGACTGTTTGAAGCGACAGCTCGCTCCCTTGCGAGGATGGGCTCGTCTGGCACTTTTTGCAGTTCGACATCTAGGGCTCTCTTGAAGTTGTCTAACGAGATGTCCCTCATGTCTCTTACTCGCCGTGGGAGTTTGTTGAAGAGACGTGGGCCTCTGTGTGATAACCAGCCCTCTCGCAGAGAGCCCATAGCACCCCTGTTATTCATCCGGGGGATTTCGCATTCCCAGCCTCTCCTATCACTGAATTTCATGACTATCGGAGTATGTAGGTTTGGTACTAAACCCTCTGCGATTTTCCACGTGTATATTATTAGGTAACGTTCTCTTCTATGTTCCAGTGAGTACAGATTCAGTGCTCTTAAACGCTCCCAATAGTGTAGATGTTTTATCGAACTTATATGCGAAGTGAAATTTCTTTGTACACTCTCTACGTCATTTATTTCACCTGCTTTGTATGGGGATGTTAATACGCTACAGTATTCAAGCCGCGGTAGCACTAGAGATTTGAAGAGCGTTAGCATAGGCAATTCACCGCGTGTTTTAAAAGTACGCAGAATCCAACCCGTTAAACGTTTCCGCAGCTGCCACTTTGACCTGGTTATGTACTTTGAAACCCATATTTTCAGACATTAATACCCCAAGCTCTTTCACACTGTCTTTCCGTTCTATTATGTGGTTAGATTCTGTTAAGTAATTTGTAATTTCTTTAACACCATTATTATCTCCGTACCGTATTAATTGGAATTTTTCCTCATTGAATTGCATGTTGTTTTCCCTGGTCCACTGGAACACTACATTCATGTCTTCCTGCAGTCGGCCCGTGTCCTCTTGTGTGTTTACTATCTTGCTTAATTTTGTGTCATCAGCAAAAGACGACACCGTACTGTGTCTGGTGTTGGTATCTATGTCGCAAATTAGTATGAGGAACAGAAGGGGCGCTAGCACTGTTCCTTGGGGCACTGAGCTTTTGACATCCGAAGGCTCAGAAGTGACTTGGTTTACTGCTACCGATTGTTTTTGGTTTACGAGGAAATTGTATATCCACCGTCCGATTTTCCCAGTTATACCTTTTGCTTTCAGTTTGTGGGCTATTATACCATGGTCACATTTATCAAATGCCTTAGCAAAATCGGTGTAAATGACATCCACGTTTTTCTTTTCTTCTAGCGCTTTAAGAATTTTGTCATAGTGTTCCAAAAGTTGTGAGAGACATGATCTTCCCGCTCTGAACCCATGTTGACCGGTGTTGTGTAGTTCATTTGTCTCCATGAATGTTGAAATTTTGCTTCGCAGGACTCGCTCAAAAACTTTAATGATGTGAGAGGTTAGAGCTACTGGGCGGTAGTTTTTTGGTAGTGCTTTACTCCCTCCTTTATGCAGTGGGGCAATTATTGCATTTTTCAAGCTATCTGGTATGTCACCACTGTCTAGACTCCTTCTCCACATTATAGCCAGGGGTTTTGAGAGGTTTTCCTTACATTTGTTCATTAGGATCGAATTCCATGAGTCCGGGCCTGGTGCCGAGTGGGATGGCATGTTGGAAATGGCCTCTTCTATGTCTTTTGGACCGAAATCAATATCCAGCATCTGAGGGGTTTCCGTGGGGGAAGTTTCCATGAAAAATATATTTTGGTCTCTGATGACTTTTGTTTCATCAGGCTCACTGAATGCCATTTCATACTGCCTGCTTAAGAGTTCGCTCATTTCCTTTTTGTCCCCTGTGAAAGAGCCGTCCCCTTTGCTCAATTTCTCTATCTATTTCGACCTTTTGCCTATCCTGTAGATTTTGATGTGTGCGTCTTTGTGTGAGTAATTTTCTTCTTCTGTACAGCCTCCTCCTTTCCCGATCTTGTTTGCTTCTTCGTTTTGTTTGTCTTGCAGGTATATGGTGGCTACAGATTTGGGTCATGGTTTCTGTTATTAAGACTAGACATTCTGCTGGTGTCAGGTTATCCATTAAATCTTCCCTGTCTATTTCCTCCATTTCTTGATTTACCTCTTCCCACCTAATGTTTTTGTTATTGAAGTTAAATTTACTGAAGGGGCCGGTTTTTGTTCTCGATTCTGAGGTTGTCTGTACACTTTCTAAGGTTGTTTTGATCTCAATTAATTTATGATCTGAGTATGTTGTGTCCGATATGTTAATGCTGTGTACTAGAGAGTCGTTGTTAGTGAAGACCAGGTCTAAGATATTGTTTTCCCGTGTGGGTTCAGCAATATGTTGGGTAAGACTAAAAAAATCACAAAGTTCAAAAAGCTCTCTCGTATTAGTATTTGCTTCTCCGGTGTTATTTGCCACTAACTGGTTTTCAGTTGATTAAAGCGTCGGCTATCGTCCTGACGGTCGGCGGTTCGAACCCCACTGAGATATTAGAAACATTTAGTGGCTCACGTGTATTTGTGATATATACTCAGTATTTGTAACTCTCATGCTTGGTGGGTTAGAATTAAATTAAATCAATTTCGGCCCGAGTTACGTCGGGACACTCAGAAATCCTTGTATGGTACTCTGGAATATGGATCCTACGACAAGGTATGAATTGAAAATATATTCGCCTAGTGGGTTTCCCTTCTCCCTAACATAAATAGGATAGAGGGCTGAGTGTCTTTTAGACTGCCGTGTAGTTGATTAAAGCGTCGGCTATCGTCCTGACGGTCGGTCGGCGGTTCGAACCCCATTGAGAGATTAGAAACATAGATATATATATATATATATATATATATATATATATATATATATATATATATATATATATATATATATATATATATATATGGTATATATACCATATATATATACCATATATATACCATATATATACCATATATATATATATATATATATATATATATACCGGTATATATATATTTTTGTTATGCCAGACGCCGTAATTCCCGAGAAGGGGTGGACATGAACATTAGGCGTTTGTCACAAATTGCTAGATCAAGTTGCCCCTGCTTGACATTTACCAATAACATTTTGACAGTGCGGCCTCGATCTGCCGACGCTCTACTGACTATGCCATGGTTCGCTTATTTATATACTGATTATATATATATATATAGAGTATATATATATTAATATACATATACAGTATATACCTGTATATATAATGTATATATATATAATTTTGTAGATTTGTAGATTTTTTGTAGATTTTTGATAATTTTGTATATATATTTTTTTTCTAGGACCCCATAAAACCTTAGAAACCATTATACATTACCGAATCTGGATATATCTCGCGGTTCCATGTCAGTTGAACCAGTGCCACTTCAACCAGTGCCACTTTAACCAGTGCTAACTCAACCAGTGGCCACTTCAACCAGTGACCATTTCAACCAGTGACCATTTTAACCAGTAACCTAACCTAACTTACCTAACTTAACCTACTGGTTAAATTGGTCACTGGTTGAAGTGGCACTGGTTCAACTGACCTGTCACCATATCTCGCATCTCTTTAAAAATAGGATTTTCGTTATTATTCTTTATCACGCCGTGTTAGAGTGGGTTAAAGCGTGGACTCTCATCCTAACTGTCCGTGATTCGAATCTTGGTGAGGGTAAAATTATTTATTTATGAATCTCCCGTGTATTTGTTTAGATATACTCCTTATTTATGTAATCTTTGTGCTTACCTGGAAGATAATTACATGAAATCAATTCAACCCGAGTTGCGTGGGAATAGTTGTAAAAATCCCTTGTACGGTACACTGGAGTATGGGTCCTACAAATTGGTATTGAATGGGATATTTCTTCCCTAGTAGGATTTGTCCTTATCTTTACTATAAATAGGAAATTGTTAACTATTTTTTAGCACACAGTGGCAGAGTGGGTTAAAGCATGGACTCTCGTCCTGACTGTCCGTGGTTCGAATGACGGTGAAGGTAAAACCATTTATTCGTGAAACTCGTGTGTATTTGTGAGATTTACTGTACCGGTACTTCATATGTATAGATACATCTCGGTTTATGCTGATAGAGTGGAAGATTGATATACAGTATATAGATGGAGGGGGGAGGGGGTATACAAAGATGGAGGGGGGGAGGGGGTATACAAAGATGGAGGGGGGAGGGGGTATACAGTATATAGATGGAGGGGGGAGGGGGTATACAGTATATAGATGGAGGGGGGAGGGGGTATACAAAGATGGAGGGGGGAGGGGGTATACAGTATATAGATGGAGGGGGGAGGGGGTATACAGTATATAGATGGAGGGGGGAGGGGGTATACAAAGATGGAGGGGGGAGGGGGTATACAGTATATAGATGGAGGGGGGAGGGGGTATACACAAAGATGGAGGGGGGAGGGGGTATACAGTATATAGATGGAGGGGGGAGGGGGGGGGGAGGGGGTATACAGTATATAGATGGAGGGGGGAGGGGGTATACAGTATATAGATGGAGGGGGGGAGGGGGTATACAGTATATAGATGGAGGGGGGAGGGGGTATACAAAGATGGAGGGGGGAGGGGGTATACAGTATATAGATGGAGGGGGGAGGGGGTATACAGTATATAGATGGAGGGGGGAGGGGGTATACAGTATATAGATGGAGGGGGGAGGGGGTATACAAAGAGGCGTGAGTGGGTGAGCCAGGAAAGAAAGTGAGGCAGTGCAACAAGGGTTGGTAAAGGGGGAAGTAGTGATGATGATGGAGGGAGAAAGGGGAGTGTGAAGGTCATGAAGGACTCAGGGTGTCTGAGGAAAGGGAAGTGTGTAGAGGGGAGTGTGAAGGTCATGAAGGACTCAGGGTGTCTGAGAAAAGAAGGAAGGGGGGAGGAGAGGGGAGAGAGAACAGTACAAAGGAGTACAAAGGAAATCAAGCAACAATAGGTCTAGTGACCCTTCTAGGCTGCTTGTCCTCCAAAACACTGAGGATCAAGTGTCCAAACAGTGGTTTAGAGTGGGTAAGGGAACATTGGAAAGGGAACTACTGCCCTGGAACTAATGTCCGTGGCAGGATTAGGAAGTTAGTAGGGGACAGATGGGTTAGTAATTGAGGAGAGGATAAAATAAAGTTATTCATTTACAAACGCAGTAAGTCGCGGGTTTGATGCGAGATATTTGTCTAGGCGAAGTTTAAATGAATCAACGGTGCTGCAGTCTATGACATCTCGGGGAAGCCCATTCCTTAAGTTGACAACTCGATTGAAGAAGAAATTCTTAGCTTCGTGTGAGTTAAAAGATTTACCAATAATTTTGCAACCGTTTCCCCGCGTGTAATTAGATTGGTCGATAGTGAAGTACTTACTACAGTTCATATTGTCGATGCCTTCGATGATTTTGAACACATGAATTAAGTCGCCTCTTAATCTGCGCTGGGTTAAAGGAAATAGATTTAATTCTCTAAGACGCTCTTCGTATGGTTTGTTCTTTAGGCTAGGTATCATTTTGGTAACTCTACGTTGAACTCGCTCTAGCTTGTCTATATCTTTTTGGTAATAAGGGCACCAGGATTGAACGCAGTATTCCAGAAGAGTGCGGACTAAGGAATTGTAAAGGGTTAGGATAACGTCTTTGGATTTATGCTCAAATGACCTGCCTATAAAGCCAATTATTTTGTTTGCCTTCTTAACAACTTCTGAACATTGTTGACTCGGTTTTAGGTTACTCGATATTGTTACTCCCAGATCGGTTTCTCTGTTTACATTCTTAAGCTGAGTGCCATTCATTAAATAGTTTGCTTTCTCATTTTGGTATCCGATATGTAGTACTTTACATTTATCCGCATTGAAACTCATTTGCCAAATTTGGGCCCAACATGACAACTTATCTAGATTGTGTTGCATATCGTCAACTTGTTCTTTTGAGAGTACGCTATTTGCAATTTTTGTATCGTCAGCAAATTTTGAGATTGTACAGGTGAGGCCCTCATCTATGTCGTTGATGTAAATTAGAAAGAGAATTGGTCCTAGTACCGATCCCTGGGGTACCCCGCTACTTACATTGGTCCATTTAGATGCCTTACCGTTTATGACTACTCTTTGCTTTCTGTCGCTGAGCCAATTTTCTATCCATTTCAACACACCATCTTGTATTCCATGCGCTTTTAGTTTTAGCAGTAAACGTTTGTGGGGAACTTTGTCAAAGGCCTTTTGAAAATCAAGGTATATAATATCTACAGCTTTACTCTCATCGTAGAGGTTGAGGATATCGTGGAAGAAGTCTAAGAGGTTTGTTAAACAGGAACGTTTTTTACGAAAGCCGTGTTGAGTATCTTTAAGTATGTTATTTTCCTCTAAGTGATTTACGAGTCTGTCTCTTATAAGTGTTTCTAGCATTTTACATACAACTGAGGTTAAGCTAATTGGACGATAGTTACTGGGTAGGGATTTGCTGTCTTTTTTTAATATAATATCGGTGTTACGTTTGCTAGCTTCCACTGATCAGGCATATTTCCAGACTGCAAGGATTTATTAAATAGCAATGTCAGTGGTTTGGAGAGCTCATCCTTAGCTTCCTTTAGGACTCTAGGTGAGATTTTATCAGGTCCAGGCGTTTTATTTACCTTGAGTTTATCTAAATAATTCAATACTTCTCTCTCTGTAACGGTGATATTGCTTAGAACATCTGAATTATCAATCTGAATCGGCGATGGTGTAGGGATATCACTGAGGTCTTCCTTTGTAAAAACTGATGCAAAGAAGGTATTGAGGGCATTACTCATTTGTACTTCGTCTTTGGTGTATTCTCCATTTTCATCGACTAACGGTCCAACAGTTGAAGTAACTATTTTTTTCTTTCTGATATAACTATAGAATTCTTTCGGGTTTGTTTTACTTTGACTCGCAACATGTAACTCCAGGGTCTTTTTACTTTGCTTAATTAACTTTTTGGCTTTGCGTCGTAGCTCTACAAATTTCACCCGTTCTTCGTCATTTTGTAAGGATTTTAATCTATCATTAGCAAACTTTTTAGCAAGCAGACAGTTTGAAATATCTTTATTCCACCATTTGGGCTTATTATTAAGGCCTATTTCATATTGTCGATGCCTTTGATGATTTTGAAGACTTGAATTAGGTCACCTTTTAATCTGCGCTAGGTTAAAGAAAATATACTTAATTCTCTAAGACGGTCCTCGTATGGTTTGTTTCTTAGATTAGGTATCATTTTGGTAACTCTACGCTGAACTTGTTCAAGTTTATCAATATCTTTTTGGTAGTAGGACACCAGGATTGAACGCAATATTTCAGAAGAGGATGGACTAGGCCACTAGGGAATTGTAAAGTGTGAGGATTACATGTTTGGATTTATGCTCGAATGACCTGCCTATAAAGCCAATTATTTTATTTGCCTTCTTAACAACTTCTGAACATTGTTGACTGGGTTTTAAGTTACTCGATATTGTTACTCCCAAATTAGTTTCTCTGTCTACACTCTTAAGCTGAGTGCCATTCATTGAATAGTTTGCTTTCTCATTTTGGGTCCCATTATGGAATACTTGTACCGTGCTTTACATTTATCCGCATTAAAGCTCATTTGCCAAATTTTAACCCAACTTGATAGGTTATCTACGTTATTTTGCATATCTTCTACATGTTCGTTTGAGAGTACAGTATCTGCAATGTTTGTTTCATCTGCAAACTTTGAGATTGTACAGGTGAGGCCCTCATCTACTGTATGTCATTTATATAAACTAGGAAGAGAACTGGCCTTAGAACCGATCCCTGGGGTACCCCGCTAGTTACATTGGTCCATTTCGATGCTTTACCGTTTATGACTACCCTTTGCTTTCTTTCACCGAGCCAATTTTCCAAATTTCCATCCATCTCAACACTCCCTTGAATTCCATGCACTTTTATTTTTTTCAATAAACTTTTGTGGAGTACTTTGTCAAAGGCCTTTTGAAAATTAAGGTAATATTATCTACAGCTTTACTCTCGTCATATAGTAGATTTGGACTTGACACGAAAATGGAACTTTGCAGTAAGGGACCCAAAATCGGCAAACGAACCCCCAAGTTCGAACCACGAAACCGCGAAAATATGAAATTTTCACGGTTTCGAGGTTCAAACTTGGGGGTTCGTTCTCCGATTTTGGGTCCCTTACTGCAAAGTTTCATTTTCGTGTCCAGTCCAGATCTACTGTAGTCTATGGTCGAGTCTCTTATGAGTGTTTCTAGCATTTTACAGACATCTGAGGTTAAGCTAATTGGACGATAGTTACTAGGTATAGATTTGCTGCCTTTTTATTATATCGGTGTTATGTTAGTGAGCTTCCACTGATCAGGCATAGTCCCGAACTGCAAGGATTTATTAATAAGCAATGTCAGTGGTTTGAAGAGCTCACATTTAGCTTCTTTTAGAACTCTAGGTGATATTGTGTCGGGACCAGGGGATTTGTTTGACTTAAGTTTCTCCAAACATTGCAGTACTTCTCTCTCTGTAATGTTGATATTGCTTAGAGCATCAGAATTGTCTAACTGAACTGGCAGTGCTGTAGGGATATCACCAAGGTCTTCTGTTTTAAAAATTGATGCAAGAAAGGTATTGAGGACATCACTTATCTGTCCTTCGTCTTTGGTGTAATCTCTGTTCTCCAACTACTAATGGTCCAGTAGTTGAAGTGACTACGGTACTTTCTTCTTGCTGATGTAACTATAGAATTCTTTCGGGTTTGTTTGACTTTGATTCGCAACATGTAACTCCAGGGTCTTTTTATTTTCCTTAATTAACCTTTTGGCTTTATGTCGTAGATCTATGAATTTGATTAATTCTTCATAATTTTCCGAGGTCTTAAATCTTTCATGAGCAATTTTCTTTGCAAGCAAATAGTCTGCAATCTCTTTATTCCACCATTTAGGCTTATCATTATAAAATTAACGTTGGTCTTTCAATGGTATGGACGCTTGCACCGCTTTGAAGTACGTGGTAGTGAAAAATTCCCATGATTTATTTGCCATTATAGTTACTCAAATAGCTCCAATCAGTTTCTTTAAGTATTGCTCCGAGTTTATGAAAGTTTTTTTTTTTTTTTAATTTGGGACTTTCTCATTGCTGGTATTTGATTCATTACTATTAAAATGTATAGTGAAACTGATCCTTCGATGGTTACTGTTACTGAATTCTTCACCAACATTCAAACCCTCCACTAAGTGTTCTTTCGTTGCAAGTACAAGGTCAAGCACATTATTACCACGGGTCTGAGATTGAATTTTTTTAAAAATTTAACTTTCTTGCAATTTGGCTTAGAGGTCGTGTCTGGAATGAGAAGTACCGGGTAAGCATATCGCCCCACTTAGTTACTGGTAAATTAAAGTCGCCAAAAATTACGGTATCTTGAATGTTACATATTTCTGAAATTTGTTCATAAATCTCTTGGTCAGTTTGCACTGATTGAGCTGGAGGTCTGTATATTAAAACTAGTATTATTTTAGTTCCCTGATTATTTTTCAAGAGTACCGGTACATAAAATTTATCGACATTCACAACTTGAGGTTTTGACATTAAGATGAGATTAAGACTTTCTCTGATAAAAAACAAAAACAAAAACAGAACGCCTCCTCCATTTTTATTGTTTCGACTAACCAAAATTTTGTAATACCGATTATATTATAATTTTTCTGTAAACACAATTTCCTCTAGATCCGAATACCTTTAGAAAATTATGGTTACATTTAATTGAATGCGCGCATTTTCCGAGTGTCTGGTACTTGTGAGATCTATACTGCTCTGCCTAGCTGCACGCGATCGACCCCATTTTTTGTCCGAAAATCCGTTACCGTTTCATTCAGAAGACTACCAAAACGTGCTGCGCCTACCGGGTTCGGATGAATGCCATCTCTTGAAAACAAATACTCATCATGGTAAAAGTCGTCCCAGGTGTTGACATATCCGATGTCCAAGGGGACAAGAGGACAGCGAGGATACGAGGGACGTAAGAGGCGAGGAGAAAGGGAGGATAATAACAATGAGAAAGAAAGGGAAAGAAGAAGAGAAAATAGGTGTGGTAGGTAAGAAGAAATAAATGGGGACGGAACAGAATAGAGAGAGAAGAGGTAAGTAGGAAGGAAAGGGAGGGGATGAGAGATATCAATTGGTAGTACCGTATGATGGGAATGAAGAATGTGGATATCGATAAAGGGTCTTGCCACAGCAGAGGAAGAGCAAAAGTCGGGAATATGATAAAGAATAAAAGTGAGAGTGAATATGAAAAGTACGGTGGTGGTGACTCTTGGCCGGATATTAGAAGGTGTCACAGGGGCGAGGGGAATATGACTTAGATAGACAAGGAACGGGAACTATTCGGCTCGCTCTTATTTGTATATATTGTATGTGTTTTGTATTTTGTTCATATTATATATGACATAACTTCTCTGTTTAATGCATATTACATACCGTATATTAATCTGGTAGCCATGTATTCTTTGTGGTAAATTTACACATACAGAAATTGTTGTAAGTCTGGTTAAGCATCTATTTGGAGAATGATTTATATTTCTGCCATGAACGGATATAGTGTTTTTTATCAACTCTGCGTAAGCAGAGTTTGGTAGCACCCCCGTATACTGGGTACCGGTACCACCCGAAAGAAATGTCTGTCGTCGTCGTCGTCCGTCTGTCTCCAAACTCCTCCTAGACTGTTGGACAGATTTTCACCAAATTTCACACAAACATTTGTTGGGTGAATGCGAACGTCAGTCAAAAACATTTTTTTAAATTTATGCAATAATTATGATTTTAGGTCCAAAATATAGTTTTACCCCCCCACCACCACCACCACCACCTCCCCCCACACCCAGCAATGATGGCGTTCTGGGGGCGAAAACATCTCGCTACATATTTGCTAGGTTAAGTTAGTTTAGTTGGCATTAGAAGTGATGGTAGTAATAGTGGGATTGATGGTGATAGTAGTGATGATGGTGATAATAGTAGTGATGATGGTTGTAGTTGTATTGATGATGACAGTAGTGATGATGACAGTAGTAGATATGATGGTGACAGTAGGTCTACTAGTAGTAGTGATGATGGTCATAATAGTAGTGATGATGGTGACAAGTAATGATGATAGTTGTAGTGATGATGGTAGTGACGATGGTGTGAGTATTAGTGATGATGGGGAGTAGTAGTGATATGATGGTGAAAGTTGTAGTGATGATGGCAATAGTTGTGATGATGAAGATCATAGTAATGGTGATGATGGCAGTAGTAGTGATGATGGTGACAGTAGGATACATGATGGTAATACTTGTGACAGTAGTAATGATGATGGTTATAGTAGTAGTGATGATGTTAACAGTAGTAATGATGATTGTAAGATGGTGGTGATGATAGTAGTAATGATGGTTGATAGTTGTAGTATCAATGATGATAGTGATTAAGATGGTAGTGACAATGGTGACAGTAGTAGTGCTGATGGTGAGAGTAGTAGTGGTGATTGTAATTGTAGTAGTGATGATCATAATAATGGTGATGATGACTAGTTGTGATGATTGTGGCAGTTGTAGTGGTGATGGTGATGGTGATTGATGATGGTAACCCAACGCAGAGTTGGGTATGCCGTTTTGATTTTGGGCAAAACGGCATGTCTAGTTGTGCTAATGATGACATTAGTGATGATGGTAGTGACGATGGTGACAGTAGTAGTGATGATGGTGAGTAGTAGTGATGATGGTGAAAGTTGTAGTGATGATTACAGTAGTAGTGATGATGAGAGTAGGAGTAGTAGTGATGACTATAATAGTAGTAGTGTTGATGATAGTAATGGTGATAATGACTAGTAGTGATGATGTCCCATCGCAGAGTTGGGTATGCCGTTTTGATTTTGGGCGAAACGGCACGTCTACTTTATATACAGTATATATATATATATATATATATATATATATATATATATATATATATATATATATATATAATATATATATATATATATATATATATATATACCGGTATATATATACGGTATATATATATATATATTTTATTTTTTTTTTTGGGGGGGGGGGCTTCTGAAATGCACTAATGTATACATAATTTTGCCAACACTCAGAAACTCCCTATCAAACTTTTATTAGTAAATTGAAAACAGAACTTTCACTGCCAAATGTTTCAAGTATTTGGAAGGGCTCACTCTCCCTTTTTGTGATTGATGTTAAAGCAATGTTTGGGAGTTGGAAACTTTCCTGTTGTCCCAAACTACTATTGTACACTCATTTTAAAATCAAAGCCTTCAGGTAGATCAACCCATGGCTATTGTCATGTTTATGTATCTGTAGTACCGGTAATATATTTATTATCTGCATTTCAGTTTCATCCAGATCTTCTTAGCCTGAGCTGAGAAGGTGAGTGAATACCCTAATGTACTTTAAATATGTTATTCTTTGTGCTGATGATATTTTCGTGATATTATGTTTTGTTGCCTGAAATTAAAATGCCGAAATGCCCTTTATAAATAAATTGAATCACTTGCTTTATCCATAATGAGCATGTCGATTTTACCATATATATATATATATATATATATATATATATATGAGAGAAAAAAACCGAAGTACGATATAAAAAGTAATCAGATGCTTAGATATCATACACATTGGTGGACAAAGTAATCAGATGCTTAGATATCATACACATTGGTGGACAAAGTACCGGTAATCAGATGCTTAGATATCATACACATTGGTGGACAAAGTAATCAGATGCTTAGATATCATACACATTGGTGGACAAAGTACCGGTAATCAGATGCTTAGATATCATACACATTGGTGGACAAAGTAATCAGATGCTTAGATATCATACACATTGGTGGACAAAGTACCGGTAATCAGATGCTGCTTAGATATCATACACATTGGTGGACAAAGTAATCAGATGCTTAGATATCATACACATTGGTGGACAAAGTAATCAGATGCTTAGATATCATACACATTGGTGGACAAATAATTATACACAATGAAATCCAAGGTATTTACGTAAAGTTATTATGAAGTTGCTTATAATATATACAAAAGATAGAAAAACGATACATTAAAAACACTTTATAGTAGGCCTATAATGTAAATAGTTAATCAAAAACCTTGATTACATTGTCTTTAATTTACCTTCTCATCTTCCTATATTTAGGGTACCGATATCTATAATTTCGCTTATTATATTTACATTTGTTTATTACCCTTAATTACCTCTATATTGATGTTATTATTTATTCAATATTGATAATTATTATTTAACTGTATTATTGTCAGTAACTGCATTTAGGTGTATTTGTTTACCTGTATTCCTTTTAGTTTCCTTCTGCCTCGACCCCTTACCGTCCCCATACCAAGTAGAAAGTCCCGTCACCGGTCCTCTGTCTTGTTGTGTGTAATCATAGTTTACCTTTAGGCCCCGTAATTTGCTTAATGTGGCGGATATATCTACCTTTAAGGAATGTATGTGTGGGGGGTGGGGGTGGGAGTGTGTGTGTAGTTACCGGTATTTGCTTTGCTATGTAGTTTACAAAGTGATTCAATCCTGAACCTATGTGGTTAGGTATATACTGTGTATATATATATATATATATACAATATACTGTATATACAGTACACAAGCCTACATGAATTTGAAGTTCCTTTCAGAAACGTATTGGTCTCTCTCTCTCTCCCTCTCTCTCTCTCTCTCTCTCTCTCTCTCTCTCTCTCTCTCTCTCTCTCTCTCTCTCTCTCTCTCTCTCTCTCTCTCTCTCTCTCTCTCTCTCTCTCTCTCTCTCTCTCTCTCTCTCTCCCCCCCCCCCCCAAGAATTATCGGCCAATTAGCTTGACTTCTATCATTCATAATAAGGCTCTTAGAAGGGATACTAGTAGACAAGATAGTTGACTACCTAGAAATCCACAATTTAATTACAGATTCCCAACATGGATTCAGGCGACACCGATCATGTCTTACTAATTTGCTGGAGCCATTGACATCCTTTACTTAAATTTTCAAAAAGCTTTTGACAAAGTGCCTCATTGCAGACTTATGTCAAAAGTGAGTGCGCTATATATCAATACAGACGTCACAAATTGGATAGAAAGTTGGCTAACAAGTAGACAACAATGAGTGGTAATCAATGGTGTTTCTTCTGAGTGGACTGCCAGTCACTTCTGGAGTTCCACAGGGATCTGTCCTTGGTCCACTTCTGTTTATCATATATGTCAATGACATAGATATTGATCTGTTGAGTGTGATCTCCAAGTTTGCAGATGGCATAAAGCTTTGATTGAATGTGAAGGACCCCAAAGGGGCTGAACAGCTCAGGATGGACCTCAACAGACTGGGTGAATGGTCGGAGACATGGCAGATGCCTCTAAACTTGGAAAAGTGCAAGGTGATACATATTGGCCAAGCCAACCCCAAACCAGGCTTTTTGTTATTGGGAATGCCTCTGGAAGTTACTGACTTGAAAAAGTATTAGGGTGTTCTCCTTAGCAGATATAGACTGCAGCGCCGTTGATTCCCTTTAAATATCGCCTAGACAAACACCCTTGCCTTAAACCTGCGACTGGCTGCATTTGTAAATTAATAACTTTTGTTTTCCGTTTTCCTCAGACACATCGAGGATCACTACATGTATACAAAATATCGAATATGTTACTCACTTTTCCCAAGATAGGCTACATGAAGGATCCATTATAGATGTGATATGTTAAAAACCCAAATTGTTCCAAACCACCACTGTTGAACACTTTGAGCAGCAGTGATTTAGAGGGCCAGCAACCTCGAGGGGTCGCTGGACCTGTTGTTGCTTGACTTTCTTTGTACTCCTTTGTGCGCTCTCTCTCTCTTAACCCTACCAAGATTATATGCTCTCCTTCTATCCTATAATTATGAGCTCATCTCTCCCCCTCCCCAGTACTCTGTCAACCACCCTCGTCAATCAGTCAGACACCCCTAGTTTACCACATGTTCATCATACATCATCCTATCCTACACTTAGAAACCCAAACTTCGTCTATTTTCTCAAAATCTCCCTCTTTTCACTGCCTCTCCATTTTAACCCTTCTCTCTATATTACCGTACTCATTCTTCTTACTTCACTCCATCACCCTATTACCCCCCCCCATCTTATCTCTCTCCTTCCTCCATCTCCACACATATTACTCCATATCTCTCCGTCTCCCTACCTCCTTGACAGCCCAGACACCCAAAGTTTACCACCTGTTTCCCATACATCATAATCCTTCTACCCACACCCATCTACCTCTTATAACACCCTTCACGCCTTTCTTTACTTTCACTCTTTAAGTCCTACCCCATTCCTACCCAACACTCAGCTACCCTATACCCCTTCACTCGTGTCTTTACTGCCTATAATTATAATTAACGTATCTTTTTCTACCGCGTTCTATATTCCACCCTTCACCGTACACTCGTTTCTGTACTGCCTTACCCTCAGCCATGTCTTTTTATTATACACCGATCTATTTTACGCCCAGTCACCCCTATTCCACCCTCTATTTGTTTTTCTATTTCCCTTCTCAATGTGTTTTATTGTACATTATTCTATCTCAAGATCAGCTAACCCCTACAACCCACTTCACTCATAACTGTTCTATCTTTACTTCACCTACTCTCCTTTCTTTATTATAAATAATCCAACCAACATTCACACCAACACCTCATTCACTTCTTCATTAACTGTCCATACTCAATTATTTGCATTATACATAATCTTTCACCCTACCTCATAATTATCCAGTCACCCCTATATTCCTGAATTCGTTTCTTTCACTGCTCAATGTTTTTACTATGTTGTACGTGTTCTCCCATCCCACCTCACACGCAGTCATCCCTATGCTCCTCCATTATATGTTTGTATTATGCTGTACGTGTTCTCCCATCCCACCTCACACGCAGTCATCCCTATGTTCCTCCATTATATGTTTTTATTATGCTGTACGTGTTCTCCCATCCCACCTCACACGCAGTCATCCCTATGCTCCTCCATTATATGTTTTGTAAATTTCATTAATCGATTTTAGGAGTATGGTTGGTTGTTGGAAGGAACATAATAATTGATATTGGTTCAGGAGTAATTTATCGAGAGGACTTCCCTAAGTAGTTAAGGCCCCATTAATTGCTCTTTCCATTCACATATGCATAGCCTGCGTGAGTTGCAGTTGGGATGTGTGTACATGCTTAGATTGATATGCAGGATTCGAAGTTGCATAATAAATCGTAGGCAGTGTCCACCAACCTTTAACTGTCTTCGTGGTGCGATGTATAAGGTGTTGATTTTCGGTGTGAGCATCCTGGGTTCGAATCCACGGACTGCCACATGTGTTTGTAAATTTCATTAATCGATTTTAGGAGTATGGTTGGTTGTTGGAAGGAACATAATAATTTATTATGCTGTACGTGTTCTCCCATCCCACCTCACACGCAGTCATCCCTATGCTCCTCCATTCCTTTTCTTCATTTTCCCTACCCTCCTCAGTGTCTTAATTATACATCATCATTCACCTTACATCACACCCAACCATCCTTATACTCCTTCATTAATGTGTTTACTTCCCTACCCGCCTCAGTATCTTAATTATATATCATCTTTCACCCAACCTCAAACTTATCCACCCCTACACTCTTTTTACTCGTGTATTTACTTTCTCTACCGTTTTAATGCCTATATTATTGATCAGCCGACCCCATAACCAGCCACCACACTACACAAACCGTCCACTCACTTGTTTAGATCCTTTTATACGGTACTCACTATATTACTGTATATATCGCGCTACCTTACAGTACACCCAGCTACTCCACTACACACCCTCTTCACTCACTTGTTTAGATCCTTTTATACGGTACTCTCTATATTACTGTATATATCGCGCTACCTTACAGTACACCCAGCTACTCCACTACACACCCTCTTCACTCGTGTATTTACTTTCCCTGCACTTTCTTTATGCTCTTATTCCACACTCAACCACCCCATGCGTTCACCGTTTTACTGTCCCAACCCTCACCCTATATTTCTCTTACCTTATTATAATCTCAGCTCTATTAGAACGATGGAACATTCTCTTTCTGCTACGCAGGGTATGCTGTAGCTAAGCGCTTCTATGCAACTTAGGAAGTAAATTGAATGTGATAGCTTCTTTGCAACGTTCAGAATGTGTAGCTACAATAATTATATGCTGCTTAATTTGTAATTGTATATACTGTAGGGCCTACTTGTAGTCGATGGATTTGTCTAGAATCCTGCAATTTAGTACGGTACTACACTTTTTTATAAGCTCTGAAATACTAAATTGGGTATTTCTAGTTGTCTGTTACAATTTAGTGTAATTTGTCTATACTGCATGTTAATATATTTATACATTTAAAATTCATGCATCTAAATCTACATAAAAATATAAATTTACTGTAGCAATCTCTCCTGAACCTTTGTTAACACCTCAGACCCACTGCAATTATTACGGTATGTGTGTGATCTGAGGGGATACATAACTCATGCAGATTACGTACTTTCAGCCTGTATCAAGAGTACCTGTAATAGAGCTCTGGTGTTAATGGCTCACCTTAATTCGCTCTCTCTCTCTCTCTCTCTCTCTCGCTCGCTCTCGCTCTCGCTCTCGCTCTCGCTCTCGCTCTCTCCGCTCTCGCTCTCTCCCCGCTCTCTCTCTCGCTCTCCGCTCTCTCTCTCCGCTCTCTCTCTCGCTCTCTCTCTCTCTCTCTCTCTCTCTCTCTCTCTCTCTCTCTCTCTCTCTCTCTCTCTCTCTCTCTCTCGTTAAGGAAGAGGAAGAGGAAGCCAGATAAAATAGATAACTCCTTTTAGATAGCCAGATAAAATAGATAACTCAGTTATTTTCCCGGTTAACTCACAGGTGACCTTATGCAACTCCGGGTGACAGCACGTGAGAGAGAGAGTTACAAGGAGTTACAAGTCATAGTTAGTAAGGTATCTCAGAGACCTTGCGGTCCATTTCGGGGAGATACTCGTTGTGGAAGGAAAGAAACTGTTTAGTGCACTAGAATCATTACAGAGTGTGCAAAATACTATCTACTCTCTTTTGAGGAAAGTTTGTTCCAGGTAGAATATATCTTATAATATGTGAAAAAGTTTCCACTAATACTAGTGTTGAACCTTTTCAATTCTAATTGTCACCCATGGTTGCGTGTTGTATTCATATTGAGGCTAAACATTTTGCTATAATTCACATTGTCAAACCCATTAAGTACGGTATTATAAAAACGTCAATGAGCTGACCTCGTAGTCTGCGTGTCTCCAACGGAAAGAGATCAACATCTCTCAACCGGTCCACATAGCTCAGTCTTCTAATCGATGTAATAAGCTTTGTAGCCTTAGTAGTCTTTCCATTCACTCTATATTTTTCCTGAGTGCTAGAGACCAGAATTGAACAGCATACTCCAGGAGAGGCCGTATCAGACCGTTGTAAAGTGTGAGGACTATTTCCTTGTTTCTATACTTAAATTGCCTCTAAATATAGCCCAATCATTTCTGAACTTTCTTCTCTACTTCAATGCACTGCTGAGAAAACTTGGTCACTGCTAATCAGAACACCTAAATCCTTTTCCAAGTCAGTCACTTCCAGAGGCATTCCCAATAGTGAATAGCCTGATTTGGGGTTGGCTTGGCCGATATGCATCACCTTGCACTTTTCCAAGTTTAAAGGCATCTGCCATGTCTCCGACCATTCACCCAGTCTGTTGAGGTTGATCCTGATCTGTTCAACCCCTTTGGGGTGGATTTCTAGGTAGTCAACTATCTTGTCTACTAGTATCCCTTCTAAGAGTTTTACTATGACAGAGGTCAAGCTAACTGGCCGATAATTCTTGGATCACTCATGATCACCTTTCTTAAAGAATGGGGTCACATTGGCCAGTTTCCAGTCTTCAGGGACTAGTGATTTATTGAAGATTTCTGCCAATAAGGTGCGATTTCATCTCGCACTTCTCTTACAACTCGGGAAAGAAAACTGTCTGCGCCGGATGACTTGAACCTATTTAACCCTTTCACGCACGTATTGATGCCAGGGTTGCCAATTAGCAATCAGAAATAGAGTTCTCTCAATCTTATAATTACCTCTCCAAAATTTGTTTGCTGCCCACAGCTAGCTCAAAGACAACTGTAGAGGTTGAAGTAAATATACAAAAGGTTTCTTAAAAACCCTGATGGTCACAAAGGCTTTAAAGTATCCCAGAATAGGCTCAAATGGTGACCTGTGCGTGAAAGGGTTAACTTGTCAATTCTTTTTGCTACCTCCGCTGGGGTGCATCTAATTCTGCTAAGTACTTCAGCCTCATGAACTAATCCTGGATTTGGAATGTTACTGATATTTTCCCTTGTAAATACTGAGACAAAATAGTTGTTTACGGATTTAGCTATATCAGTGTCAGAGGTTTGTAGTTGGCCTGCTGGATCCTTTAGAGGTCTAATACTACTTTTAAATGGCTTACTGCTGTTCACATAGCTGAAGAACTCTTTAGGACTCTCTTTGCAGAGGGCTGCAACCCTGAGCTCTTCATTCCGCTTTGCTTCCTTTATAAGAAATTTCGCTAATCTAAATCTCTTTGGTCTTGACTTCTTTTGGCCTTTCTGCATGCAACCTTTCTCTTTCTAATTGCTGAAGCTATGTCACTTGTGAACCATTTTGGTTGGGTTGAGCCTGATTTGGTAAGTTTAGTAGGAACGAATGCAGCTTGTCAATCCATAAACTACTCTTTGAATGAGCACCAAATCGCATTAACACCCTCACCCTCAAGTCTAATCTGGGATAAGCTTCCCCAAAGGCCTTCAAAATTTGCTCAACGGAAATCTAGTTTTGCACTCTGAGGACTGGTGGGTCTGCTGCTAAAGGTGCAAAGAGAGAATCTATCTATATTGTGGTCACTACTTCCGAGTAATTTCTCAACAGATAAGCTGGTCACACTTTCTTCTTCAGTGGTGAACACAAGATCTAGTATATTGTTGCCTCTAGTTGTTCTCGTTCACCCACTGGGTCAAAAAGCTATCATTAGCAAAGTCCATAAAAGGCCTACTTTCAGCATTGGCAGTTTTTGCTTCCCAGTTTACTAGCCAATTGAAGTCACCTAAGATCACACTTGTTTTACCCTCGAAAACAGCACTCTGTCTTGTGTGCTGTCTTTTCAGCATTTTAATGTGGAGGCCTGTACACCAGAACAATCCTATTGATAGTTACCTCAATTGAGGTCTACTCAAAACAGTTCATGTTCTGACCTGATCTTGCAGTCAATTGGATTTAGAAAATTCTGCTATACAAAATAATTTCGCCCCCTTCCTGCATGATTCAGTCTTTGTGGAACATTCTATATCCAGGTATTTTAAATTCCCCACCATAATCTCTGATATCACTGAATCCAGGATTCAGAGAGAGAGAGAGAGAGAGAGATGCTTTCACTCAAACTCAGCACTAATTAACTTTATCCTCTCATCGTTATTCTCAGTCAGTCTTCACCTGTCCTTATTAAGTTAACCCCTACTGTACCAGAGGGTATTACTGTACTATAAATGTAACCTCCAGTACCAAGCATTGTGGCCAAAATGGCTTCAAAGTCGAGAGAGAAACCTCTCACCCAGTAAGCTGGACGAATACTGAGCCAGCTCGCCCGTGGGACCTTATAATATTATATACTCTTGAGAAGTGTTGCCAAGGTCTCATAGCAGTTTTTACAAGTCATGGTGCCAGGTACCGCTCGGTACAAGGACCGCATCTTACTGACGGACGTCCGTCGCTTGTACTGGCGAGTGACTTTTTTACTAACGGCCAACATCCGTCGCTGGGACAGTAGGTGTTAACTACCTGTTGACTCAACATCTCTCACTCACTTGCTTTTGCTTTCTCTATCTTACTCTCTCTGCCTGTTGATATATACTGTATTGTAATGCCCTGTACCCTCAAAATCCTGCAACCAAAAAACTACCCGAGTTGACGTCTGGGATAGTGTAAAATAGTCGTTGGTGGCGAAGTCTAATAAACCCACCACGTGAATCACCACGAGACTATCACCTAGTTCTTTCAAGGAGAACTAAGGTTGCTATCCTATTGTACGTCCGAGGTAGTACAGTGGTAGCACGCGAGTCTGGCATGCCTACTGACCAGGGTTTGAAACCGCGCCAGGCCCAGGGATTTTCGGGAGGATTAAATTCCCTTCGCGCCTAGCATTTCAAATAAATTACTGTAAAGTGGGCCTGAAAGCCAGGTCTCAACTAGTGCAAGTGTCTCTAGTATTGCAGTAATAACTTATTATCTAGGTCAGCACTTGCTTCAGGATTAGCCGTTGTTCAAGTGGTTAGGTCGGGAGCACCATTGGAGCTAGAAAGCATCCATGATCTCAGGTGTTAGTGAGATGACTTCCCCTACCTGGCCCGGATACCTATCTACTCCCTAGGTTCTCTCGCTCTGGTCTTGACGAGGGGGGTAGTGGGAAGAGCAATGTAAGGGCCCTCCTGATTTGCTTCAGGATTCCTTCCAGGGACCAATCGGCAGGTCGGTTGGGTGGTGGAGGCGCTGCTCTGGTCGGCCAATCCCAGGCCGGCTGTGTTGTGGGGGTTTGTTTTGGTTTTCCGAGGGGGAGACAGATGCATTGTGGGACCGTTTTCTATGGTGGCTTCTCACTTGGTTTTGGAGGGGGGGAGACTGTGTTGTTTGGGCCATGTGGTATCTCCGGTTGTAGTATAACATTATTCATTAATCCAGTTGTTAATTAAAACCCTTGCACGCTCTCCTTAACTTTAATTATTCATCTATAAGTATATTGTTATATGTTTTGACTAGCCTAACCTCTAAGTTACCAAAACCGCTGCATACATATAGGTGAAAAGCCTGCCTAGAATGCTTTCTGGCTTCTGGGTTAATTAATAGAATAAGTTATATCTAGATGCTTCCTGGCTCTAGAGCCTTGACTCCTAGAGTATAAGCTATTACGATAATAATTAGAGACGCTTTGAAATAGTGATACCTGGCTTTCAGGCCCCCTTTTCAGTAAAGTATTTATCAATTCAGTTGCCAATTAAAAACCTCACACTCTCTCCTTAAATTTAATTATTCATCTATAGATATACTGTTATATGTTTTGACTAACCTTTTAAGTTACCAAAACCGCTGCATACCTACTGTATAGGTGAAAAGCCCTGCCACACACGCACTTTATATTAAACTCCAGCTAGGGATTCCCACACCTAAATTAAGTCTACCTAAGAGTTCATTATTCATGTATTAAATTAAATGTATTTACGTCTCTTCGAGTATGTACACTCGGATACCTTAGTCTCTAGCCCACTCATACAAAATTGGAGACCCCATAAGTTTTTCTTTATGCAATTTTAACTATCTGGATTGTTTTTTGGAAAGCACTATCTTTTCAATACATAATATACTGTATATAGTTTTACACTAACTTTTAAGAGTGGGCTAGAGACTATGGTATCCGAGTGTACTAGGAGTTTATTATTCCTACACCTACGTCTCTAAGTGGATGTGCTAATATTGTATATAATTACGTGTATCCTTGTGTGCCTTATTAATGTGCTGTACTTTGCCTTAAATATTTATGTTGATGTTATGCATGCATTATTTCTGTACGGCACCTATAAAATTTGAAATGCATATAAACCCACTGATTACATAATAATTGTACACCTGGCTTTTGTATTCCCTCAACACCTTCCCCTCGGTAAAACGGGACCTGTGACAGATAGTAAAGAGAGTGCAACTATCTTTAATAGAAGTTGGCATCTTATATACCGTATATATATATATATATATATATATATATATATATATATATATATATATATATATATATATATATATATATATATATATATATATATATATATATATACCGGTATATATATATATATATATATACCGGTATATATATATATATATATATATAATTATATACCGGTATATATATATATTATTTTATGAATTTGTTCATTTGTTTATATATTTCACAATTCAATCAAATTTAAAAGAATTAATATATATATTTTTATTTGTATCTGAAAGTTTGGTTTCGAGGTTTCTCACTCTATATTATCTTTCTCTAAAAAGAAAAAAAGAAGAAGCTTATTTCATCATGGATATCCCAGGAGAAACTTAATTAAAAACTCTATTCGAAGTAATGTCATGTTTACCCAAGTTTTCAAGGACGCCGTGGAGAGGTACGAGTGTTAAGGGCGTTATTGGTTTATTCTTGAGCTGTGTTTGTGCAGACCGGCTCAAAACACGAGGGAACACAGGGACAAACCACACAAAAAGATAATGAGATAATGAACATGGTATATACAGTATATATATATATATATATGAGAGAGAAAGTCAAAATATTAATGGAAGAGAGAAAGAGAGGGGAGGGTATAAAGAAAGGCAATATATAATATTAAAGAGTTATGTGAAAGAGAGGAGGCAACAAGGGGAGAGAGAAAACCAAAGCAGGGAAAAGGAATATAGAAATACGATAGGCCTACTTGTTGGAAGAGAAAAAACAAAGAGAGAGAGAGAGGGAGGACACACATTCAGGTATGGAATAAAAGTAGGTATAAAGTTACGACTGATTACCTGAGTAGCTGTAAAATAACTGCGTAATGGAATGATGAAGCAGATGTAAATGCATACGCAATTATACAAAGACGTAAGGAAGGGAGATCAAATGAACTGGACTTAGGAGAGATACAAGATATGGGCTGATAATGGAAAACAAAATATGTGATGAATTGAACTTGGAAAAGTTTAGTACGGAACACAAAATATGAACACTGAAAAGGAAGAGAGGGAGAAATAGAGATCGTATAAGAAAGGATGCGGACGGAACCAACGTTGACAAACCACGACCGACTAAGGACATGCCTTCGGACATTCTGAGAATGGCTACGTGGAATGTTAGTGGCATGAATGATGGCACAAAAGAGAGAGAGGTTCTGGAAGTGTTAGTGAATGCCAGGCTGGATGTATGTGGAATGACAGAGACCAAATGGAAAGGTTCAGATGTGAGGAGAGGGAGTGTGGAATGGGTGTGTGTGCTGGAGTGAGTGAAGGAACAGCGAGAGAAGGTGCATGTTTGTTTGTAAGTAGCAAATGGAAGGAATGTGTAAGAGAGTATGGGTCTGTGGGTTCAAGGATTGTGTGGGTGAGAATGAAAGTAGGAATACAAATGTGGGTGATTGTATGCGTGTATGCCCCGACAGAGGATATACTTGAAAGAAAGAAAGAGGAGTTCTGGATGAATGTGGAGGCGTGCCTGGAGAAGTTTGACAAGAACGAAAGAATATTTCTGATTGGGGATATGAATGGTAAGGTGGGTGATAGGAAAGTTGAGGGAGTGGTGGGAGGGTGGGGGGTACCATCAGAGGTGAATGGGAATGGTAGTGCACTTGTGGACGTATGTGTGGGGAGGAGGCTGTGGATAGCCAACACCTTCTTCCGACACAGAATGATCCACAGGTACACATGGAAACGGATGTTGACGATGAAGGATAAGACAGTGGTGGAACGAGTCATTGATTGATTATGTATGTGTGGATGAATGAATGAAGAAATATGTGATGGATGCTAGGGTGTATAGGGGTATTGGAGGGGGTCTGTCTGATCATTATGTAGTGGTAGCTAAGGTTAGGATACAAAAGAAGTGGGTGAGGAGAGCTGGAGGGAGGCGAGAGGAGGGTGGAATGGTGAGGAGGGTGGAGAGGTTGCAGGAGGAGGAAGTCAGGGAGGAGTACAGGAGAGCAGTGGAAAGACGACTAGGTGGGTTCGACCTGGAAGTTATGGAGGAAGTGGAGGAGATGAGCAAGGTGTTTAAGGATGAGATCTGTGCAGCATGTGAGGAGGTGTGTGGAGTGAGGAGAAGAAGGAGGGGAGTGAAAGGTACAACATGGTGGACAGAAGAGGTAAGAATAGCTGTGGAAGAAAAGAAGAAAGCATATAGAGAGTGGTTGGGTAGTAGAGGGAATGAAGATTCCGAGAGACAGAAATGAGCGAGGTACGTGGAGAGTAAGAGGGTGGTGAAGAGAGTAGTGAAGGAAAGTAAGAGAAGAGTAGATGAGGAATTTGGAAGGAATCTGAGTGTAAAATGGAGGGAGAGTAAGAAACTGTTCTGGAAAGAAGTCAAGAAAGTTAGGGAAGGTAGCAAGGGAAACAGTAAGGGTGTGAAAGATAAGAATGGGAGAATGCTAGCCGAGAAGCAAGAGAGAGTCGAAAGATGGAGTAAGTTGCTAAATGTAAGGAATGAAGAGCCAGCAAACATAGCTGGATATGGTATGGGAGGGAGAAGAAGAGAAGTAGTGGAGGAGGAGGTGGGGATCAGGAGGTCAGAAGTGTGGGAAGCCATGAAAAGAGTGAAGTTGGGGAAAGCACCAGGAACAGATGGAGTGTGTGGGGAAATGTTGAGGTATGGTGGTGAGATAGTGATAGAATGGGTATGGAAAATGTGCAAACTAGCATGGGAGAAGGGGAGTGCACCCGATGACTGGAAGACTGGCATAATAGTTCCCCTATATAAGGGCAAAGGTGAAAGAGGAGTGTGTGGTAACCACCGAGGAATATGTCTTCTAAGCGTAGTAGGGAAGGTATACAGTAGGGTAGTGATTGAGAGAGTGAGAGTGAGAATGGAGAAATGGATAGGCGACGAGCAGGGAGGTTTTAGGAAGGGAAGAGGATGTGTAGATCAGATTTTTACCCTGAATTGTGTTGTGGAGAAGTATCTGGAGAAGAAACAAAAGGTGTATGTTGCCTTTATGGACTTGGAGAAGGCCTATGACTGAGTGGATAGATAAGGTTTGTGGAAAGTACTTAGAATATACGGAGTAGAGGGCAAGTTGCTGAAAGCAGTGAAGAGCATGTATGAGGGTGCAAAGGCGGCAGTACATGTGGAGAGTGAGCAGAGCGAGTTCTTTGACCTGAATGTTGGTTTGAAACAGGGGTGTGTGATGTCCCCGTGGTTGTTTACTGTATATATGGATGGAGTCATGAAAGAAATACTATCAAGAGCAGTGGATGTTGGTGTATCGCTGAAAAGGGAGGGAATTGAGTGGAAGCTACCTATACTGCTGTTTGCGGATGATACAGTTCTGATGAGTGATAATGAATGGGAGTTGCAGGGTCTGGTAAATGAGTTTGGAACAGTGTGCGAAAAACGGAATTTGAAGGTAAATGCGGGGAAGAGCAAGGTTATGATCTTCGAAAGGGTTGAAGTCACAGAGTGTGAGGTGAAGCTGAACGGTCTGGCTATGGAGATCATCAACTCTTTTAAGTATCTGGGCAGTGTGTTGAGTAAAGATGGGACTATGGATGAAGAAGTGCAGGAGAGGGTGCAACAGGGGAAGAGGGTTGTAGGAATGCTAAAAGTATTAACAAGAAATAGGGTGGTCACTGGTCAGTATGGAAGTGAAGAAGTCCTTGCATGACAGTGTGGTAATCCCGACACTGACTTACGGAAGCGAAGCATGGACGTTGGTTGAGAGACTCAGACCAAGAGTGAGAGCAGTGGAAATGAATTACTTAAGGAGTGCATGCGGAGTTACATGGAGGGATAGACAGACTAATGAGGAAGTAAGAAGGAGGTGTGGTGTGGAGGTAGATGTGCTGGAAAGTGTGAAAAGGAACAACTTGAGATGGTTCGGCCATATGGAACGTATGGAAAGCGAGAGAATGACTAAGAGGGTGTACGAGAGCGAGGTGGAGGGACAGAGAGGGAGAGGTAGACCGAATGAGAGGTGGAAGGATGGAGTGAGGAGGTACATGAACGAAGGCGGTGCTGGTTGGGGGGAGGGGCGTCGACTGACTGGGGACAGAGGTGCATGGGGGCGGTTCGTTCGTGGCCACCCCTTCGGGGATCACGGCGTCAGGCAATAGATAGATAGATAAGAAAGGAGAAACGGGATATTGCATTGAAGGCAATAGTTGCAATGTGGCTAAGTAATAGAGATAGAGGGGGAACAATAAAAAAGGGATTGGGAGAAAGAGAAAGTAAAATAAAGAAGTCACGGGGCCCGCAATGAAGGCCGTAATGATGGCCAAGTAACACAGAGTACAAAGGAAATCAAGCAACAACAGGTCTAGTGACTCTTCTAGGCTGCTTGTCCTCCAAAACACTGAGGATCAAGTGTCCAAACAGTGGTTTAGAGTGGGTAAGCGAACATTGGAAAGGGAACTACTGCCCTGGAACTAATGTTCGTGGCAGGATTAGGAAGTTAGTAGGGGACAGATGGGTTAGTAACTGAGGGGGGATAAAATAAAGTTATTCATTTACAAACGCAGTCAGTCGCGGGTTTGATGCGAGATATTTGTCTAAGCAGAGTTTAAATGAATCAACGGTGCTGCAGTCTATAATGTCTCGGGGAAGCCCATTCCACAAGTTGACAACTCGATTGAAGAAGAAATTCTTAGATTCGTGTGAGTTAAAAGATTTACCAATAATTTTGCAACCGTTTCCCCGCGTGTAATTAGATTGGTCGATAGTGAAGTACTTACTACAGTTCATATTGTCGATGCCTTTGATTATTTTGAACACTTGAATTAAGTCACCTCTTAATCTGCGCTGGGTTAAAGGAAATAGATTTAATTCTCTAAGACGCTCTTCGTATGGTTTGTTCTTTAGGCTAGGTATCATTTTGGTAACTCTACGTTGAACTCGTTCTAGCTTGTTTATATCTTTTTGGTAATAAGGGCACCAGGATTGAACGCAGTATTCCAGAAGAGTGCGGACTAAGGAATTGTAAAGGGTTAGGATAACTTCTTTGGATTTATGCTCAAATGACCTGCCTATAAAGCCAATTATTTTGTTTGCCTTCTTAACAACTTCTGAACATTGTTGATTCGGTTTTAGGTTACTCGATATTGTTACTCCCAGATCGGTTTCTCTGTTTACATTCTTAAGCTGAGTGCCATTCATCGAATAGTTTGCTTTCTCATTTAGGTATCCGATATGTAGTACTTTACATTTATCCGCATTGAAACTCATTTGCCAAATTTGGGCCCAACATGACAATTTATCTAGATTGTGTTGCATATCGTCAACTTGTTCTTTTGAGAGTACGCTATTTGCAATTTTTGTATCGTCATCAAATTTTGAGATTGTACAGGTGAGACCCTCATCTATGTCGTTGATGTAAATTAGAAAGAGAATTGGTCCTTGTACCGATCCCTGGGGTACCCCGCTACTTACATTGATCCATTTAGATGCCTTACCGTTTATGACTACTCTTTGCTTTCTGTCGCTGAGCCAATTTTCTATCCATTTCAACACACCGTCTTGTATTCCATGCGCTTTTAGTTTTAGCAGTAAACGTTTGTGGGGAACTTTGTCAAAGGCCTTTTGAAAATCAAGGTATATAATATCTACAGCTTTACTCTCATCGTAGAGGTTGAGGATATCGTGGAAGAAGTCTTAAGAGGTTTGTTAAACAGGAACGTTTTTTACGAAAGCCGTGTTGAGTATCTTTAAGTAAGATATTTGCCTCTAAGTGATTTACGAGTCTGTCTCTTATGACCGTTTCTAGCATATTACATACAATTGAGGTTAAGCTAATTGGACGATAGTTACTGGGTAGGGATTTGCTGCCTTTTTTTAATATCGGTGTTACGTTGGCTAGCTTCCACTGATCAGGCATAGTCCCAGACTGCAAGGATTCATTGAATAGCAATGTCAGTGGTTTGGAGAGCTCATCCTTAGCTTCCTTTAGAACTCTAGGCGAGATTGTATCAGGTCCAGGCGTTTTATTTACCTTGAGTTTATCTAAACAATTCAATACTTCTCTCTCTGTAACGGTATATTGCTTAGAACATCTGAATTATCAATCTGAATCGGCGATGGTGTAGGGATATCACTGAGGTCTTTGGTTGTAAAAAACTGATGCAAAGAAGGTATTGAGGGCATTACTCATTTGTACTTCGTCTTTGGTGTATTCTCCATTTTCATCGACTAACGGTCCAACAGTTGAAGTAACTACTTTTTTCTTTCTGATATAACTATAGAATTCTTTCGGGTTTGTTTTACTTTGATTCGCAACATGTAACTCCAGGGTCTTTTTACTTTGCTTAATTAACTTTTTGGCTTTTCGTCGTAGCTCTACAAATTTCACCCGTTCTTCGTCATTTTGTGAGGATTTTAATCTATCATTAGCAAAATTTTTAGCAAGCAGACAGTCTGAAATATCTTTATTCCACCATTTGGGCTTATCATTATGGCCTGGACGCCGTATTTTTGATGGTATGCAGTCTTGCACTGCCTTAAGGTAAGTGGTTGTGAAACACTCCCAAGATGTATTTATGTCGTTATTGTTAGTCAGAAAGCTCCAGTCAGTTTCTTTAAGCTTTGATTTAAGTTTATGAAAATTTGCTTTCTTGAAATTAGGGACTTTCTCAATGCTGCTATTTGATTTGTTACTAGTAAACTTTAAAGTGAAAGTTATCGTACGATGGTCGCTGTTACTGAATTCATCACCAACATTCAAATTCTCTATTAATTCTTCTTTTGTTGCGAGTACAAGGTCAAGCACATTATTACCACGGGTCGGAGATTGTACAAATTGAAAAGTGAACTCTCTTGCAAGTTAGCATAGAGGTCGTGTCCAGAGTGTGAAGTAAGAATATCGCCCCATTTAGTCACGGGTAAGTTGAAATCGCCAAGAATTACGGTATCTTGTATGTTAGTTATTTCTGCAATTTGTTCATAAATTTCACTGTCAGTTTGCACTGATTGAGCTGGGGGTCTGTATAATAAAGCTAGTGTTATTTTAGTTCCTCGTTTATTATTTAATAGTACGTAAGATATGTATATTCGCAATTTGAGGTTTTGACATTAAGACGGGATTAAGACTCCTTTATAAAAACACAGAACTCCTCCTCCATTTCCATTGATCCGACTTTTCTCAAACATTGTATAACCAGGAAGCGTATATTCGGCTAAAAAGTCTCTGTCTTCCGTATTTAACAAAGATTCTGTAATGCCTATTATATCATAATGTTCTGTAAACACGATTTCCTCTAGATCTGAACATTTATTGCGTACATGCTACGAGCATTTACATACAACAACTTAAGAGTATTAGAGTTGGATGTTACTGATTGTGCATTGTCTGAATTTTCAGTTCGTATTTGACTTTCACTACCCTGTCTGGATACCCCCGGTTGACCCCGTTTTTTTTAACGGAAATCCTTGACTGCATCGTTCAGCAGACGACCAAGACGTGCAGCTCCTACTTCATTGAGATGTACACCATCTCCTGAAAACAAAGATTTATCATAGTAAAAATTATCCCACGTGTCGAGAAAGCCGATGTCCTCCCTGCAGAGTTTGGCTAGTCGGCGATTTGTACTGGTAGCTATGTTGTAGAATCGGTTTTCTACATCAATCCGGGGAACAATTCCTGAAATTAAGATTCTATTAGATTTTTCCTTGAAGGACCTGATCAGAGAGAGAGAGGATGAGGATGTAAGAGACCGCAAAAGAAAGAAGTCACGGGGGGGGGGGGGGGGGGCCGCAATGATGGCTAAGTAACAGAGAGGGAGGGGGGTATAAGAGACCGTAAAAGAAAGAAGACATGGAAGGCCGCAATGAAGGCAGAGAGGGAGGGGGGTATAAGAGACCGTTAAAGAAAGAAGACATGGAAGGCCGCAATGAAGGCAGTGATGATGGCTAAGTAACAGAGGGAAGGAAGGAAGTAGTAATTTATGAAGGGGAGAAGATGGGGGAGAGAGGGACACGGAGAGTGTGTGGTGTATGTGTGAGTGTGTGTGTGTGTGTGTGTATGTATGTGTGTGTGTGTGTGTGAGTAAGTGAGCGTGAGAGAGAGAGTGATAAAAACTATATGAAGCTATATGCGAAACGTTGTCAATAAAGTGCTCTTCGTCACATGGTGTTTATTTTCATGAAAATAGAAGAAAGAAAATATTAATCTAAACAGAAACCTGGATGCATGCAATTTTAAATAGTGGATAAGTAGATATATACTGTAAGTGGACAATCTTGATAAAAGCGGAAGAGGGTGTGGTCAAGAGAAATGCAAAACAAGGTCAAGCTAGATAGAACAAGCAAGACAACATATTAGTGAGACTAACTAAATTAAAGAACCCCAAATTGATTCGGAAGAGACTGAGAGAAAAT
This sequence comes from Paralithodes platypus, assembly GCA_032716605.1. Lineage (NCBI taxonomy): Eukaryota > Metazoa > Arthropoda > Malacostraca > Decapoda > Lithodidae > Paralithodes > Paralithodes platypus. Next base: position 31,455,282 of record CM064480.1, read on the forward strand.
AGAAAGGACTGCTATAGCCGTATATTTTGCGAAAACTAAAATGTATAGTGGGTGAATGTCATAAATTAGATAAATGTCATTACATAAATATAAATGATAGCTAGAGTAGATGCAGCAATAACACGAATTACATAAATATAAATGATAGCTAGAGTAGATGCAGCAATAACACGAATTACATAAATATAAATGATAGCTAGAGTAGATGCAGCAATAACACGAATTACATAAATATAAATGGTAGCTAGAGTAGATGCAGCAATAACACGAATTACATAAATATAAATGGTAGCTAGAGTAGATGCAGCAATAACACGAATTACATAAATATAAATGATAGCTAGAGTAGATGCAGCAATAACACGAATTACATAAATATAAATGGTAGCTAGAGTAGATGCAGCAATAACACGAATTACATAAATATAAATGGTAGCTAGAGTAGATGCAGCAATAACACGAATTACATAAATATAAATGGTAGCTAGAGTAGATGCAGCAATAACACGAATTCAATTAAAATAGCAGGCAGAAAGGGAACAAGATGAGGAATAACCAAGCACTTCGTTTGAAAACAAAATGAACAACAGTAAAAAGGTCCAAATTGTAAATTGGATAACATCAAGGACAGGCAGGAGGTTGAGAGTAAAGATAGAAGCCTAAAGAGCAAATTGAATTAAAGGAAAAATAAGATCTGGGCGAGAGACAGGACCCTAAGTAGGAAATTGGATAAAATCAGACCTAGGAGAGGAAGACAATTGTTACTGTACAGTTGGAGATAATTATACCTGGCACAATGGAGGGTTGGTCGATTTTTTACCACCATAACCCCACCAATATTCGATATCATAATGTTCTCTTTGTTCTGGCTGACTTTAGAGCGTGTGATTCAACTTCTAGTAATCAGCGAAGCACAAGCTATCTCTGTTAACTCTTTGACTCCCACAGATCCTTTCTATTTTGAATAAAACCGTAAAGTAATTGTCAGAATGATATAAAACCTGCATCTTGGTATAGTGAAAGGATTAACGGATTAATGCAGTGTTAAACCTGCATCTTGGTATAGTGAAAGGATTAACGGATTAATGCAGTGTTAAACCTGCATCTTGGTATAGTGAAAGGATTAAAAAACGGATTAATGCAGTGTTAAAAAGGATTTAACATCTGTTTAAACCTGCATCTTGGTATAGTGAAAGGATTAACGGATTAATGCAGTGTTAAACCTGCATCTTGGTATAGTGAAAGGATTAACGGATTAATGCAGTGTTAATGTGAATAATAGTCTAACCCACTTTTAACACCATTATTATTAACGGCTAACTCATAAGTTCACCTTCAGCTTATTAATAAACTTGTGAGAGCATTAAGTCCTCGTCACAGCTAAGCAGCACATGCATATTCACAAACCACAATATGTATCCCTCTCTCAAAACCTCTAAACTTTAAAAGCCAAACTCTGAAGCATGATAAATATTATAAAGGACTATCTTCATCTCGGTGGGTTCGATATGGGTTCAATTGGGTGTGTTCTTGTTTTGGCTTGTGACTACCGGGTATATTTGTCCCCAAGAATACCATACTTAATAGTCCAATAACCACACCATTATATAAAACACAATAATAAGGAGTCGGGGAGAAAAACAATATATTGTACATAATATGAAGCTGTATATATATGAATTTGTATACATATGGAACAAGATAAAACAAAATAGTATGGTGAATAAAAGGCGAGAGAGCTTTTATAAAATACGGTAAACGAAAAATTAAAATAGAAAGAGAAAACAAAAAGGAATACTTATCTAGAGAATTGAGTAAATATTAGACCTAACAAATTGAATAAATATAAGTCCAAGAAGAATGCCAAAGTTACAAATTGGATAAAAGCAAAGTTATAGGGAGGGGAGGAATGAAGGAACAGAGGAAAAAGGAAGAGTGAGAAAGAGGGATGAAGAAAATATGAACAAATTAGGAATGGGGTAAGAAGGGTAGGACAAAGAAGACAGGGAAGGAAAACATGAAAGAAGGAAGGAAAAATAAAAGAAAGGAGTTATGCATGAAAGAAGGAAGAGAGGAACAACAGAAGGAGGAAGAACCGAAGAACTAGAGGATGAAGGAATGGGATGAAAGGAGGAAGAGAGGTACATATGAAGGAAGGAAGGAGGAACGAGAGGAGGACGGAAGAAGAATAAGGGAAGGAAGGAAGAGATAAATAAAGAAAGACGAGCTGGGACACATGGAAGGGAAGCTTGTTAGTAATTTATTGGCCAAGAAGAGGGGAGAAAAGTTGTGTTGACAGGGGGATACGGGGAGTGGGGAGAAGAGAGAGGAGTGGGAAAGATAGGGGGGGGGGGCAGATGAGCGAGTAGAGAGAGAAGTGGGAAGAAGGTTGGGGAGTGGGCAGAAGGGTGGGGAGTGGAAAGAAGGGTGATGGAGTTGAAATAAGAGTTAAATTTACAGTGTAAAAACACACAACACACAACACACATAAACGCACTAGTGTGTGTGTGTGTGTGTGCAGAGATGAGAACCACAGAACCCCACACATGGTACAGACCACCAACAGGCTCCACCCATCCACGGGTTTTCATACCCTGTCTCATATACCTTCCTTTTTCCTCCATCTCATGTGTTTACTGTGTGGGTGGGTGGGTACTATGTGTGTGTGTTTACTGTGTGTGTGTGTGTGTGTACTATGTGTGTATGTTTACTGTGTGTGTGTGTGTAATCTGTGTGTGTGTGTGTGTGTGTGTACTCGCATGCTTCCTAGTTTTATAATATGGTATGCATAATAATCCAGTATTCGGTACCTCTCAAGGATTGAAATTCCAGAGATGTGTTATTACACAGTACACCATTCTGTTTTATATATTTATCGAAAGTAGGGTAAAAAAAAAAATAGCAAGTAAACCCACTTATTGAAATATGTATATTGTAGAGACAATTTCACCTCTTCACATTTGAAGAAAACTCATAATTCGAAACGATCGTGTTTCTGCAATACAATATTTCAATACCGGTAGCCTATATGGGTTTAGATTTACAAATGTATTCACGGCACCATCATTGTTTTACTTCAAATCTAGTGTGTGTGTGTGTGTGTGTGTGTGTGTGTGTGTAAGTGTGTGTGTAATCAAACTATTAATGGATCGCTGCCAAAGTCTGGAAATATACACATGCAGGTATCATAACGTATATTTTCCTAGAGAGAGAGAGAGAGAGAGAGAGAGAGAACGAGAAGAGGGGGGGGGGGAGGAGGATAGGTTGCTAGTATTATACAGTATATCTACACTAACAGAGAAACCAGACGACCGCTCCGCTCGCTAGTCTCTTTCTGTATATACTTTCTTTTAACAATCTGCACCACTGTATACAGCATAGGCTACTGTGTTTGCCATCCAATCTTTAATTCATCTATTCTCCCATATCTTATATGATGCATTTAATATGCGTATATTTTGTAATCAAAGAGGGGTGTTGGATAGTTGAAAACCAGTTGCTCGCATGTTAAGTAACACGTATTATGTGAAGCGCGTGTACCTCCTAACTTCTAACTTTTTGCATAACTTAAACTCATTTATAATTTGCGTAAAGAAGAACAGGCTTATCACAATCCAAACACCTGCGTATCCACCCATCCAATTATCCATTCTTATATATCCCGAGTCAGTTCATATACGGTACCTTATCTTTTCAAATTCCATAATTTACTTAGTTAATATTTTCTACGTATCCATCTATATTATCATGTTATCTGCATATGGTACTATTTTCAACAAGTCTTTTATCTATCATCTGCTTATACATTTATCCAAAATCCCTTTCATAAGTATTTCCGACAGAATATGTTTATTCATTCTGCAATATACTCGTTTGTCTGCCTATTTATCTATAATTTGTTTTGTTTTCTTTCAAAAGTTAGTTATTTAATCCTGCCAGTCATCTGCTTACCCATCATTTGAGGGCGTTGGCGCCAATTAAGTTATATTCTAGCAATCATTTGAAGATGGATTATATTATTAGAAAGGTGTCTCATAGTCAAGGGATGCAAAAGTACATCCATCATTATTTTTTTTTTCCCGAAGGCTTAAGTCCTGTCTTCGCCCACCCATTATCCATTTAGCATGTACCATAGTCATTCCATTTTGTTAAACATCTACCGTATTTATCTGTGCTTACATTCAACTGGTCTTGGGACGTTCATGTTATCCCATATTAATCCTTTGACTGCGGTACTAAATGACTTTTTCCTGGGCGTGATACAATTGTGTCAAGTTTGCTCAAATTTAAAATATCAAGACAATGGGTCTAAACAACTTACTAGGGGTAGTTTTAAACCTTTTAACTATGGAACGTCTTGCCTAATCTGAGAACATGGTTTAATGTTAGCCAGAATACAAATATATGTCATCTCAACTTAAAAAGTTAAGCTTCAGCTATTTATCTAGCGGTAGTGTTAATAAATGTGTTTTGTCATTTTAACATAAGAACATAACATAAGAAAATGGGAGTCTGCAGAAAGCCGATTGGCCACGCACAAGCTTCTTGTGGTGACCACCGTCGGAAAATTGTCGCATTGTCGCAGGACCCTAGGACAAGTGGTAATTTACTTGGTAACTCAACAATATAATAAGCTTCGTTTAAAAAACACTCCTTTCACAAATGGTATTTTTTTGGTAGTAACATATCTATTTGTGCACACACAATTAATATATATATATCAACTATAACCCTATAATCATTACACATGGCGAAAAAAATAAATATATGAGAATCCACAAATTGCTTGCAAAGTATGAATGTTAACTTGCTAAGCACCAAATCTTTATAGAAATAGTATATAATTATAATAAACACATGATATAGTAAAATTGGTTTACAGTGGAATAAGCTATTGTCAGTAAGTTTAACTATCGTTAAAACTCACTAAACGTATGGACGCGTATTTATATGAGGATGTGGCAGGACCCCATAAGTCATCACTGCCGACGTAGGATACACACACTCCCCCACGGGAGACTATGCACGCAGCCGGATCCCACGCCTTGGCCCTGCCCACTGCCGGATCCCATGCCTTGTACAAATATTATATTAGATTAGACTAACCCAACGCAACCCAACCCAACCCAACCCAACCCTAATATAATATAATATAATATAATATAATATAACACAAATAACAAAATAAAAATATAAAATACACTCGATCCAAGTGGGATCGAACGCTGGATTATCAGTGTGAGGGGCGAGAGCTCTACCCAGTGAGCTACAGAGCGACTTAGCAGTAATTTTTTTTTTTTAAAAAGACCTCCGTCTACGTATTGTGAAAAACCTGTTATCCTCCGGCAAATTGTGGGGTTGAGTGAGTGAAGGGGGGACAGTGAATGAAGGAGGATGCATGTTTTTCATAATACGTGTTGCTAGCCCCAAACGTGCGAGCAACTGTGGCTTTCAACCATCCGACACATCCCCTTTTATTAATGTGCATCACTCATGTTACATACAAATAAAGTTTATGTTTTGTTTTACCCTACTGTGGAAAGACTACGGATACACCACTCCTGCCGGGGCCTCATGCAGTGGCATGACCCAGTCCTGTCGAACTGAGCTCATGACGCTGCTGGCATTGCCCCGGAGGATAGCCATCCCTAGTCTTTGCTTGAGCCAGAGGGTTTCCCGGGGTTCTCCTGAAACTTCTCTGATTTTACGGCCTATTTCATTCACCATCTTAAGGGTGGTAGGGCCGAAGACTCCTGAAGTTTCGAATGCCAGGGGCTCGAACTGATGAATTCTGGCGATGGCTTGATATTTTTCTTGCTTTTTATTTTCTGCTATCCGGGCGGCTTCACCTGCTTCGTCGGCGTTTCTGGCGGCGTTGGTTGTGGAGAAAGTGTCAACACATGTGGCATCCCACACGAGGCACCGGCCATTCTTGTAAGGGTAAGTGGTCATCCCATCTGGCCGTTTGCCGTCTTCTCTGTGAAGTCCATGTGGTTCGAGGATTGATGCACAGTTAGCACTCTGCAGGGCCCGTTTTATGACATCATTTAGTGCAGAGTGTCTTGGCAGGCGGCCTGCGTTGTAATTACATGACAAGGCATGGTGACCTTGAGCATCCATCCTCCCATCACACTTGCAAGTGTGTGGGTGACAAAGTGCTGCACCCACTCTGAGCGCGATGGCGACCCGGAACGCTTCAGCATCCAATTGAGTTCCAAGAGGTGGGATGGGGATGGCGTGTAACCACAAGCCACTCTCCGAACGGGCGGCTGCCTGGAGGCGTGCTTTTGCAACCTGGTCTGCATTGGTTAGGAGATTTTCTTGAGTTTTCTTCGCCGAGATGGTATCCCACGCTTTCTGCTTGCTCCTGGAGGTACCCTGAGGCTCCTCCTCTACTCCTGTACTTCCCTTCCAGGTGTTAATCGCTGCTGTTACGTCCCCGTTAAGTGTCATTCCGGGTTTAGAATAAAGGATGGACAATACGAGGTCGTTGGTCGCGATGAGGGAAGAGATAAAGGCTGGGGAGGCAATATCCGAGGCTCTCCGTATGCCCAAGCCCCCGAGGCGGACAGGAAGGGTGGCTTGTGTCCAGGCCCGTTCTTTAAATTCCACGTTGGTGATGCTGGTCACTGCATCTCGGATTATGCTGTCTAATTCTTGGAGGCCGCCGTTGTTCGTGTAAGTCATCGATGTGCGCAGGAGGTATTGGAGTTTTGGGATGGAGAAACAGTTCTTGAGCAGGGCCAGAGCTGAGTGGGCATCGATGTGTATCAGGTGACTCACGAGACGTTGAAGCTCCTCCTTTTTACCTTGAAGTGCTGGTGGGATTGCTGCCAGAGTTAGTGGGGAACCTAATAGGGTTTGCTGGTGCTCCTGAAGGATCTTTACATCTGGCAATATGTTTCGGAACAGGGCCTGAGTCTCTTCTCCTTGTTCACGTGTGTGGTTGAGGAGAACAAGTTCACATTCGGTGTCATTTATCACTAGCCCGGCCTGGCCGAGGTCAGTTATGATGTTATTTAGGTCAGTTAGAACGTTCTCTACTGACCCACCCAAGGTTGCATCGTCCAGGTACCATACATTCAGCTCTGACCTTACTTTGTTAGCTGCTGCATCCACCCCTATTGAGAAAAGAGCAGGACCACCTGGATCTCCCTGCTGTAACCCGGTCTCTGATGGGATTACCGTCTCGCCAAAAATCAGGATTGAAGGTTTGGAATAAGCCTGCCAAAGTAGGGGGTACAGAGTGGGGATGTGTTCTTGAGCTGCACGGAGGAAGACATCCCTGCGAATGCTGTTGAATGCGTTCCGCATGTCAATCTTTAGAAGCACTCGTTTTTCTTGGGCTTGGCTGAGGTAGGTGCGGGTTGCGTGTACAGCAGCTTCACACCCCCCTGGAGTTCCGAAACCTAGTTGAACTGGTCTTAAGTGTTGACCTAGGCCATTCGAGAGTGGTTTCAAACCCACCTTTGTGGCAAGGAGGCGGAAGGTGTTCCCTACTGCTATTGGGCGCACACCGCCATCTTTTTTTGCCAGTGCACAGAGTGATGCCCCAAAAAATAGGGGTGTGGCACAGTCGGGTACTTCCCCTCTTAAAACCATGTTGATGAATTTGGTGAGGGTTTCCAAGAGTGCCTCCCCAGCAGCTCCTGATCCCTGACCCAAGAGGCCTTTGAGGTGGGCGGGTCGGATACCATCTGGGCCCGCGGCTGAGCCTGCTGGGAATGAAGTCACTGCGGCGACCACCTGCAGTAATGGTTTGAAGGCTATACTTAAACGCAGTTGGGCAGAGGGGCGGGGCCAAGGCATGGGATCCGGCAGTGGGCGGGGCCAAGGCATGGGATCCAGCTGCGTACATGGCCTTCCCTCCCCCACCCCTCACACTCACACGCGCGAGCAACCCACTGTCCTTTTAGTTTCCAAAAACTATATCGACAGCTTACTTAATTTTCCAGAACTTCTGTTGATTTCTTGTAAAAACTTATCATATTATGATAATACATAGCATCAATTAATAGAGCATACTTATATCATATTATGATAATACATAGCATCAATTAATAGAGCATACTTATATGAAAATATAATCATGCTTTTCGTGATATAGTAATAAAGAGTAAAGGAATGGCGAAATCCTAGAACGGCGAGGAGACCTGTTTAGAGAGATAGAGACTTTCGTACCGTACAGGCAGCAAAATTGATAAGCTCGACTTGCCCGAGACCACGCTCAAGACCAATAATTGGTAAAGCCTGTCTTATTTTATGGACTATTATAATATTCTACTCTACGTGAGGTTTAAGCGCTATATAATGTCAAACACTTCTAAGAAGCTTACATTGGATGAATTATTTACTTCCTAAACCTCTGAATAGAGGAACTGAAGCGATAATATATTTTGTACAAAGGTTTGAGACATTCAGAGAAATCTAGTTTTATATTTACAAAGAGCGAATATGCTACAAATTAAACACACGAAAACTGCTTCAAAAATCATACTAATGGCTGCTAATAGTATGTAACGCATAATCTTGGTATATTTCTTTTTGACCAAAAAAATATTGTGGTTCGTCCCCAAAGCGACCATTCTCCATCTGGTGGTCACCCCAAGAAGCTTGTCCGTGGCGCGTCTAATTATAAGGCCCAATTATAAGCCCAGCTTAAAAACACCACTAGGACCGACCTCACCGAAACGGTCAGAGGTCAGAAAAACGGGGGCCTGCAGAGCCCCACACCTGACAGATCCCCCTCACACCCAACCCATCTCGTCCATATGCCTATCTAATTTTATCTTAACCCATTGGCTGCGGCTATGTTTGGGCTATTTAGGGCATATTCAGGCACTCCTGAATGATAAATCAAGCATCTGCATTAAATGAACTGTATTCTGCCGAACACTAGGCGAAAATAGATTCAAAATGAGACCAGAACATGGTCTGGTTCACCCGCAGCGGTGCCAGTGAAACGCGGGAAACCCGCTATTTGGTAGCACTCGCTCGCTTGGCTACACTGTTGTGAGAGAGAGAGAGAGAGACCCGCGCAAGAAACAGTCTACCTCAGTGAGCCGCTCGCTGCTCTGAGGGACGGAGGTGGGCCCCTCACGCTCCCGCCCACTGATACTCGATTTTTACGGTTTTTACAGGCTTTTAAAGCCTGGAAATTGCTGTAACTTGCCAGAACGTCACCTGCAGCGAAAGGGTTAATGCTCCCTATCGTTCTTGATCCCACTATAGCACTTGGCAGCCTATTCCACCCATCTACAACTCTGTTACCAAACCAATATTTGCCTATATCTTTCTTGAAACGAAATTTATCTAATTTGAAACCATTTGTACTCTTTCGCTATCACTGAGCTTTAGTACATTTTTCATGTCCCCTTTATTAATCCCACTAACCCACTTGAATACCTCTATTATGTCCCCTCTAACTCTGTGTCTCTCTAACGAATGTAAGCCTAATTTCTTCATACGAAAGATTTCTAATATTATGGATAATTTTTGTCATTCTACGTTGTACTATCTGCAATGAATCTATGTCCATTCTGTAATAAGGACACCAAAATTGAACAGCATAATCCATATGGGGTCTCACTAATGACAAGTAAAGTTTTAAGATAACATCAGCAGTTCTGTTACTCACACTCCTAGAGATGAACCTATTAGGTTTGTTTCTCTAAAGTCGTATTCCCTCATCTTTATATTTTCCTGTGTTCCATTCCCCCTCGCCCCACCTCCATCATCGATTTATGGTAATATGTCTCAAGGTCACTCCCCGCCCTCCCTCCTCCCCTCCCCCGCCCTCCCTCCCTCCCTCCCTCCACCTTCCTCCTCCTGCCGATCCAGTTACCGCATCCTTTGTACTTGTTTGTCCTTGAGTTCAGGTAATTCATTAACACTCCTTATTTATTTTCTCCATTCCTCTTGCTCATGCTTCTCCCTATCCAATTACTGTATCATTTTTGAAGGTTTGACTTTTTTTCCAGTTTTCTTCGTAATTAGTATTTTTTTATATTGTATCGCCCATCTTGTCATACAAGAAACATTGGCAATAAGAATTATTATCAAATATAATTGTTTATTTACATTCTGTATGAGAAATATACAATTAATTTAGTTAACTACGATATTTACGTTACCGGGTATGTGTAAATATACAGTATATACCGGTATTCCCCCACCCTACCTCCTCCTCCTCCTTGAACCACCCTTGTCCTCCTCTCCCACCCTTCTCCTCCACCACCACCCCACATCACCTCCTGTTCCCTCCTTTTCTCCCTAGTCACGTATAAAGCGGTCTCCTTCCCTCCTTCCTCTTCTCTCCTTTCCAGATTTCCCCTTCCTTTACCTTATATTTATAGATTAGTATATTAATCCTTTCAAGATACGTGGCCGCCTTTCTTCCCTTTATTCTGGCTATTAGTAGACGATTGTATTCAACTTAGAAAGGGATTATGGGAGCCAGAGAGTTCATAGATAGAAACTTTATTCCTTTGATTTGTAGAGGTACTTTCAAAGCTGAATAATATGGTTTACTATTAGCCAGTGTAAAGTGGAAGAACGTCCTCGAACAGTGAGAGGGCTAACACCAATATACCTTAAGTATAGATTATTATGCACACTTTAATTACCTTTTTAATGTTACAGAAGAGTGACCATTACTTGCATTACTGCATGTCCACAAACATTTCAGTAATGTAAGCATGTTTCCTTTTTTTTTTTTTTTTTTTTTTTTATTAAGGTGACAGTTACAAAGTGGTGTACAATCTATCTTATTCTAGTTACATTGTAGTTTATCTTATTGTACCAGTACCTCCCTACAATCAACCTAGTTGTTCCCCAATTCGTCCCTCCGCCACGACCATTTCAAAGTCCAAGTCTCTCACTCTTGTCCTCTGTAGCGGGGAGGACCTTGTACCCCTGAGACATAGGAGTGCAGACCTGAGAAGAGAGAAGAGAGCCGGCATCTCATCCAAGTTATGACTTGGCTTCTATGCTGGCGCTTTTTCTCCGATAGTTGTTCAGCTAATCTGGGCATAGAAGACACTTGCAGAAGGTCCCCTACCTCCCGAACGATGAGAAGACCAGTAGAGTAAAGCTTCCTTGATCCCTGTTCAAAATTCTTTCTTCATAAGCGCGTTTTTTCTCACTTTCGTTTTCTCAAGTATGCCGCCTTGTGTCCTCGCTCACGATATGTTTGTGCTCTTGGGTAGAAGATTCTGATGTCGAAAAAAGCCCGTTGTCCCCTCGTCCAAAAACCTCGAGCACTTACGTCCACTCTTGCTTCATTTGAAGTATTTGCAGTATTGTGGGCCAAGCGCTGTCCGTCCATAGGCAGAAGTTCCGGTTCGATTCTGACATCATGGCACACCTCGTCCAGCATTTGTGCAGTGATGTCTCGTACTTCATCATGCCGGATACAGATGAATCCTCCTTTCTTACAGGTCATACAGTGGTCTGGGTTGTTTATTACCTTTTTAATACCCACACATTTTCAGTGTGGGTTGTTCGGAGACTAACCATCGGATTTGTCATTTGTTTACCTTTCCTTCTGGTATTTTGTGTCAGACGTTTTCCATCACTTATTTCGCTTTACTGTTTTATTTCTTTGTTCTCATTGTCCCCCAATCTTAATTTACATATCATAAAACTTTCCCTTTCATATCTGTCTTTCTTTTTTATCCCTTCCTTCTGGTATCATCTGTTCCATCCCCTTCTTTTGCCTTCTGTCTCCTTTCCTTCACCCTCAATGTCACTCAGTTCTATAATGTAATATAATATTATAATATAATATAATATATTATAATATAATATAATAATGAAGCTGGGGTCGTGCCACTTTACTGTCCAACTAGGAACAACACCTATCCATTAGCTACACAGGACCAATATTACACGATCACTTTATGCAGTCAGACCTACAAGAAATCGGGGACGATTCTTAGTTTTTATTCATGCAAAGATAACTATTGGAAATGTTGATTGGAGTGCAGTTTTTCCTCTATCTGGTTCTATATATTCCTTTATGTTTTTGTGATTGTCGCCTCCACGAAATGACTTCCATAAAACAGTTTCAACAGATATAGACTGCACAGTTAACCCCATTTCAGGGGGTTATGTGTTTCTTTAGTATATTATGGCCATTATTTGATGATTGTTTTTGGAGTTTTAGCAAAGAACTCTAGTAATTAAATAGGTAGAAAATATCGTGGATAGCGAGTAGGGTAGTGATTGAGAGAGTGAGAGTGGTAGACGGAGAACATGGATAGGCGACGAGCAGGGAGGTTTTAGGAAGGGAAGAGGATGTTGTAGATACAGATTTTAACCCTGAATTGTGTGTTTGATAAATATCTGGAGAAGAGAAACAGAAACACGGGTGTATGTTGCCTTAGTGGACTTGGCAGAAGGCCTATGACGAAGTGGATAAGAGAAGGTTTGTGGAAATTACTTAGAATAGCAGAGTAGAGGTGCAAGTTTCCTGAAAGCAGTGAAGAGCATGTATGATGTGCAAAGGCGGCAGTACGTGTGTAGAGTGATCAGAGCGAGTTCTTTGACCTGAATGTTAGTGTTGAAACAGGGGTGTGTGATGTCCCCGTGGTTGTTTACTGTATATATGGATGGAGTCATGAAAGAAATACTATCACGAGCAGTGGATGTTGGTTTATCGCTGAAAAGGGAGGGAATTGAGTGGAAGCTACCTAGTCTGCTGTTTTGCGGATCATACAGTTCTGATGAGTGGCTAATGAATGGGACTGCAGTGTCTGGGTACTGATCTTGGAACAGTGTGCGAAAAACAGAATTTTAAGGTAAATGCGGTGAAGAGCAAGGTTTATGGTCTTCGAAAAGGGGTTAAGTCACAGAGTGTGAGGTGAAGCTGAACGATTCAGGCTATGGAGAATCGTCAACTCTTTTAAGTATCTGGGCAGTGGGTTGAGTAAAGATGGGACTATCGATGACGAAGTGCGGGAGAGGGTACAACAATGGAAGAAGGGTTGTAGGAGACGCTAAAAGCAGTAACACGAAATAGGGTTGTCAGTATGGAATTGAAGAAGTCCTTGCATGACAGTGTGGTAAATCCCGACGCTGACTTACGGAAGCGAAGCATGGACGTTGGTTGAGAGACTCAGACAAAGTGTGAGAGTCAGTGGAAATTATTACGTTTAGGAGTGCGTGCGTGCGGAGTTACATTGAGGGATAGACATACTAAGGAGGAAGTTAAGAATGAGGTGTGGTGTGGAGGTAGATGTGCATGGAAAGTGGTAAAAGGAACAACTTGATATGGTTCGGCGACCCATATGGAACGTATGGAAAGCGAGAGAAATGACTAAGAGGGGTGTACGAGAGCGAGGGTGGTGGGACATGTAGAACCGAATGATAGGTGGAAAGGATGGAGTGAGGAAATACATGAACGACAGGGCGGTGCTGGTTTGTGGGAGGGGCCTCGACTCACTGGTGACAGAGTTGCATGGGTGCGGTTCGTTCGTGGGCCACCCCTTCGTGGATCACGGCGTCAGGCAATAGATAGCTAGATAGAACATATCGTATTCACCCATCCTACTTCTCAAACTCATGCTTTAAATGATAAATATAATCGTCTTATAATAAGCCCAAATACACTGTTAAAACGTTAAATCCTGGAGTGGCTACATTATATGAAGGGTACAGTTTTATGATGACTGTGACTTACCAGTTTTTGTTACAGCACTGTAAGTTCTACGACACCACAAATGTCACCTTATACAGTGTGTACAGTCACATACTAAAACCATACCCCATCCTCACAACTTCAATGTAACTAAATATGCCCGTTTTCCATTAAGGCTTTTTTGTATCTGTCCTAACTACGCGAGTTTTTTACTGTAGGTCAGGTGAAGGTATTGAGGGATGTGTCTTTACAACGCCACCTCGTAGCTATAGTTCTACTTTTCCGATTTGCTGAAGAGGGTAGAGATAGGACTAAGGGGTGTTGGGGAGAGGAAACTGTAGTGTAGTGGTTTTGTTATGTGTGTTAAATTTATTAGTTTTGTATAAGTCGTCGAGGTGTCCCCCCGACTGGGTGAAAAGCATGTGACACGAACACGCTAAGGATGTACTACCACGGCCACTAAATTTTCGCCTTGGCTGGGATCGCACCCAGTTTAAGCAGATTCACATGTGAGCTGTCCTCTCCACGTCGAAACCGCCGCAGTATTCGACGACAACATTTGAAATATTAAAAAAGGGTTTCTCTAATTGCAAATTATCCATACAGTATATATATATATGGTTCCTAAACTCGTGTAAAAATAAAAATAAAATTGCATGCCCATAACGAAAGTATTTTTCATATTTTACCTTTATTATATCACACACAATAGTAAGTGGCGCTTATATAACTATATAATGCATCTGTGGACAAAGTCATTATGGAGTATGTCATTAATTACCGAAAATTAAACATTAGATTAATTCGAGCCAGGCAAAAACGTCCTGGTGGCCGTTGGCCAACTCTGTCTGTGACTGCTACCCTATACTGTATAGGACTATTTGACCTATTTGAAATACCCCAAACCAAACCAGAGAGGAGTTGATTCCCAAATCCAATTGCATTTTTTTCCCCGTCTCTATGGATTATTTAAGTTATTAAACAAAATATATATTTTCAATTACTAATATATGAACTCATTATGTGAGAGGTAAAGACATCCC
>CM064480.1:31470063-31553967 GCA_032716605.1 Paralithodes platypus
TGGGCCGGACCAGATTATCGGTACCACCCAAGGTGGGCAAAAAACTATAAGTTGTGCCATTTTGTTTGGGTGCAATTAGTAAAATACTGTATGATAGGCTCTTTCCATGTTGGTAGCTTTACCAGGTGTTTTTTTTATTTTTGTGAAAAACCCACTTTCATAGCTGTAATTGTTTGTCATATTTTCATTGTTTTTTTTATGCAACGGTTGCAATCGTAGGCAAATCATATTGACTAAATAAAGGGTAAAGTTTGACTAAAGGCTTTAGTAAAATAAATTCCTGACACAGGTTTGTACTCCATGCATTTTTGCTATATATCGTCATAAGTTTTTGCGCACAATGAAAAATGAAGCCGGAAGTTGAAGGCATGTTTTCATCAAAATTGAAAAAATTGCGTTTCCCAGCCATATTTCGTTCAATAACTCTGAAACAAGTAATTTTGCAATAAAATGCCATAGAGATGAGATTGTAGGGTGATGATTCATCTTTTAAATGGTACTCTTATTATTCTTCAAATGTTATATATTGACGTCTAAGAGGCTAAAAACAAAAAAAATTATATTCACAACATCGACCGTCTAGAAGAGACGCTGAGTGGCGAAGGTACGTCGCACAGGGTGAATGGCATTGCTGTGCAGGAAAAGCCGACAGGCCTGGTCCCTGCCCAACCCAGGCCTACTGTGGCCAGAACAAAGAAGAGGAGCATTGATGCACCTCCGCTGATGCTGCCAACGTACAACGCCGGGCAACGGGCAGGCCCACCCATGAGCAAGACCGCTGAAGTTGTTGCTGACGTGGAGACCCAGCTTGCCAGGCAGAAGAATCTTGTTTGGATGCTGGGCCGCATGCTGCAAGAGAAAGACCAGTCAGTGAGCTGCTGGACCGGCTTCAACATCATGACCCGAGAGGAGGTGGCAGTCACCCCTGACAACGTCGGCTACCTTCCCACAATCAATGCCCCTGCCACACAGATGTCCACAGTCAATGAGGTTCTCAAGCAGTCACTCAGCATCCAGCAGTCACTGGGCCTGACGAAGATTGTCTGCGTCTTTGACCAGGCATTATATGCAAAGGCTGTCGAGATCACCTGGAAGCACCCTGACCAGTTCAGCAACATCATCATCAGGATGGGTGCTTTTCATACCATCTGCACTCTTCTAGCAACCATCGGGAAGCGTTTTCAAGATGCCGGGCTCCGTGATCTGTGTGTTGAGTCTGAGGTCATTGCGCAAGGCTCAGTCGCGGGCATCATGGATGGCAGGAAGTACAACCGAGCAGTACGACTGCACAAGCTGGTCTATGAAGCCCTTTTGTGCTTAGTGTGGAAGGGATTCCTGCCCTGGCTAGAAACGACAAACATCGACGACATGGTACATCTGGAGGAGTCTCTGCGAGTCATTGACATCTTTGCCAAGGACATCTCTCAAAATGGTCTGGAGCAGATCCTCA
The DNA here is from genome assembly GCA_032716605.1 of Paralithodes platypus. Classification (NCBI taxonomy): domain Eukaryota; kingdom Metazoa; phylum Arthropoda; class Malacostraca; order Decapoda; family Lithodidae; genus Paralithodes; species Paralithodes platypus. Next base: position 31,471,514 of record CM064480.1, read on the forward strand.
AGAACCCCTCTTGCACACGTATCTTGGATCTCTTCGAGGAATACCTTGAGGTTCTCAGATGCGGCAGTTGACTCGCAGCATTCTGGGTGACCTACCTAGACATGGTGGAGATCCTCTTAGGCCTTATCCGTGCATCCAGAGAAGGGGACTGGATGCTCCACCTGTCGTGCATCCGAGCCATGATTCCATGGTGCTTCGCATACGACAGGGTCAACTACGCTAGGTACTTGCCATATTACTTAGCTCAGATGAGCCAGCTACCCACGACACACCCAGATGTTGACGCTGAGTTCATGGCAGGAAAATTCTCTGTGCAGCTGGGGTCGATGAACCCGTTTGGTCGCATCCCTGTGGACCAAACTATCGAAGAGACGGTGAACAAGGACACGCAGACAGCTGGGGGAACAAAAGGCTTTAGTCTCAAACCAGGAGCCGTCACAAAGTATTACATAACGCAGGAATACAGAAGCCGATACCTCAGACAACTCAGAGAAATGACAGGAGGGAGCAGCTCAAAACTGACTCATCCCGATCTTCAAACTGAAAGGAAGAAGAAGGATGAGCAGGATGTAGAGACCCTGACAGACCTGATGGAAAATAGTTGGCTCAACCCCATGTCTCCAGACGAGGAAGACCTAGTCAGCCTGTCCACTGGCACTGTAGCGCCTCCTGAAGTCAGCAGGGGCCTGCTGAGAGCTCATACAGTAGGAGAAGCGGCATACCAAGAATTCAAGGCAAGACTAGACGAGGGCAAGCAGGAGAAATTCCACGGCAAATTGAAGAAGCAAGGCCTGCAGACTTTTGCCAACATCAATGTCAAACGTAAGTGCAAGAATTCGCAGGATATTGTTCTCAAAGCGGACAGGAACTTATTCAGCCACATGATCTTGGTTGCTGAAAGCCGGCAGGTAAACATGAAGGATGTTCTTGCCTACCCCCTAGGCCCACTGCCATGGGCATTGGCAAATACTGATGGGACGCTAAGGAAAACAAACAAGGCGGCCCTTGCCAGAGAACTGGAGAAGAATGTGTCCGCAGCAGAAGAGATCCCAACCCCATCTGCTACCATCATTGACAGGATGGGCTTGGTCCAGAAGCTGAATGGAAGCAACAAGACTTTTGGACAGGTGGCAGAGCTGGCCTTCACCAATATCCTTCATGAAGGGGAACAAAGCAAGAGAATTTATATTGTCTTTGATGTCTACCGCTCCACCTCAATCAACCAAGCTGAACGAGTCAACCGAGGTGCCGACAACTCTCTCCAATACAAGAACCTAGCTGGCGGGCATCACATGCAGCAGTGGAGGAAATTCCTGTCTGGATCTTCAAACAAGACCTCCCTGATCAGGTTTTTGACAGAGGAGTGGAAACTCTCAAAGTACAGAGAGATGTTACAGGACAAGGCGCTCTATGTCACCTGTGAACAAAGCTGTTTCAAGCTAACAGAAGACAAGTGGGAGGAGGTATCTGAGCTCGAGTCGACACAAGAAGAGGCTGATACCCGCCTGCTGCTCCACACGCTGCATGCAGCGAGAGATGGCTACAAGGCAGCCGTCATTTGCTCAGAGGACACTGATGTCTTCATCATTAGCCTTGCCATGCACAGCACCATGGATATCTCTATCTACCAGAAGTTTGGAACCTTGGATGATTCCGGTGCTATTCCTCCCTCTCCGCCCTCCTCTCTCTTACTTATGCCTAATATCCTAATCTCTTCTAAAGATGTACTTTCTACCCTCTCTGGGCTTAACACTAATAAGGCGTACGGTCCGGACGGTGTTCCTCCTGTTGTTCTCAAAAACTGTGCTTCCGTGCTGACTCCCTGCCTAGGCAAACTCTTTCGTCTCTGTCTATCCTCTAACGTCTTCCCTTCATGCTGGAAGTTTGCTCACATTCAACCTGTCCCAAAGAAGGGTGACCGCTCTCAACCCTCCAACTATCGTCCAATTGCTCTTATCTCCTGTCTTTCTAAAGTTTTTGAAACTATTCTTGCTTCCAAATTTCTTAAGAATTTATCTTCTCATAATCTGCTCTCAGATCGCCAGTTAAGGTCGACCCTTCCTTAAGGGTCGCTCTACTGGTGATCTTCTTTCATATCTTACTAACTCTTGGTCATCCTCCTTTCGGGACTTCGGTGAGACTTTTTCTATTGCACTAGACATATCAAAAGCCTTCGATAGAGTCTGGCACAAATCTTTAATTTCTAAACTACCCTCCTTCGGTTTCTATCCCTCCATCTGTGCCTTTGTCTCTAATTTCCTTTCCGGCCGTTCCATAGCTGCGGTTGTGGGACGGCCATTGTTCACTTCCTCACCCTATAAACTCCGGTGTTCCTCAGGGCTCTGTCCTATCTCCTATTCTCTTTCTAATTTTTATAAATGATCTCCTTAACTGTACCTTAATTCCCATCCATTCATACGCAGACGACTCAACCTTACACTACTCCATTAGTTTTTCAGAACGCCCCAGCCAGCAATCCCTCAACGACAAACGTAATGAAGCCATAGAACTCTTAAATTCTGATCTAAATACTATTTCCAATTGGGGCAGAGAAAACCTTGTTAACTTTAATGCTTCCAAAACCCAATTTCTCCATCTATCTACCCGTCAGGATCTCCCAGCGGACTATCCCTTATTCTTCACAATACAAAAATCAACCCTTCATCTTCTCTCAATATTCTTGGTGTCTCTTTTTCTTCTGCTCTCATTTGGAAGGACCATATTACCAGTCTTGCTAAGGCAGCCTCCCAGAAGCTGGGTGTGCTCAACCGCCTTAGGGGGTTCTTTTCCCCTGCACAGCTTCTTGCTCTGTACAGGGGCATAGTGCGCCCTTGTATTGAGTATTGTTCACATGTGTGGGGAGGTTCCTCTCACACCGCTCTCCTAGACAAAGTTGAAAGGAAGGCCTTTCGTATCATTAACTCCCGTCCACTCACCAACTCTCTGCAATCTCTCTCTCTCCGCCGCAATGTTGCATCTCTCTCGCTATTCTATCGCTACTATAATAATCAGTGTTCCTCAGAGCTATCCCAGGGCATACCACCTCCTTTACGTAGGGCACGTGGTACCCGTCTTGCAACTCAATCCCACCCCTACTCTGTGCAACTCTCCAACCCAAGAGTGAAACGTTACTCTCAAACTTTCTTCTACTCAACATCTGAGCTCTGGAACTCTCTCCCAGAATCAGTCTTTCCCTCTTCCTATGACTTAAATTGCTTCAAACTCCGTGTGTCCAGGCATTTTGGCTCGAACGTCCCTTGATTTTGGCCCTGTCACTCTTTCAACTATGGGGGAGGCACTCGCTATAGGCAGTTATGCCTTTTGCCTCCCTCAATCACATAGAAAAAAAAAAAAAAAAAAAAAAAAGACTCGCACCCGATACGCAGATGTAGACAAGATCGGGAGAAGTCAAGGGCAGGGTGTCTGCGACAGCCTGATTGGCCTGCATGCGTTCACTGGATGTGACTCTGTAAGCTGCTTTGCCGGTAAAGGTAAGCTAATTGCACTGACGCTACTCAAGAAGGACCCGTCTAACCAGGCATTCAAGCAGCTGGGCCAATGCTGGGAATTGAGCGATGAGATCTTTGATAAGCTTGAGCAGTTTACCTGTGCAATGTATGCTGGCAGCAGGAGCAACAAGAGCAGAAGCAGCGCCGCAGGGGGCAACAGTGTCAACGAGCTACGCTACCAGCTCTTCTGTGCAAAGAGAGGGGAAGCAGAGTCAAGCCAGCTGCCACCATGCAGAGACTGCCTCTTCCTACACGCACAGAGAGCCAACTTCCAGGCTGCTATCTGGAGATGCTGTTTAGAGCCCAAGGTCAATGTGCCAAGCCCCAGTGAGCATGGCTGGACTGAAGAAGACGGGAAGCTGAACATCCTCTAGATGCGTTCGGCACCAGCACCAGAGGTGGTGTTGGAGCTTGCAAGTGTTCATGGGTTTGCAAGCTGCCTGACTGTGCAAGCCTGGTCAATGGCCTCACATGCACTGATATGTGCAAGCTCCAGACATGCACCAACCAAGCAGTGCAGCAGCAGGAACCCGACCTTGAGCCGGATTCTGAGGATTCAGAGGATGAGTAAACGGTACAGCAGATACATATGTTTCTGGCGCTTCTATGCATGTCTAAAGGTTCCATATGACTCAACAAATTATTAATACAATAGTTTCAAGAATATTAGTCCTAGTTATGTTCACAAGAAGTCGCATAGAAGTACACATTCAGACTTCATTACATATGGTAGCGACACATTTCTGTTCATTAGTATTAGTGTTTTTACTTTTATGTCATTTAACCTGATGCCAGCTTATTATGTTATTGTGTGTATATTAGCAAATAAAACTGTAATTGAATGAACTTCGATTTTGAACATTTTCAGAAGGTTAACCTATAGTAATATCACTTTCACTTTTTTTTTTCTATGTGATTGAGGGAGGCAAAAGGCAGAACTGCCTATAGCGAGTGCCTCCCCCATAGTTGAAAGAGTGACAGGGCCAAAATCAAGGGACGTTCGAGCCAAAATGCCTGGACACACTGACTTTGAAGCAATTTAAGTCATAGGAAGAGGGAAAGACTGATTCTGGGAGAGAGTTCCAGAGCTCAGCTGTTGAGTAGAAGAAAGTTTGAGAGCAACATTTCACTCTTGGGTTGGAGAGTTGCACAGAGTAGGGGTGGAATTGTGTTGCAAAACGGGTACCACGTGCCCTACGTAAAGGAGGTGGTATACACTGGGAAAGCTCTGAGGAACACTGATTATTATAGTAGCGATAGAATAGCGAGAGAGAGATGCAACATTGCGGCGGAGAGAGAGAGAGATTGCAGAGAGTTGGTGAGTGGACGGGAGTTAATGATACGAAAGGCCTTCCTTTCAACTTTGTCTAGGAGAGCGGTGTGAGAGGAACCTCCCCACACATGTGAACAATACTCAATACAAGGACGCACTATGCCCCTGTACAGAGCAAGAAGCGGTGCAGGGGAAAAGAACCCCCTAAGGCGGTTGAGCACACCCAGCTTCTGGGAGGCTGCCTTAGCAAGACTGGTAATATGGTCCTTCCAACTGAGAGCAGAAGAAAAGGAGACACCAAGAATATTGAGAGAAGATGAAGGATTTATTTTTGTATTGTTGAAGAATAAGGGATAGTCTGCTGGGAGTTCTTTACGGGTAGATAGATGGAGAAATTGGGTTTTGGAAGCATTAAAGGTAACAAGGTTTTCTCTGTCCCAATTGGAGATAGTATTTAGATCATAATTTAAGAGTTCTATGGCTTCATTACGTTTGTCGTTGAGGGATTGCTGGCTGGGGCGTTCTGAACAACTAATGGAGTAGTGTAAGGTTGAGTCGTCTGCGTATGAATGGATGGGAATTGAGGTACAGTTGAGGAGATCATTTATAAAAATTAGAAAAAGAATAGGTGATAGGACAGAGCTCTGAGGAACATCGGAGTTTATAGGGTGAGGAAGTGAACAATGGCCGTCCACAACTGCGGCTATGGAACGGCCGGAAAGGAAATTAGAGACAAAGGCACAGATGGAGGGATAGAAACCGAAGGAGGGTAGTTTAGAAATTAAAGATTTGTAACAGACTCTATCGAAGGCTTTTGATATGTCTAGTGCAATAGAAAAAGTCTCACCGAAGTCCCGAAAGTTGCGGATGTCCGTAGTTGAGTGCCGTTGGGTGCGGCTATAAAAGTCGCAATTACTAGCACTAAGCTACCACCTAGCAAGGGCTATCATATCAAAATATATTCTATAGACATGGGGGAATATAAAAAACATCACTAGGCCTTGCCACCTCAGATGGTACCAAAAAGTGATTTTGGGGGGTCCGGCCCATGGACTATCACTCTCGTACACTCTCAGTCATTCTCTCGCTTCCCATATGTTGGTGATGAATTCAGTAACAGCGACCATCGTACGATAACTTTCATTTTAAAGTTTACTAGAAACGAACCAAATAGTAGCATCGAAAAAGTCCCTAATTTCAAGAAAGCAAACTTCCATAAACTTAGAGCTATGTTTAAAGAAACTGACTGGAGCTTTTTAATTAACAATAACAACATAAATACATCTTGGAAGTTATTTGAAACCCCTTACCTAAAAGCAGTGCAAGACTGCATACCATCGAAAATACGGCATCCAGGCCATAATAATAAACCCAAATGGTGGAATAAAGATATTTCAAACTGCCTGCTTGCTAAAAAATTTGCTAATGATAGATTAAAATCCTCACAAAATGACGAAGAACGGGTGAAATTTGTAGAGCTACGACGAAAAGCCAAAAAGTTAATTAAGCAAAGTAAAAAGATCTTAGAGTTACATATTGCGAATCAAAGTAAAACAAACCCGAAAGAATTCTATAGTTATATTAGAAAGAAAAAAGTAGTTACTTCAACTGTTGGACCGTTAGTCGATGAAAATGGAAAATACACCAAAGACGAAGTACAAATGAGTAATGCCCTCAATAACTTCTTTGCATCAGTTTTTACAACAGAAGACCTCGGTGATATCCCTACACCATCGCCGATTCAGATTGATAAGTCAGATGTTCTAAGCAATATACCGTTACAGAGAGAGAAGTATTGAATTGTTTAGATAAGCTCAAGGTAAATAAAACGCCTGGACCTGATACAATCTCGCCTAGAGTTCTAAAGGAAGCTAAGGATGAGCTCTCCAAACCACTGACATTACTATTCAATAAATCCTTGCAGTCTGGAACTATGCCTGATCAGTGGAAGCTAGCCAACGTAACACCGATATTCAAAAAAGGCAGCAAATCCCTACCCAGTAACTATCGTCCAATTAGCTTAACCTCAGTTGTATGTAAAATGCTAGAAACGGTCATAAGAGACAGACTCGTAAATCACTTAGAGGAAAATAATATACTTAAAGATACTCACCACGGCTTTCGTTAAAAACGTTCCTGTTTAACAAACCTCTTAGACTTCTTCCACGATATCCTCAACCTCTACAATGAGAGTAAAGCTGTAGATATTATATACCTTGATTTTCAAAAGGCCTTTGACAAAGTTCCCCACAAATGTTTACTGCTAAAACTAAAAGCGCATGGAATACAAGACGGTGTGTTGAAATGGATAGAAAATTGGCTCAGCGACAGAAAGCAAAGAGTAGTCATAAACGGTAAGGCATCTAAATGGACCAATGTAAGTAGCAGGGTACCCCAGGGATCGGTACTAGGACCAATTCTCTTTCTAATTTACATCAACGACATAGATGAGGGTCTCACCTGTACAATCTCAAAATTTGCTGACGATACAAAAATTGCAAATAGCGTACTCTCAAAAAAACAAGTTGACGATATGCAACACAATCTAGATAAATTGTAATGTTGGGCCCAAATATGACAAATGAGTTTCAATGCGGGTAAATGTAAAGTACTACATACCGGATACCTAAATGAGAAAGCAAACTATTCGATGAATGGCACTCGGCTTAAGAATATAAACAGAGAAACCGATCTGGGAGTAACAATATCGAGTAACATATAACCGAGTCAACAATGTTCAGAAGTTGTTAAGAAGGCAAACAAAATAATTGGCTTTATAGGCAGGTCATTTGAGCATAAATCCAAAGAAGTTATCCTAACCCTTTACAATTCCTTAGTCCGCCCTCTTCTGGAATACTGCGTTCAATCCTGGTGCCCTTATTACCAAAAAGATATAAACAAGCTAGAACGAGTTGAGTTCAACGTAGAGTTACCAAAATGATACCTAGCTTAAAGAACAAACCATACGAAGAGTGTCTTAGAGAATTAAATCTATTTCCTTTAACCCAGTGCAGATTAAGAGGTGACTTAATTCAAGTGTTCAAAATCATCAAAGGCATCGACAATATGAACTGTAGTAAGTACTTCACTATCGACCAATCTAATTACACGCGGAGAAACGGTTGCAAAATTATTGGTAAATCTTTTAACTCACACGAATCTAAGAATTTCTTCTTCAATCGAGTTGTCAACTTGTGGAATGGGCTTCCCCGAGACGTTATAGACTGCAGCACCGTTGATTCATTTAAACTTCGCCTAGACAAATATCTCGCATCAAACCCGCGACTGATTGCGTTTGTAAATGAATAACTTTATTTTATCCCCCCCTCAGTTACTAAGCCATCTGTCCCCTACTAACTTCCTAATCCTGCCACGGACATTAGTTCCAGGGCAGTAATTCCCTTTCCAATGTTCCCTTACCCACTCTAAACCACTGTTTGGACACTTGATCCTCAGTGATTTGGAGGACAAGCAGCCTAGAAGGGTCACTAGATCTGTTGTTGCTTGATTTCCTTTGTACTCCTTTGTACGTTCCACATGGCCGAACCATTTCAAGGCGTTCCTTTTCACATTTTCCAGCACATCTACATCCACACCACACCGCTCTCGTACTTCCTCATTCGTCTGTCTATCCCTCCATGTAACTCCGCACGCACTTCTTAAGTAACTCGTTTCCACCCCTCTTACTCTTGGTTTGTGTCTCGACCAACGCCCATGCTTCGCTCCCGTAAGTCAATGTCGGGATTACCACACTGTCATGCAAGGACTTCTTTACTTCCATGCTGACCACCTTATTTCTTGTTACTGCTTTCAGCGTTCCTACAACCCTCTTCCCCTCTTGCACCTTCTCATGCACTTCTTCATCCATATTCCTATATTTACTCAACACATTGCCCAAATACTTAAATGAGCTAACATTCTCCATAGCCTGACCGAAAAGTGAAAGAAAAATGCGTCCGTGTATTACACACATTTATTGTCTATACAGAAATGGAAAGGGGGGGGAATTGTAAGGTAGGTAGAGTTGATCAATGGAAATGAGAGAAATATATAGATCGGGAAAAGAAGAGATATACAGTACAGTACGGTATATGAAATGAATATAAGGCTAATACAAAAGAAGAGATATACAGTACAGTACGGTATATGAAATGAATATAAGGCTAATACAAAAAGAGATATACAGTACAGAGAAATGAAAAATAAGGCTAATACAAAAGAAGAGATATACAGTACAGTACGGTATATGAAATGAATATAAGGCTAATACAAAAGAAGAGATATACAGTACAGTACGGTATATGAAATGAATATAAGGCTAATACAAAAGAAGAGATATACAGTACAGTACGGTATATGAAATGAATATAAGGCTAATACAAAAGAAGAGATATACAGTACAGTACGGTATATGAAATGAATATAAGGCTAATACAAAAGGGAACAGAGGAGAGGGGTGAATGTGATATAAGGGGAGGGGTGGGAAAGGGTATATGGCGGAAGGGAAATGGAGGAAAGGGAAAATAAAACAAGTGATAAGTGTGAAGAGAAGGGAAGAGATGAGAAAGGAAGGGATGGGTGATGGATCCGATGATGACAAATAAAGGGAAGATAATTGTGACAGAAGAAAAGTGACGAGTGTGATGGAAAGGAAAAGGAATGGAAAAGAAGACATGGAGAACGAAGGAATAGTAGATACAGGAAAGGTTAAGGGAAGAGAAGAGTGCCAGAAGAATTGTGACACGTGTAGGTGTAAAGGGAAGGGAGTGATGGAAAGGGAAGGGCAAGGCTTTGAATTGTCGGATGGGAAAGGAAAGTTAGACGTAGAGGGGATGATGCTGGCAAAGGAAAGGTAACGAAGGGGAAGGGAAGGAAGAAAGACGAAAGGGAAGTGAGAGAAAGAAAAATTATATAGTGAAAGGTAGATATGATTGCAAGGTCATTGTAAAAATGTAAAATGGGCCATGGAAGGGTTTGTGGTTGGAAAGAAAGGAGAGGCTGAAGAATGGGGAATTAAGGAAGAGGAAAACATTTGAAAAGACAGGGAAGTGATGAAACAGAAGGGAAAATAATAACTTGGTGGAAATTAAGAGAGGAAAGTTAAGAAACTTGATTTAACTCGGTAATGATATACTGTATATAAATAAATAAATAACTTTCGAGCTGTTTTGAAGACGAAACAGAGAGAGAGAGAGAGAGAGGAGAGATATTAGAAAATAAAACTGGAATCAACCAATTACACGGTACAAAAGTAATCCCATTATCCACTCCCATGAGGCCACTTTGCTGGTATCAAATCAAGTAGCTCGGAAAACCACATAATCACGACCATTCACTTACAGCAATCATCAATCCCTCCACTAAACCAATAATCCATCCACTTATTTGGTCTATACAACCACAAGTTTCTCAAGTAAGTAATTCACATCGTTATATTTTTCCTTCACTTTACATGCCATGACATGCATATGGGAAAGACGAGACAAGCACTAAAATTAATTTGCTTTTAATAAATACCCATTCACTGCCAACTCTTTTATACATCCACTATAATATTCTTACAAGCATTCTTTAAAACTCTCCCATATATCCACTTGTCAACTCATCCATCCATCCACTTGCCCAGCCATCCTCTTCACTCTAAATGTAAAGTACTACATATCGGATACCTAATTGAGAAAGCAAACTATTCGATGAATGGCACTCAGCTTAAGAATGTAAACAGAGAAACCGATCTGGGAGTAACAATATCGAGTAACCTAAAACCGAGTCAACAATGTTCAGAAGTTGTTAAGAAGGCAAACAAAATAATTGGCTTTATAGGCAGGTCATTTGAGCATAAATCCAAAGACGTTATCCTAACCCTTTACAATTCCTTAGTCCGCCCTCTTCTGGAATACTGCGTTCAATCCTGGTGCCCTTATTACCAAAAAGACAATAAACAAGCTAGAACGAGTTCAACGTAGAGTTACCAAAATGATACCTAGCCTAAAGAACAAACCATACGAAGAGCGTCTTAGAGAATTAAATCTATTCCTTTTATCCCAGCGCAGATTAAGAGGTGACTTATTCAAGTGTTCAAATCATCAAAGGCATCGACATATATGAACTGTAGTAAGTACTTCACTATCGACCAATCTAATTACACGCGGGGGAAGTTGCAAAATTATTGGTAAATCTTTTAACTCAAACGAATCTAAGAATTCTTCTTCAATCGAGTTGTCAACTTGTGGAATGGGCTTCCCCGAGACGTTATAGACTGCAGCACTGTTGATTCATTTAAACTCCGCCTAGACAAATATCTCGCATCAAACCCGCGACTGACTGCGTTTGTAAATGAATAACTTTATTTTATCCTCCCCTCAGTTACTAACCCATATGTCCCCTACTAACTTCCTAGTACTGCCACGGACATTAGTTCCCTTTCCAATGTTCCCTTACCCACTCTAAACCACTGTTTGGACACTTGATCCTCAGTGTTTTGGAGGACAAGCAGCCTAGAAGGGTCACTAGACCTGTTGTTGCTTGATTTCCTTTGTACTCCTTTGTACTCTACCATCCTTCTTTATAATTGGACCTCCCACGGCGTGTGATCTTTGTTTACCACGCTAGATTGTGAATGTGATATTTCCTTCTGTACTTGCATTTAAAGTACCGTACACACCATTAAATCACCAACCACTACACAAGCAAACCCAGCAATGTAAGCGCCGACCCACCTGTGCAAAATACTCACTCATCCAACTACAGATTCATTCAACCACCCAGTCACATGCAGGTCTGCAATTCAACACTCCCACCCGCACCACCATAATGTTTAGTACCGTACCGTACTCACCCAACAGCCCACCCACAGACCAAGTCACCCTCCCATCTGCAATTCTACCCTCCACCCACCTACCCACCCACACCTCCGACCATCTATGCCACCACTCATCCATCCATTCAAAAATCTAACCAGCTATTCACCCAAGCAATATAATCCACCATACATTTCATCTACACCCTTTAATAACTCATATATTCACTGTCCCACCTATTCATCTGTTACTCCTCCACCCCCTTCCATTCCCTACCCACCTATTCAGCCACCCGGCCGCTCCTTCGCCCATCTAACATTTCCTCTACCTCCCACCACGTATGTTTCCCTTGACCTTACTGTAGTAGATAGTGCTTACTCTTGATTAACACCAGTCCATTTATTAAGATTAGGGACTTTTCAAAATGCGATGTACCGGTATAACTCATTGACCTGAAACATGTTGCAAGTCAGTAGGTAAAACTGTTTTACTGCAAATAGTTATACCTCTCTCTCTCTCTCTCTCTCTCTCTCTTCTCTATATGCTGATTGATCTCTCTCTCTCTCTCCTCTCTCTCTCTCTCTCCTCTCTCTCTCTCTGTCTCTCTCTCTCTCTATCTCTCTCTCTCTCTCTCTCTATATCTCTCTCTCTCTCTCTCTCTCTCTCTCTCTCTCTCTCTCTCTCTCTCTCTCTCTCCTTCCTTTAGTGGGCAAAAACAAACAGACCTCTTATAAAGAGCGATGAAAAGGTAGGACAGAAAGTTACAAGGGGTTACACAGAATGGCTAGGATCTCAGAGGCCTTACGGTATATTCCAGTTAATAAATACAGTAATTTTATAATAAAAATAAGCTGCTTAAAACAAAACCTGTGTGTAAAGTTATTGCAAGGTGTCCACTACACAATAATATATGCTCTCGTCGCAAAATGTAATACTAATGAACTACCGGTACCGGTACTTGCAACCTACGGGTACCTTATTTTTGTCTCAGGTGGTGTAAATACTGTAGCTTATTCAGGTTCAGTCCTCGTATTTAACCGTGTTACTTCTAGCTTAAAAAAAAAAATAGAGAGAGAGAGAGAGAGAGAGAGAGAGAGAGAGAGAGAGAGAGAGAGAGAGAGAGAGAGAGAGAGAGAGAGAGTGTGGGTGTTGACACAAGAAACTGCTAACACGTTGAAGAGGGACCCACTGTGTACAACGGAGTACAAAGGAAATCAAGCAACAACAGTTCTAGTGACCCTTCTAGGTTGCTTGTCCTCCAAAACACTGAGGATCAAGTGTCCAAACAGTGGTTTAGAGTGGGTAAGAGAACATTGGAAAGGGAATTACTGCCCTGGAACTAATGTCCGTGGCAGGATTAGGAAGTTAGTAGGGGACAGATGGGTTAGTAACTGAGGGGGGGATAAAATAAAGTTATTCATTTACAAACGCAGTCAGTCGCGGGTTTGATGCGAGATATTTGTCTAGGTGGAGTTTAAATGAATCAACGGTGATGCAGTCTATAACGTTTCGGGGAAGGCCATTCCACAAGTTGACAACTCGATTGAAGAAGAAATTCTTAGATTCTTCTTCTTAGATTCGTGTGACTTAAAAGATTTACCAATAATTTTGCAACCGTTTCCCCGCGTGTAATTAGATTGGTCGATAGTGAAGTACTTACTACAGTTCATATTGTCGATGCCTTTGATGATTTTGAACACTTGAATTAAGTCACCTCTTAATCTGCGCTGGGTTAAAGGAAATAGATTTAATTCTCTAAGACGCTCTTCGTATGGTTTGTTCTTTAGGCTAGGTATCATTTTGGTAACTCTACGTTGAACTCGTTCTAGCTTGTTTATATCTTTTTGGTAATAAGGGCACCAGGATTGAACGCAGTATTCCAGAAGAGGGCGGACTAAGGAATTGTAAAGGGTTAGGATAACTTCTTTGGATTTATGCTCAAATGACCTGCCTATAAAGCAAATTATTTTGTTTGCCTTCTTAACAACTTCTGAACATTGTTGACTCGGTTTTAGGTTACTCGATATTGTTACTCCCAGATCGGTTTCTCTGTTTACATTCTTAAGCTGAGTGCCATTCATCGAATAGTTTGCTTTCTCATTTAGGTATCCGATATGTAGTACTGTACATTTATCCGCATTGAAACTCATTTGCCAAATTTGGGCCCAACATGACAATTTATCTAGATTGTGTTGCATATCGTCAACTTGTTCTTTTGAGAGTACGCTATTTGCAATTTTTGTATCGTCAGCAAATTTTGAGATTGTACAGGTGAGACCCTCATCTATGTCGTTGATGTAAATTAGAAAGAGAATTGGTCCTAGTACCGATCCCTGGGGTACCCCGCTACTTACATTGGTCCATTTAGATGCCTTACCGTTTATGACTACTCTTTGCTTTCTGTCGCTGAGCCAATTTTCTATCCATTTCAACACACCGTCTTGTATTCCATGCGCTTTTAGTTTTAGCAGTAAACGTTTGTGGGGAACTTTGTCAAAGGTCTTTTGAAAATCAAGGTATATAATATCTACAGCTTTACTCTCATCGTAGAGGTTGAGGATATCGTGGAAGAAATTAAGAGGTTTGTTAAACAGGAACGTGTGTTACGAAAGCCGTGTTGAGTATCTTTAAGTATGTTATTTTCCTCTAAGTGATTTACGAGTCTGTCTCGTATGACCGTTTCTAGCATTTTACATACAACTGAGGTTAAGCTAATTGGACGATAGTTACTGGGTAGGGACTTGCTGCCTTTTTTGAATATCGGTGTTACGTTGGCTAGCTTCCACTGATCAGGCATAGTTCCAGACTGCAAGGATTTATTGAATAGTAATGTCAGTGGTTTGGAGAGCTCATCCTTAGCTTCCTTTAGAACTCTAGGCGAGATTGTATCAGGTCCAGGCGTTTTATTTACCTTGAGTTTATCTAAACAATTCGTGTGTGCGTGTGTGCGTGCGTGCGTGTGTGTGTGTGTGTGTGTGTGTGTGTGTGTGTGTGTGTGTGTATGTGTGTATGTATGTATGTATGTATGTATGTATGTGTGTGTGTGTGTGTGTGTCATAGATAGATATGCAGGATACAGCAATATACGGACAGGCATTACATATATACATCATCCTGACTGACCGTGGTTTGATTCATAGTAAGGGTTTGACCATATTATATTTATGTACATAGTAGATACCATAACTAATGTGAAATATTGAGATGTATAACCTACATACAATTGTTAACGTTCGTGTCCATTATTTTGTAATAGCTCAGATAGGGTTGCCTATTGACAGTTGTATTACGGTACCGGTATATACCGGTAATATACATATTGCCATATCACTGCCCCACCACATCACTGTCTAATATCATTACTTGACACATATAGATAGAGATAGATGGATGAATGAATAGATACCGTAGATAAACAAACATATGAGTATATACCGGTACATATATTCTTCTTCTTCAGAGCTCTCACAGTGCGGCGAATGTGAGGCACCCGCCTTTCAACACAGTCCCACTCCTATTCTGTCCAACTTTCTAACCCAAAAAATTAACAAATTCTGTCTTTCTATTCAATAAATGAACTCTGGAACTCTCTCCCTCAATCAATCTTTCCTTCATCCTATGACTTAAAACTTCGTGTGTCCAGGCATTTTGACCACAACGTCCTTTGAATTTGGCTTTCTGTCACTTTTTTGGCTCTGGGGGAGACACTCGTTACAGGCAGCCTGCCTTTTGTCTCCTCTATACACATATAACAAAATATATATACCGTACTGTATAGGCCTATACCCATACCATTATACACAGAATCCTATATTTATGCTGCCCCCCCCCCCCCCCCCCCCCCCCCCCCCCCCCCCCCCCCCCCCCTAAACAGTAAAATCCATATTGATCCCTTGGCTGACATACCGGCTTACCTAGACCCCATCACTCTCACCCACCCTCCTACACTGCTATAATGCAGTGCTATATATGCATTATATCACTGCTATAATGCAGTGCTATATATACATTATATCACTACTCTGTTCTCTTTTATGTCTCTCCCTACCTCTCCACCTGCCTCATCTGGGTCTCTTTATCTCCCCCCCCCCCATCCCCCCCTTCCTCTCCTCCTTCACTACAGTAGACCTTCTACTTACTACTCAGCCAACCCAAGGCGTACACTATAACTACATATAAGGATCCCCCGATTATATAAATCTGAAATACTGCACGTATACAAATAATATATATATATATATATATATATATATATATATATATATATATATATATATATATATATACCGGTATATATATATTTTTTTGTTTTCTATATTCCAACTACTCCCTCTCGGGCATAGGCTGATAGCCTTTACACTCAACCGCTGAACACGGTGAGGCCCGTGAGGTCTTGCTCCAGTCTAGGGAGCGAGACATCGAAGCTTCACGGCTCGAAGCAACTCCATCTCTGAAGCCGCCTCGCCTCTGCGCTTCACAGTCTCATCCCCCACACTCGGACCCTCACTCTCAGAACGCCACCTATTGAGCAATTAACTCACTAGGCATTGCCCTCCTGTAGCATATTTTTGAATATGGGAATATTCATACAATGCTATTTTAATCAGGGAACAATGAGGGTATTTTTTGGGCATTTCGGTGTGCTGTGGTAATATATATATATATATATATATATATATATATATATATATATATATAGTTATATACACAGTATGCCTATACCGTATAATGTAGTACCGGTATAACATGCCTTTCACGTACTCTCATACTACCCCCCCCCCTCCCCTCCGCCCCCTATTATGGTATATTTTTGTTAGGGTTGAAGCCCAATATCTCCTTTAACTCCACTTACCTTCCACCACCTCCACTCTCATACTTACCCCCCCCCCCCCCTCCGCACTCCGCCCCCTCTAGTATGGTATATTTTTGTTAGGGTTGAAGCCCAATATCTCCTTTAACTCCACTTACCTTCCACCACCTCCACTCTCATATTACCCCCCCCCCTCCCCTCCGCCCCCTATTATGGTATATTTTTGTTAGGGTTGAAGCCCAATATCTCCTTTAACTCCACTTACCTTCCACCACCTCCACTCTCATACTACCCCCCCCCCCCCCTCCCCTCCGCCCCCTATTATGGTATATTTTTGTTAGGGTTGAAGCCCAATATCTCCTTTAACTCCACTTACCTTCCACCACCTCCACTCTCATACTACCCCCCCCCCCCCCCCTCCCCTCCGCCCCCTATTATGGTATATTTTTGTTAGGGTTGAAGCCCAATATCTCCTTTAACTCCACTTACCTTCCACCACCTCCACTCTCATACTACCCCCCCCCCCCCCTCCGCCCTCTATTATGGTATATTTTTGTTAGGGTTGAAGCCCAATATCTCCTTTAACTCCACTTCCCTTCCACCACCTCCACTCTCCCCCTCCCCCCTTCTCTCTTCCCTCTCAGACCTCACGGCTCGTTCACTTCCCTTCATTTCAAACAATCCCTCGGTACTCACACTTGTTTGGATACATTCACTTCAAGTTCAATGGCAGTGGGATATTATATAGCAATTCACCACGATGCGATTCAACATTATTTTGCTACTTCAACCACACCTTTGTACTGACCTTTATGAACACATGAACATGAACACACACGCACACACACACACACAGAGCTTCAAAATAGTTCCAAACTCCGTCACAGTAACTACTTACCTTACCTTTTGATACTTTTTGATGTATTCGCCGCTCTTCTAGCGGCACCAAGGAGCGCGACGCCCCTCGTTATGGGTGGTGATTTGGTGCAGTAGACTGTTTGAAGCGACAGCTCGCTCCCTTGCGAGGATGGGCTCGTCTGGCACTTTTTGCAGTTCGACATCTAGGGCTCTCTTGAAGTTGTCTAACGAGATGTCCCTCATGTCTCTTACTCGCCGTGGGAGTTTGTTGAAGAGACGTGGGCCTCTGTGTGATAACCAGCCCTCTCGCAGAGACCCAATAGCACCCCTGTTATTCATCAGGGGTGCTATGGGCTCTCTGCGAGAGGGCTGGTTATCACACAGAGGCCCACGTCTCTTCAACAAACTCCCACGGCGAGTAAGAGACATGAGGGACATCTCGTTAGACAACTTCAAGAGAGCCCTAGATGTCGAACTGCAAAAAGTGCCAGACGAGCCCATCCTCGCAAGGGCTCGTTCGTTTATGCTTCACTAAAATAGTTCCAAACTCCGTCACAGTAACTACTCCCCTTCTTAGTTCGTTTATGCTTCGCTAAAATAGTTCCAAACTCCGTCACAGTAACTACTCCCCTTCTTCGTCTGTTTATGCTTCGCTAAAATCGTAAAACTTGAAATACGTCTCGTAACTTGTAAAAGTTTGCTCCCTTCGTTTTATGATTTACGGCAACGTGAGTGGTGGGAAAGTTAATATTGGGATGTTATACGTAATTCGAGGGGCATAGGGAACAAAGACAGAGATACCGCAGCTATAAAATAGAAACAGAGAGAGAGAGAGAGAGAGAGAGAGAGAGAGAGAGAGAGAGAGAGAGAGAGAGAGAGAGAGAGAGAGCTGTTATCAAAAAGACAGTTTGGTTTATTGAAAGGAAAGTCGGCCTCAGATTTCCTTTTTCTTGTGTACAGCAAGTGGAGTCAGAAGCTGGACGCAGAACAAGAGACGGGAGTGGTTGTTCTTGACACTGTTGGAGCCTTTGATTCAGTCTGGCATGGAGGGCTGATTGCCAAACTCATATCACTGGATATTGACGGCAACCTACTGGCTATTTTAGGTATTTACCTTGAAGACAGAAGTAGCCTATGTTGGTACTAATACAAGGGGAGGAGTCTACACCTTACCATATCACTGCCAGAGTTCCTCAAGGAAGCCTATTAAGAACTCTACTGTGGAATATCTTTGTTGATGAAATTCTACAGTTAGCACCTTCGGCTGTAGCCTATGCTGATGATCTGACCATCAGCAGGAGCTACACAGAGCAAGAGAGAGAGAGAGAGAGAGAGAGAGAGAGAGAGAGAGAGACGCGAGGAGGATTGAGAGAGAGGAGATGAGATGGAGAGAGCGGAGAGAGGGAGAGAGAAGAGCGAGACTCGAGAGAGAGAGAGAGAGAGAGAGAGAGAGATAGTAGAAAGATTAACGATAACATAATTTTATTATATATAATAATCATTTGAGTCTTCTATTGATGACTATCACTCTGTCTTTCCTTTATATTTTTATATTACTTAGTATGAGTTTTTAATTGTTTTTCGTTTAAGTTTTCGCACTTCAATAATATTACATTGTATATGATCATTCTCTGTCTCCTGAAGATGTAATACAAAAAAGGGCTTGGGACTCCGTGTTTATTTTCCTTCCTTCCCTGTGGATATTTAACATATATATATATATATATATATATATATATATATATATATATATATATATATATGAAATACATACCGTAATACTATATCCTGCGTAGGAAGAAAAATAACAAGAAATCGAAGGATATTGGAATAATAATAATAGCCTGTTATTTTCAAGCAAACTTCACTCAATGCATTATTTTAGAAACTGAGTAGTCTAACAGAGTGTAGTAATTATGAACAAAGAAGTACTATATTCATGGTGGCAAGGAAACAAGATACACAAAACGATAAAAAACTACTGGTACTAATTAATATCCGAACGTTAATAAAGAAAACAAGAATAGTTCTATAAACAACAATAAAGAAAAAGCAAGCAGCCAAAATACGGAAAATCACTAAGGAAGCCCAAGGCATAACGTAACAGGTCTAGGAACAATATCAAAACAATACTAAACTCACACACTATAATAAATCACTAAGGAAGCCCAAGGCATAACGTAACAGGTCTAGGAACAATATCAAAACAATACTAAACTCACACACTATAATAAATCACTAAGGAAGCCCAAGGCATAACGTAACAGGTCTAGGAACAACATCAAAACAATACTAAACTCACACACTATAATAGATCACTAAGGAAGCTCAAGGCATAATGTACCTTACCTTTAGATACCTTTGGATGTGTTCGCCGCTCTTCTAGCGGCACCAAGGAGCGCGACGCCCCTCGTTATGGGTGGTGATTTGGTGCAGTAGACTGTTTGAAGCGACAGCTCGCTCCCTTGCGAGGATGGGCTCGTCTGGCACTTTTTGCAGTTCGACATCTAGGGCTCTCTTGAAGTTGTCTAACGAGATGTCCCTCATGTCTCTTACTCGCCGTGGGAGTTTGTTGAAGAGACGTGGGCCTCTGTGTGATAACCAGCCCTCTCGCAGAGAGCCCATAGCACCCCTGTTATTCATCCGGGGGATTTCGCATTCCCAGCCTCTCCTATCACTGAATTTCATGACTATCGGAGTATGTAGGTTTGGTACTAAACCCTCTGCAATTTTCCATGTGTATATTATTAGGTAACGTTCTCTTCTACGTTCCAGTGAGCACAGATTCAGTGCTCTTAAACGCTCCCAATAGTGTAGATGTTTTATCGAACTTATATGCGAAGTGAAATTTATTTGTACACTCTCTACGTCATTTATTTCACCTGCTTTGTATGGGGATGTTAGTACGCTACAGTATTCAAGCCGCGGTAGCACTAGAGATTTGAAGAGCGTTATCATAGGCAATTCACCGCGTGTTTTAAAAGTACGCAGAATCCAACCCGTTAGACGTTTCGCAGCCGCCACTTTGACCTGGTTATGTACTTTGAAACCCATATTTTCAGACATTAATACCCCAAGGTCTTTCACACTGTCTTTCCGTTCTATTATGTGGTTAGATTCTGTTAAGTAATTTGTAATTTCTTTAACACCATTATTATCTCCGTACCGTATTAATTGGAATTTTTCCTCATTGAATTGCATGTTGTTTTCCCTGGTCCACTGGAACACTACATTCATGTCTTCCTGCAGTCGGCCCGTGTCCTCTTGTGTGTTTACTATCTTGCTTAATTTTGTGTCATCAGCAAAAGACGACACCGTACTGTGTCTGGTGTTGGTATCTATGTCGCAAATTAGTATGAGGAACAGAAGGGGCGCTAGCACTGTTCCTTGGGGCACTGAGCTTTTGACATCCGAAGGCTCAGAAGTAACTTGGTTTACTGCTACCAATTGTTTTCGGTTTACGAAGAAATTGTATATCCACCGTCCGATTTTCCCAGTTATACCTTTTGCTTTCAGTTTGTGGGCTATTATACCATGGTCACATTTATCAAATGCCTTAGCAAAGTCGGTGTAAATGACATCCACGTTTTTCTTTTCTTCTAGCGCTTTAAGAATTTTGTCATAGTGTTCCAAAAGTTGTGAGAGACATGATCTTCCCGCTCTGAACCCATGTTGACCGGTGTTGTGTAGTTCATTTGTTTCCATGAATGTTGAAATTTTGCTTCGCAGGACACGCTCGAAAACTTTAATGATGTGAGAGGTTAGAGCTACCGGGCGGTAGTTTTTTGGTAGTGCTTTACTCCCTCCTTTATGCAGTGGGGCAATTATTGCGTTTTTCAAGCTATCTGGTATGTCACCAGTGTCTAGACTCCTTCTCCACATTATAGCCAGGGGTTTTGAGAGGTTTTCCTTACATTTTTTCATTAGGATCGAATTCCATGAGTCCGGGCCTGGTGCCGAGTGGGATGGCATGTTGGAAATGGCCTCTTCTATGTCTTTTGGACCGAAATCAATATCCAGCATCTGAGGGGTTTCCGTGGGGGAGGTTTCCATGAAAAATATATTTTGGTCTCTGATGACTTTTGTTTCATCAGGCTCACTGAATGCCATTTCATACTGCCTGCTTAAGAGTTCGCTCATTTCCTTTTTGTCCCCTGTGAAAGAGCCGTCCCCTTTGCTCAGTGGGCCGATGTTTGATGTTGTTTTAGCCTTTTGTTTGGCGTATGAAAAGAAATATTTGGAATTTTCCTTTATACCTGCAATAGCTTTCCTCTCCTCTTCCATATGTTGTAGTTCATATGATATTCTTAGCCTTTGTTCAATTTCCACAATTTCTCTATCTATTTCGACCTTTTGCCTATCCTGTAGATTTTGATGTGTGCGTCTTTGTGTGAGTAATTTTCTTCTTCTGTACAGCCTCCTCCTTTCCCGATCTTGTTTGCTTCTTCGTTTTGTTTGTCTTGCAGGTATATGGTGGCTACAGATTTGGGTCATGGTTTCTGTTATTAAGACTAGACATTCTGCTGGTGTCAGGTTATCCATTAAATCTTCCCAGTCTATTTCCTCCATTTCTTGATTTACCTCTTCCCACCTAATGTTTTTGTTATTGAAGTTAAATTTACTGAAGGGGCCGGTTTTTGTTCTCGATTCTGAGGTTGTCTGTACATTTTCTAAGGTTGTTTTGATCTCAATTAATTTATGATCTGAGTATGTTGTGTCCGATATGTTAATGCTGTGTACTAGAGAGTCGTTGTTAGTGAAGACCAGGTCTAAGATATTGTTTTCCCGTGTGGGTTCAGCAATATGTTGGGTAAGACTAAAAAAATCACAAAGTTCAAAAAGCTCTCTCGTATTAGTATTTGCTTCTCCGGTGTTATTTGCCACTAACTGGTTTTCTAGTTGTCTCCATGTAATGTTTGGTAGGTTAAAGTCTCCTAGCCATATAATATTTGGTGTTGGGTTCCCCAGGGTTTCCACTTCTGATTTTATTTTGTTGAGCTGGGTTTTGAATTCTTCTCGGGATGAGTCTAGAGGCCTGTATGTAACAATAACTGCTAAATTTAGGGATTCTATTTTAACTCCAAGTATTTCCACTACTTCATTACTGTTATTTAGGAATTCAGTACATATCAGTGAGTCATGTATGTACAAGGCTACACCTCCATGTGATCTATGCGTTCTGTCCGCCCTATGTAGGTTGTAACCAGGAATCCATACCTCACTATCTTCCTGATCTTTAATGTGAGTTTCTGTGAGAGCCGCAAATATAGCGTTTCCTTCTTCTAGCAGGCCCCTAATAAATGGTACTTTGTTTGTGGTTCTATTTTTTAGGCCTTGGATATTTGCAAACAAGATTGGGGAGGGATTGTTTGGAGTACTATGTGTACCTAATAGTCTTCGGGATGTATTGGCCACTCTTGGGAGGCCAGGAGGTGCTCGAGGTGTTCTATGTGCTCTTCCATCTCCCTCAGTCTCTTCATCTTCATCTGCCCTTTCCCTCCTTGCCTTTTTCCTCTGTCTCGTCCTCGCATAGCTAGAGAGTTTTTTGGGCTACCATTCGTGTTAGGTCTAGCATATCTCCAAGTCCCTTTAATATGAAAAGCTGGGCATTTCATATTGTAGCAGGTCTTGTTCTCAAGTGATGTCTTGCAAAGGGATGGGTGGTGGTATTTGCAGGTTTCACCAAATCTACATTTTCCATGACTGGTTATGTTGTTGCAAATTTTGGGATGAGCAAATCTACATGAATTCCCATTATATTCGCCCTTTTGACCAAAGTAGCACCTTCTTTCCAGATAATATCTGCACACTGGTGTAGACAACCCCAGTAGGTGTGGCTGGGGCTGCAAGGGGTTATGTGGTGAGCTAAGTGTGGTTGTGGGTGATAGTGGGCTTGGTGTATGGGTGGGCGAGTCCTGCAGGGGGGTGGAGTTACGGGTCGGTTGTAGGTGGGCAGGTGGCAGTGGTGAGGGGGGAGACGATGTGGAAGGGGAGCCTGATATGGGGGCTTGTTGCATCCTACGTTCATCCTGCAAATGTATTTGATCAACAGCAGTAGGGTGGTCAATGGCCATAGATGGGATTAATGTGGGTGTTTTCTGGGTCTGGGGAGATGTGCGGCAGGGTTTGTGGATATGTAGGGTGCGAAAGGTTGTTGTTCGGCAGGCGATGTGTGTTGATGTGCAGGAGGCAATGTGGGCATTATCATGGGAAGGTGTGCGTGTGTGGGTTGTGATATTTGTACGGGCCCTGAGGCCCCAATAGTTCCCCATTTTCTGTGAAAGGTAGCCATGTCTTGGCTATATTTCAGTCTATCTTCTACTTCTGTATTTTCTACAGTCTGTATGATTTGCCATGTGATATCGAAACAACTATCGCAGAAATGGAGGTTCTTCCCTCTTGTATTGTACGCCTCATTTATTGGTGTCAATCCTATGCAAATCCAGTGGTATGGTTGCTTGCATATCCGACATGCGGTGCCTTTATGCATGTGTATATTCATCTTACAACTCTTACAGTTGTCTCTGGTAAACATTTTTGTTTGTTTTTTTGTTTTTGTTTTTGTTTTTACACCCGCCCTTACATGGGGGAGAGAGAGAGAGGGGGGGGGGCTTGGAGGACAAGGAGGTGTTTGTTACGCGGTTTGTGGGGAGTGGGGGGGGGGGGAGTG
Source organism: Paralithodes platypus (assembly GCA_032716605.1). NCBI lineage: Eukaryota > Metazoa > Arthropoda > Malacostraca > Decapoda > Lithodidae > Paralithodes > Paralithodes platypus. Next base: position 31,495,434 of record CM064480.1, read on the forward strand.
CCACTCGTTTTGTTTAAACTTTAAGTAACTTTAAGTAACACTTTCAATAATTATCTTATGAAACAGAATTCTCACTGCCCTAACCACTTTTCCCGTTTTTGGTCGACTGTTTAGCGGAATATACGGCACTCTAGGAAAATAACGAACTTTCCAGGCTACCTATATATAGTATCTATTTTAATTTTCATATTTTACCTATCAACTTGATTCAACACTGCTCAGGTTCGAATTTTCACCACATTTGGTTGCGTGGGAGATCTTTCTCTCCAATAACGTCACTTCTAACCTGCGATATGGTCGAGAAATAATCTGCACTGATTTAATTTGTTTATTTATATATTGTTTTTCTCTGTTTGCTATTATTTACGATTTTTGTTTTGTCGGTACCCTTTCCTGTCGAGGTTAAGTTTCGCTTTTGGTAAAATCGTATAGGGAGAGGGGAGGGGACGTGTCCAGGAGAGCGAGGGGATATATGTGTTTATGGTCTTTGCGCACCGAGGGTATTTTGTTTACAGCATACGTCCTGTTCCCAAGCTAAAAGTTAAAAGTTCCCCTGACTTTAATTCTCTGTATTATACTTTCCTAGTTTATTTACGTGATATACGATGTTCACTACCGGTATCACTTTTAACTTAGGCTTCCTATTTTCCCAGACCTGTAACAGGTCTAGGAACAATATCAAAACAATACTAAACTCACACACTATAATAAATCACTAAGGAAGCCCAAGGCATAACGTAACAGGTCTAGGAACAATATCAAAACAATACTAAACTCACACACTATAATAAAGTCACTGGCAATGTTTTAAACACAATTAATCCTATTTGGTATTACAGAATAGTTAAGGGAAAGGTAGTCTCAAAATACCTCGACTTGTGATAACCGTGTAATATAAGAATACTCTCACATTTAACATTTCAGATGGACATATCAGGAAAACCATCTTCAAATAATAATAAACTTAATAATAAAACATATGACTAGAAATAAATCTCGAGAACAGAAAACAAGATTGAATGGTTACGGTAGCCTGAGAAAATCCTTGAATTGTGATATCTATACATTTAGGGTTAAAAAGAACCACAGAGTGTTCACAAATCACATCTACCAGCTTATGAAAAACACTTATATATATATATATATACAGTATATATATATACCAATATATATATATATATATATATATATATATATATATATATATATATATATATATATTATATATATATATAGCCTATGTATATGACACCTATAATAATCTACCTCCAGTTTAGTTGCAAATACCAGGACAAAATATTCTAAAAATGTTGCCAGAATGAAGTTGTGAACCAAAAGTTGATAACCCAGAGGAGTGCGAGTGTCTCCACCAAAGTGGCGAAGCTGGTTATAATATAAGACAGGGACAAGGAGGACTTCTGTCGGCCCCCTTTCACTCAACACATTAAGACCATTCTCAAGTTTCATTATTATTTTTTATTTTTTTGTTTTTATTTTTTTTAATATGGTCATCCAATTTCATTATTTCTGGTATTATTGTGTATGCATTATTCTTTATCACTTTTTACACCGGTTAAATTAATTTAATATGCCATGAAACTAATTCATATAACATACACACTACTACAATGCATGCACAAATTTTACATAATCTGTCTACTTAAAGTACCGATATCTGATAGATTATTATTGGGTTTGCATACAAATGAAGAAAGGCAATACAAACCGATGAAAACAAATTCTAACCACCTATTGGCGTCCATTATTCATGAAATATTTATATAATTAAAGTCTTCAATAGCTGTAGATTCTGGGTATAAGTGAATGCTGAAAAATATTAATTTTGCATTGTGAGTGAATAATTGTCCAGTAATATGCGTTAATAAGTGTCCTAGAAGAACCACAACCACAGAAGTTTGGGACCAACCACGTTAACGACCGATAACTATTCCTAATTGGAAGTGGTAAAAAACAGTGAAATTGTATCCCCGTCCAAGCCATTGAGCAGAATGATACACAGATTGGCCCAAACCTGAAAGTCGAGGGAAGGGTATAGATTGGCATCGTGAAGAATATTCCGTTGGCCAGACTCAGTTCTATAATAACTATAACATCTTTGTAAACATACTACCTATAAGGACAGGTTAGTTACCGCAAAATATCTATATGATCAGGTAAAAAAATAATAATCATAACCTAGAACATCATAATGACAACTGGGGCCTATTGAAGTTGTCCAAATCATTAAATAAACAAGGTATCAGGTCATTGGTTTTTAAATTAAATCAGGATCGCACCCATCAAAAGTTTAAATCATTATAACTACCGGGTACCCCTATCTTATACAAATACCACTTTGATTCATGAAAGATAATTGTTTTCATTAATATACAGTAAAGACCAAAGCATGTGATAATTACTAACTCTTGATATGGAAGGTTCTAGATTAATTATACGATCAGGTAAGGACTCGCTATCCCTATAACTATAATCACTTACCGACTTATTCATCTATACCGGTAGCCTACTCTAAATTATACGTTGTATGTTTGAGTGTTGTTATGTAGTGTGGGTGTGTGTGTGTGTGTTTTTTTTTTAAAGGTACAATCATTTTCCTCGCCTTAACCCATTGGCTGCGGCTATGTTTGGGCTATTTAGGGCATATTCAGGCACTCCTGAATGATAAATCAAGCATCTGCATTAAATGAAGTGTATTCTGCCGAAAACTAGACGAAAATAGCTTCAAAATTACACCAGAACGGGCCCCGTACGTGGTCTGGTTCACCCGCAGTGGTGCCAGTGAAATGCGGGAAACCCGCTATTTGGTAGCACACGCTCGCTTGGCTATACTGCTGTGAGACACAGAGAGAGACCCGCGCGAGACACAGTGTACCTCAGTGAGCCGCTCGGTGCTCTGAGGGTCGGAGGTGGGCCCCTCACGCTCCCGCCCACTGACACTCGATTTTTACGTTTTTTACAGGCTTTTAAAGCCTGGAAATTGATGTAACTTGCCAGGACGTTCCAGAATGTCACCCGCAACGAAAGGGTTAATTAATCTGCTATTACAAAGATTGTGTACCAAAATATGTTGTTTATTAAGATAACTTGGTATTAACATGATGCAGAAATATGTCATTAATTTCCATTAAGTATCGAGATAGCAGCAATTACACGATTTCCTTTTTCGACGAGTTAAAACAGACTACTAGTTTAGTAGGGTACCGATATAAAGGTCGTTCTGAGAAAATATGGCCACCTTATAATTGTGTTAGCCGAGACTAAAACAGAGGGAAGTACACAACTATACAGAAGCTACAGTACCTACTATTATAATATTTAGCTAAACCAGAAACACTTGGAATTAAAGGATTACCGGTACCTGAAAAATTAAGGAGACAACTATGTATATACAAACAGTATAGGCAAAAAAGAAAACAAAAATGCCCTAAATATTCAAATATACCCGGTATACTATAAAATATGAAAATGTGGGGAAGAAATGGAAGGCCTACCGCATACACAAAGAAAGTAAACAAACAACGTAAGACTGGGGAGGTAAAATTCTGGCGAATAAGAAAGACGTACGAACACGCAAGGGAAATGTAGTGAAAGTGAAAGGAAAGTAATTCCCACCAGATGGTATATAAAACCCGGACATAAAGAGGAATAACAAGTGATAAATGAATACAAAAATCATAAGTTATTAATATGGTCAGTGAAGGAGGGAAGTTGAGACAAACAAAACACTCCAAGGTAGTTCCTAGAGTTACTTTATCTGTTAACTGAAGGGGAAGGAGCCCGGGGCGGAGGTGACAGACGGGAAGTAGGGGAGAACGTGGAACAGACGGAGTGGAAAGGGAAGGGAAGGGAAGGGAAGGAAGGAGGCGGTGGAGGATTATAAAGATATATAAAGGAATGGAAGGAGGAGGAGACATAGACACAAGGATAGGGCAAAAATGGAGACACAGGTGGACACAGAATGTAGAGAATATGGTGGGGGAGGACATGCAACAGTGGAAAAGGAAGCTACTGGATGGGAAGGGAGAAGATACAATAAAGAGGAGGGAAGGGACAACAGGGCAAGTAGTAAGGAAAGGCAGATATAGGAAGTGAAGGCGATAGAGTGGACAAAAGGCTTGAAGGAACAGGAAAGGAAGGAAGTGAGATGGAATAGACAGGTTGTAGAGGTAAGGGAGAAGAGGGGTAGGGAAGAGACATATTGGGAAAGGAAACAACGGAAAGGGAGGGTAGAGGTAGATTGGCGAGAGGATTGGATGGAAGGAAAGAGAAAAGAAGGAAAGGAAAAGTAAGTGAAGGCAATACATGAAAACGGGAAGAAGGAAAAATAAAGGAAGGCGATAGAATGGTGGAAAGGGAAGGGTGTGGATTAAGTAGAGAGGTTGGACAGGTATGGGGAGGAAGGGGATGGAATAGATAAATAAGGTACCCGGTAGGTAGAATATAGAAAGGAAGGGAAGAGAAGGTGGAAAGGGAAGTTAATGGCTTAAACAGAAGTTCGGAAGGCAATAAATTACTAGGAAAAGCAAATGAAGATAAAATAAATATATATCGAACTAGATGCAGTACCGTACTGAACAGAATTAAAGAAGGGTCAGAAAGAAAACGAATAAATGGAGCAAGGTAGAGAAATAACATTAACAAGAAAAACTAATTTAATAATAAATAATATCAGAAATAACAATGAATGCATGAATGAAGAAAGCTACAACAATAATATATAACCAACTGAAATTAACGCGCGCATGAAGGGAAACATTTCAAATTACTAATGACAAACAATAAAAATGAATAAAACTTAAATAGTAAACACAAAAACTACCAAATGAAAGCAGAACTCCCACACTGTCTGACCGCTCTCTCCACACCCAAGGACGTCTGTAAAAACACTCTGAAGGAGATATCACAACAGCGCTTTTACCGTCAACTTTCTAGTCTCAACATTTGTCTACCAAGATTTCTGTGAACTTCAGCACTAATATCGGAAACCTAAGCTGAAGATACCGTCGATGTATTTCGCTGACCTAATCAATATAAAAGGTTTTACTCATACGCTGCCAGTGCCAGACCAGTATTGAAGATACATGTTGAGGGAAAAGGTGTTCGTGTGAAATCGGCTTTAACACAGCTATACAGTAATAGAGTCACTATCCATGGGTGTCCTTACTTCACAGGCTGGTGAGAAGTCTATATCCAACTTATGAAAGGTTAACCCTCTCAGCTTTCACTTTATTCTGAATTTCTGGCTACTATTAGACGATTGTATCAAGTTTTGAATGGGGGTGTGGGAGTCAAATTGCTAATTGAGATCGAATTTACCTCTTTGAATTTTAATATCCTTCTTAAACTGCATAAAAGCACTTATTGATAATGAGAATAAACTGCGAAAAGGCCCCTTTGGCTCTCTTGAGTCTAAGCAAGCGAACAGAGGCAATATTAAAATAGGTGAACCCATGGTTGTCTCAATTGTAATGTTCATTTGTAATGTTCAATTGTAATGTTTATTCAAATAGGTGAACCCATGGTTGTCTCAATTGTAATGTTCATTTGTAATGTTCATTCAAATAGGTGAACACATGGTTGTCTCAATTGTAATGTTCATTTGTAATGTTCAATTGTAATGTTCATTAAAATAGGTGAACACATGGTTGTCTCAATTGTAATGTTCATTTGTAATGTTCATTTGTAATGTTCAATTGTAATGTTCATTCAAATAGGTGAACACATGGTTGTCTCAATTGTAATGTTCATTTGTAATGTTCAATTGTAATGTTCATTCAAATAGGTGAACACATGGTTGTCTCAATTGTAATGTTCATTTGTAATGTTCATTTGTAATGTTCAATTGTAATGTTCATTCAAATAGGTGAACACATGGTTGTCTCAATTGTAATGTTCAATTGTAATGTTCATTTGTAATGTTCAATTGTAATGTTCATTCAAATAGGTGAACACATGGTTGTCTCAATTGTAATGTTCATTTGTAATGTTCAATTGTAATGTTCATTTGTAATGTTCAATTGTAATGTTCATTCAAATAGGTGAACACATGGTTGTCTCAATTGTAATGTTCAATTGTAATGTTCATTTGTAATGTTCAATTGTAATGTTCATTCAAATAGGTGAACACATGGTTGTCTCAATTGTAATGTTCATTTGAGACAAAAATTGAAAAATACAAACGATCAAAAAGAAATATTGAAAGACATATAGTAGAATCATACTATTTTGTTACTTCTATAAATATCAAATGTTTCAAAGGGAGAACCAATCATCGGATACCGGTACTTATAATGAACTTGTTATAGGACAACACTCTACAAATTGTGCTATTCAAAAAGGCGGTACCAGCAAACATAATTGAATAATGGTCGGTTTAAAAGTACATATAAAGGATTGAAAACTTACCGGTACTAACGTATTATTCTTGTTACAGTGCTACACAATGTTTACAGTGTAGAACGGATTTCTATGGTAGTCACCAATTCCACATCTTGGCAAATTTAGGTTTTGTTATGTTCGAATCAGTTCCAGAGGGTTCTATTATGTTAGTATAGGCTACCCGGTACGTTAGATTGGCAAAGGCTAGGTTAGAGTTAGATTACAATGAAATTAGAGTGGGTTATATTATGCAAGGTTAAGTTAGGAATAGGACTTTCTCCGACGTTAGGTTAGTGATGTTCAGGTAGTTTAGTGAAGACTATCACATAGGGTTGAACTGACCAGTAGGTTGAGTTGACATAATACGGTACAGCCATTGCCGAGCTACGCTGCCTACTGTACAGTCACGCTCAAAGCCTCAATAGTTTAAAGTAAATTATCTCGAGTAAAAAGAAAAGCGATTATAACAAAATATTTATATTAAAGTATGGTGGAAATGTATTGAGTGAGTTAATGCGACCCTGATCTACTGCACCTCTGGTACAAGCCATTGTTTAGGGAGAGGTTGGCGACCAGAGAGCATGAGTGAGCTATATTAACCTATCCATTGTAGACTCCAGTCTGGGCCAATATAAGTACACTATAAGTATACACTGTATTACAGTCTATAAAGCTTCCCTGGGACTTACGTGGCCCCTTTACACCACAACTACAAATAATCATACACACACACACACACAATATTATACAGGATATATATATATATATATATATATATATATATATATATATATACGCACACTCATATACTGTATACACACACGCACGGTACATGCCGTAATAATACACAGGACTACACACACTGAAGTCGAGATCAAATTTCGTATTTTACCAGCATAGCTAAAAATACTTCAAAATATATGAATATGAATGTATGATTGTGAGGGAAGGAAGCTGTAGACCATTTTACTGTGTACATAGTGTGGATATATGGAGCGTGAATCAACATAACAGAGCTGTCCGCTGCGTCATGTAAAAGAGGGCACGTCAAGTGGGGATTTTATTTGTATTGCCGGTGTTCACTACTGTGGTAAGTCGAGCTATTCATAAACTATTGTAACTTCTGTACATCATTATCAAATTACAGTAGCCTTTATTAACCCCTTCTGTACCGGCGACGGCTTTCTAATTATATTCTGGCTATATTTAGACGGTTTTATTCAGTATAATAAGAGGTTCAAGCAAGTAAGAGGCTTCGAACTATCTCGCTTAGCCCCTTTTACTACCACAGATCCTTCTTAAACTGCACAAAATCGCATAAATATAGCCAGGATAGCATTATAAAGACGTCGCCGGTACAGAAGGGGTTAAGCAGCATAAAATTATCAAATATAAGTACTACAAGCGGCAGATTTCTAAACATTACAAATATATAAATCTTTTGTCTCTTGAATCAAATCTATTAAACTAACAGTTATCACATGCTTTCATTAGTTAAATTTGAGGGTGTTTGGTGTTCGGAGTGAAATTAATTAATTAATTAAGATTATAATATATATATATATATATATATATATATATATATATATATACTGTATAAATAGAACACTTAATTGAAACAAAAATTATACACATAATGAGTGCTCCAATCGTGTATGTGTTGAATTTAATAATTAAACCGACTGACACTGTGAATGTGTAACATTTGTTACAATTAATTATCACATTTTAGTGTAGTTACCAACTCAACACCACAAAACTAATGTTTAACCCTTACAGTTCACTATGATGAAATATCATTACATTTTACCTAACATTAGATGATAATTGGAAGGCCCTCTAAGAATCAGAGGCAAAGTCCATCTTAACCCGGGAACTGCGGGGAGACTCTTAAGAGTTCCCCCGGCGGACTGCGGGGAGACTCTTAACCCCTCCAACCCGGATGGGCTCTTGAACGCCCATAACAACCTCGGCCCAAGCAACCCGGAAGGGCTCTTGAACGCCCATTGCTTGCATGCGTGCTTTCGAATGCCGCGCGTACATTTTCGGTATCGTGGGACGGTAGGTGGCGCCACCAGGCGTAAACTCCGCCACAGCAACAGTATCTACCCCGACGCCATCATGGACAGTACGCCAAATAGTGATTCCGCTGTGTCCGATACCGTGCTTCCTACGACGCCCTTGCTTGTTCGTCGCGCCTTACCCCGACGCCATCGCCTAAATGTGTTATCTCCCGGAGGTATTGAGATGACATTGAGACTTTATGAGCGAGCTGATGCCAAGCATAATGTTGATGATGAAGTCAGTGACGACTCCAGTAATTATAAGTCGAGTGATTATGGCCATGAGAGTGATAAAGAAGAGCAATTCCTGGGATTTGCGAGAGAACATGACAGTGATGAGAGTGATGAAAGTGATGTACCAGTTGTTGAGGAAGCTGGTTTACCTAAAGACAGTGAACTTGAGAGAGTGAGCGAGTGGGAGAGTTCAAGGTCACTCACCAAATTTCGCTTAAGTGACACGACGCCAAGCCCTTCCCCAGGTAAATCGCCTTTCAAGCTACATTTGTATAAGCAGAAAATACTTGAGAAGGCGGCCGCGGCAGCTAGGGAACAAGCAAAACTACTTGGTGAGGATGAGGCTGTGAGTGAGGGTCAGCGTGGTGACCCTTCTCGTCCGCCATTGTCTCCCTTATCTACCCACGCCACCCAAGATGACCCGGATGCCCCGCATTCTTCCCCACCACCCCCACCATTGCCAAGGGTTGAGGACCCCACACTTTCGGCCTATTTGCCTCCTAGGTCCCCCGACAGGAGACATACTGCTGCCGAAAAGGGGAAAGGTAGGAAATATACCAAGAAAATTAAGAAAAGTAAGAGAGTTTTGTTCGAGGCTCCCGCGGCGTCCACCCCGGCCGGCCCCAGCCATACGTCCCCGCAACTTTCCCCACGGTCCTCCCCACCTCTCCCGCCTTCAACATGTCTTCCTAAAGAAGTCTTTGAGCTCGCATCACCAATACCTGGCCCTAGTGACAGTGAAACATTGCTTTCTGTCACTCGTCGCAGGCCAAGGAGCCCGGGACCTCGGGGGACACAGCCTCACCTGCCACTCCTTCCCCACCTCGCCCACCCGCACGCCGCCCACGCATCACTGGTTCCCCGCCAGATTATGTGGGGGCCACTGATGATGAAGGGCACCTCTCTCAAGACTCTGGCCATGATTACATAGGTCCACCGTCAGGGCAAGATGACCACTCTGACGATGACTATATGGACATCGACGACCCTCGACCCATCCGCTTGGCCCGGCGTCGTGCTGCCCGTCGTGCTGCCCACCGCCCTGGCCGCCGCCCTCGCCGCCCTAGGGCGCGCGCCTCCCGAGTTGGCCGTGGGCGTGCTGGGCCACCAGCTGGAGCTCCTCGTCAGCGTAGACAAGACCCATTCTACGTTTTTCAGTGGCAAGACGTAGTTGATGAGGATGCATACAACCCTGATGTGCCAGCTTTTGATGAGGTACTGGAGGGTTCAGGCGTTACCCCCAATTTTCCTGCAGGCCCCAATGCTCCACCACACGAACTGTTTGAGGCCTTCTTTGATGAGGAGGTGGTAGGCTATGTTGTCAAAGAGACAAATAAGCAGCACCAATTCCAGGTCCACTTTTTGGGAAAGGTGACCAAGGGCCACATGAGGCAGTGGACCCCAGTGACTCATAAAGAGTTCATGGTGTTCCTGGCACTCACCATGCTAATGCCTCATGTCAAGAAGCATAGGTTGCCTGACTATTGGATCACCAATGATCTGATATCCACCCCTGCCTTCGGGAAATATATGTCTCGCGACCGGTACCTTGATATCCTCGCAGCGCTCCATCTTGTCACCAACCTTGACGTCCACCTCCCAGACAAGCTGTGGAAGATTAGGACGTTGTATGAGATGATGCGAGAACGCTTCACCTCCTACTTCAAGCCCTTCCGCAAGGTCGTCATTGACGAGTCTCTTGTGCTGTTCCGGGGAAAACTCAGCTTCCGGCAGTACATCCCCTCAAAAAGACATCGCTTTGGCATAAAATTCTTTGTGCTGTGCGACTGCCAAACTGGCTATGTCCTGGACTTCCTGGTCTACAGCGGGAAGGAAGGGGACTTGCTTGTGGACCCCCTCATTGGCTTTGGCGGAGCAGTGGTGCAAGCCATGATGGACCGCTACTTTCATAAGAATCACGTCCTCTACACGGACAATTATTACACGTCCCCCACTCTCTCACAGTACCTGCATGAGCGCAAGACGGGGACTGTAGGCACAGTACGAGGGAAAAGGAAGGGCATGCCACCTTTCCCTCCAAAGACCAAAAAAGGTGATGTGTTCAAGAAGAAGTCGGGGCCCATTCTGGCTATCCACTGGCACGACCAGCGGAAGGTCAACCTCCTGACCACCATCCACAAGGGGGAAATGGTGGAGACTGGCAAGGTGGATCGCCGCACCCAGGCCAGGGTGACCAAGCCCGATGCTGTCCTGGACTACAACATCAACATGAGGCTGGTGGACAAGTCCGACATGCAGATAGGCTTCATTGACTGCCTGCGTACCTCGTGCAGATGGTACAAAAAGTTCTTTCTGCTTATGGTGGACATGTCAGTTCTGAATGCCTACAACATATACAAGCTTCGGAATGTGAACACACCCATGAAGTTCAATAGCCTGCGGAGGTTCCAAAAGCAGGTGTTGACGGAGCTCCTGGAGAAGTATGCTATGCCACAGAGGGCAGTGGCACATCCTGGGCCCGCCGTTATTGACCGCTTGCAGTCTGCTCAATACTTGATTAGGCACAGGCTTGGTTCCCTGCCTCAGAATGAATCCGGAAGAACACAGCAGAAGCGGTGCCATGTCTGCTACAACAGCAGGGTGAAGCCGAGGTCAGGTAAAAAGTCAACCCTGGAATGTGTGGAGTGCAAGGTGGCACTCTGTGCTGTAGATTGCTTCTTTGATTACCACTCCAAGCTGGAGTTCTAATAATCATACTGAAATTGCCAAATAAAATGACAATATGTACACTATAATTATATATAGGCAAAAAGTGGAAGAAAACCAATGTATTGTAATACAATAGTCATGTATTATGAGAACATTGATACAAATACAATTACACCATAATAATATGTGAAAGTGACACATATGTATATACCAAGTGACATTCATATGATTAGAACCTATAGAAATATAGAAATCAGTGAAAAAAGACACAATAAATTGTATATAAAACGTTTACAAATCATATAACTAAGTGAAAGTGACACAAGACCTAATATTTGATGGCCAAAGTATAATAAACACCTGTGATAACGAATAATCAGTGCCTAATACAACAATAACCTACCTCAATTACTAATAAAATGTACGGTATCGAGTGAAAATGAGCATTATCAGTGACAGTGACACTCTCTAAAGCATATTTGTCAAAGTGAAAGTGACACAAGACCTAATATTTGATGGCCAAAGTATAATAAACACCTGTGATAACGAATAATCAGTGCCTAATACAACAATAACCTACCTCAATTACTAATAAAATGTACGGTATCGAGTGAAAATGAGCATTATCAGTGACAGTGACACTCTCTAAAGCATATTTGTCAAAGTGAAAGTGACACAAGACCTAATATTTGATGGCCAAAGTATAATAAACACCTGTGATAACGAATAATCAGTGCCTAATACAACAATAACCTACCTCAATTACTAATAAAATGTACGGTATCGAGTGAAAATTAGCAATATCAGTGACAGTGATACCCTAATAAACATATTTTATATAATTGGCCTCAAAATAACTAGAAAATATCAAATAAACATCACATTCTCAATATCAAACACTAAAATCGTCTAAGGGAGATAAATACTTTGGCGCGGCGAGCGGCTAGGTGCGTCGTAGCCATGGCCGGGGCGACGTGTCCGAACGCGGGAAGAATTTGCCGCCGAAAAGCACTCGTCTTCCCGCGCTCAACATTATGCAACCAGAGGGGCTAGAGACCACTACTCAACGCCATTCGACAGAGGAAGGTTTGTGGAACATTATTCTTTTTTATTCACAACATTACATGACATATTCATTGACTTACAGAGTAGTTAACATAGGCCAAAGATCGTCAAAACACCCGGTACCGTAGCACAGTCGTAAGCTATAGCCCCCGGGGCTGGAGGGTTAAGAGTGAGTGAAAAAAAAAATCAACTTTTGACATCGAAAAAAAAATATATATATTTTTATTTTTTTATTTTTTTATTTTTTTTTGGCCCCTGGGCCATGCAAAATCTCAGTCCTCTACCTCCCCTCCTTCCCCACTTTCCTCCTCTCCTTCAGTTATCACCTATTTTCCCTGTTATTCCCATATTCTGAGGTATATTTTCGTGCTAACATTAGCGAGTTGCAAGCAGGGTGTTGTCATCACTGATGGCAAGCGAGTGCAAGAGAGAGAGAGAGAGTATCGATCGACAGTGTCTCAGTGGCCTTGGGGGAAATTGGCGGGAAAGCAGCTTGCCTCACCCATACATTATACAACTCGCGGGCTATACCTCCGATTTTGACCATCCAAACGCTGTTTTCACTAGTTTTATTGTTGTTTCAGGTTAATACCTTTATAATCAACCCATAATAGGCGCATATGGATAAGTATTAATGCTATTAATGTTACAATGAATATTTTAGTGACGGAAACACCTCAAATACGTCAGCACAGGGGGACGTTTCCAATTACCCCCATGCGCGCACTTCAGAGGTTAATCAATCCTCTGACTCCTTCATATAATATATAAGAACATAAGAAAATGGGAGTCTGCAGAAAGCCGATCGGCCCACACAAGGCAGATTTCCGTCACACCCAACCACAATTACAAGGCCTAATTATAGGCCCAACTCACCAATACCCTGGGGACCGACCCCACAAAAACGTAACAAGATTACGGGGATCTACAGAGCGCCGATTGGCCCACACCCGGCAGATCCCCCCTCATACCCAACCCATCTAGCGTCTAGTAATAGCCAGAATAAAATAAATAATGCGTCCTACCTTACCGTACCTTAGGTTGTGTTCACCACTCTCCTGGCAGCACCGAGGAGCACGTCGCCCCTCGTTGTGGGTTGTGATTTGGTGCAGCAGACTGTTTGAAGAGACAGCCCGCTCCCTTGCTAAGATGGGCTCATCAGGCACTTTTTGCAGTTCGACATCGAGGGCTCTCTTGAAGTTGTCTAAAGAGACACCCCTCATGTCTCTTACTCGCCGTGGGAGTTTGTTGAAGAGACGTGGGCCTCTGTGTGATAACCAGCCCTCTCGCAGAGAGCCCATAGCACCCCTGTTATTCATCCGGGGGATATTGCATTCCCAGCCTCTCCTATCACTGAATTTCATGACTATCGGAGTATGTAGGTTTGGTACTAAACCCTCTGCAATTTTCCACGTGTATATTATTAGATAACGTTCTCTTCTACGTTCCAGCGAGTACAGGTTCAGTGCTCTTAAACGATCCCAATAGTGTAGCTGTTTTACCGAACTTATATGCGAAGTGAAATTTCTTTGTACACTCTCTAAGTCATTTATTTCACCTGTTTTGTATGGGGATGTTAATACGCTACAGTATTCAAGCCGCGGTAGCACTAGAGATTTGAAGAGCGTTATCATAGGTAATTCACCGCGTGTTTTAAATGTACGCAGAATCCAGCCCGTTAAACGTTTCGCAGCCGCAACTTTGACCTGGTTATGTTCTTTGAAACACATATTTTCAGACATTAACACCCCAAGGTCTTTCACACTGTCTTTCCGTTCTATTATGTGGTTAGATTCTGTTAGGTAGTTTGTGATCACTTTAACGCCATTATTTTCTCTGTACCTTATTAATTGGAATTTTTCTTCATTGAATTAAGAACATAAGAACATAAGAAAATGGGAGTCTGCAGAAAGCCGATTGGCCTAAGCAAGGCAGATCCCTGCATGTTGTTTTCCCTGGTCCACTGGAACACTACATTTATGTCTTCCTGCAGCTGGCCCGTGTCCTCTTGTGTGTTTACTATCTTGCTTAGTTTTGTGTCATCCGCAAAAGACAACACCGTACTGTGTCGTGTGTTGGTATCTATGTCGCAAATTAGAATGAGGAACAGAAGGGGTACTAGCACTGTTCCTTGGGGCACTGAGCTTTTTACATCCGAAGGCTCAGATGTGACTTGGTTTACTGCTACTGATTGTTTCCGGTTTACGAGGAAATTATATATCCACCGTCCGATTTTCCACGTTACACCTTTTGCTTTTAATTTGTGGGCTATTATACCATGGTCACATTTATCAAATGCCTTAGCAAAATCGGTGTAGATGACATCAACATTTTTCTTTTCTTCTAGCGCTTTAAGAATTTTGTCATAATGTTCCAAAAGTTGTGAGAGACATGATCTTCCCGCTCTGAATCCATGTTGACCGGTGTTGTGTAGTTCATTTGCCTCCATGAAAGCTGAGATTTTGCTTCACAGGACTCGATCGAAAACTTTAATGATGTGGGAGGTTAGAGCTACCGGGCGGTAGTTTTTTGGTAGTGCTTTACTCCCTCCTTTATGTAGTGGGGCAATTATTGCGTTTTTTAAGCTATCTGGTATTTCACCAGTGTCTAGACTCCTTCTCCACATTATAGCCAGGGGTTTTGAGAGGTTTCCCTTACATTTCTTCATTAGGATCGAATTCCATGAGTCCGGGCCTGGTGCCGAGTGGGATGACATGGTGGAAATGGCCTCTTCTATGTCTTTTGGACCGAAATCAATATCCAGCATCTGGGGGGCTTCCGTGAGAGAGGTTTCCATGAAAAATATATTTTGGTCTCTGATGGCTTTTGTTTCATCAGGTTCACTGAAGGCCATTTCATACTGCCGGCGTAAGAGTTCGCTCATTTCCTTTTTGTCACCTGTGAATGACCCATCCCCTTTGCTTAGTGGGCCGATGTTTGATGCTGACTTAACCTTTAGTTTGGCATATGAAAAGTACTTGGAATTTTCCTTTATACCTGCAATAGCTTTCCTCTCCTCTTCCATATGTTGTAGTTCATATGATATTCTTAGCCTATGTTCAATTTCCACAATTTCTCTATCTATTTTGGCCTTTTGCCTATCCTGTAGATTTGGATGTGTGCGTCGTTGTGCGAGTAATTTTCTTCTTCTGTACAGCTTCCTTCTTTCCCGATCTTGTTTGCTTCTTCATCTTGTTTGTCTTTCAGGTATGTGGTGGCTACAGATTTGGGTCATGGTTTCTGTTATTAGGACAAGACATTCTGCAGGTGTCAGGTTATTCATTAAATCTTCCCCAGTCTATTTCCTCCATTTCTTGATTTACCTCTTCCCACCTAATATTTTTGTTATTGAAGTTAAATTTACTGAAAGGGCCTGTTCTTGGTCTCGATTCTGAGGTTGTCTGAAGACTTGCTAAGGTTGTTTTGATCTCAATTAATTTATGATCTGAGTATGTTGTGTCCGATATGTTTATGCTGTGTACTAGAGAGTCATTGTTAGTGAAGACAAGGTCTAAGATATTGTTTTCCCGTGTGGGTTCGGCAATATGCTGGTTAAGACTAAAATAGTCGCAAAGTGTAAAAAGCTCTCTCGGATTTGCTTCCATGGTGTTATTTGCCACTACTTGGTTTTCTACTTGTCTCCATTTAATGTTTGGTAGGTTAAAGTTTCCTAACCACATAATATTTGGTGTTGGGTTCCCCAGTTCTTCCACTTCTGTTTTTATTTTGTTGAGCTGGGTTTTGAATTCTTCTAGGGATGAGTCCGGAGGCCTGTATGTTACAATAACTGCTAAATTTATGGATTCTATTTTAACTCCCAGTATTTCCACCACTACCGTATAGTGAAAGGGTTAACTATATACACAAACAATACAATGTAATTGCAGTATTCATAGCAAAATGTACACGCCGTAAATACTCCAGTGGCACACGTGACGCATACCAAACATAAATAACAAGAAACGATAAGTATATATGGTAGGCGTATATACAATACACTTTATAGGAAGGGAGACATTTGAAAGAAAAACAGTGTAAGACATAACTCTGAAAGACATACGTAGTAAACCAAAACAAAGAAAATAGAAACCGAAATTAAGAAACGAGTAAGAACAGAGCAAAGAAATAACAAATAAATAAATACAAAAATACATATAATACAATGAAAGCACAAACAAAACAGTGACCCAATATATACAAACAAATTATATATATATATATTTATGTATATGAAGGAGACAAAAGGCAATCTGCCTATAACGAGTGTCTGCCTCAAAGCCAAGAGTGACAGAGTCAAATTCAAGGGACATTAGGTTCAAAATGCCAAATATATGAAGCACACAGAAATATAATACGTACCGTATATAGACAGTAAGGAGGTAAGACTGGATTAAGGCCAAGCGAAGAAAACAAGTACCGGTACAGGGATAATAGGGGAAAGGAAAACAGAACAGAAACAAGGCAACTGAGAAACTGAGAAGAACCACTTAAACACACATGTTCAACACAAGCTACAAACAAAATATAATTGATATCTGCGAACAAAGCAGTGTCAATACCGGTATATAAAGTTAATATTCAACACAAAATTGATAACAGGTAAATGCAAAAGAATATATTAAAAAGCAAAGTCTAAAACAAATAGAATTGGGCATTAGAAAAAATGTGGGATAAGAAAAAAATAAACTTAAAACAGGTGAAGACAAAAAATATAATAATTAAAAAATATAATATATATTACTTACTTGAGTTTACTTGAGTTGTTTCGGCCTCCTCAGCGGCCTCGGCGAGAGTTGCTCCCCACGAGTATGTTTGCTGCCAGTGTTTGATGCAGCAGGCTATTCGA
Source organism: Paralithodes platypus (assembly GCA_032716605.1). Lineage (NCBI taxonomy): Eukaryota > Metazoa > Arthropoda > Malacostraca > Decapoda > Lithodidae > Paralithodes > Paralithodes platypus. The sequence goes on from CM064480.1 coordinate 31,512,711, forward strand.
GAGGGCAGCTCTCCCCCCCCCCCCTGATGTATGGCTGATGAAGCACCGACTTAAGATGGTTGTCCAAGGCTTTTTTTAATACTTCCGTTGGCACGTCCATCAGGTTTCTCACGTTCTCTGGCATTTTGTTGAAGAGGCTCGGTCCCCTGTTTGTCAACCAGAAGTCCCTCAGTGAGCCCAGAGCTCCCCTACACTTTTGGGGTGGGATGTTACAATACCTACCCCCTCTGTCACTCCAGTTCCATGATATTGTGGTGTGAAGGTTTGGCACTAGACCCTCGATAACTTTCCATGTGTAAATTATCAAGTATCTCTCTCTTCTTCGCTCCAGTGAATATAAGTTAAGAGCCTTCAGCCTATCCCAGTAATGAGGATGTTTTACCGAGCTGATGTGGGACGTGAAACTTCTTTGAACACTCTCTATTTCGTATATTTCCCCGGCTTTGTGTGGAGATGTTAGCACACTGCAATACTCCAGTCGTGGGATCACCAACGATTTGAAAAGTGTTATCATTGGCCGTTCTTCTCGTGTCTTGAAAGTGCGCAGTATCCAACCTACAAGTTTCCTCGCCGCTACTGACTTGGCCTGATTATGTTCTTTGAAAGACATGTTTTTTGACATTATTACCCCAAGATCTTTAACCTCTGATTTTCGTGGGATTGGCAGGAGTGACTCTGTTAAGTAGGTTGTGGTTCTTTTAATTTCTCCATTTCCTCCATACCTTATCAGCTGAAATTTCTCTTCGTTAACTTGCATGTTGTTAGCTTTGGTCCACCGAAATACAGCATTCATGTCTGCTTGCAAGATTTCTTTGTCTTCTATTGTGGTTATTCCTAGACTTAGTTTTGTGTCGTCTGCAAATGATGAGACGCTGCTGTGTTGTACATTTACATCGATATCACTTATTAGTACAGTATTAGGAAGAGTAAGGGTGCCAACACTGTAACCCTGGGGAACAGAGCTTTTAACCTCTGAACCTTCCGATACCGCTTGATTTACTGCTACTGATTGTCTTCTGTTAATGAGAAAATTAAAGATCCACCTCCCCACCTTTCCGGTGATACCTTTTTCTTTCAGCTTATGTGCTATAATTCCATGATCACACTTATCAAATGCTTTGGCAAAGTCTGTGTATATGACATCTACATTTCTTTTCTCTTCCAGGTCATCTAGAACTTTGTCATAGTGTTCTAGTAGCTGCGAGAGACATGATCTTCCTGCTCTGAACCCATGTTGTCCTGAGTTGTGGAGCCCGTTTTCTTCCATGTATTCCGAGACTTTTCCTCGTAGTACTCTTTCAAAGATTTTGATGATGTGAGATGTTAGTGCTACTGGGCGGTAGTTTTTTGGCAGAGCTTTACTTCCTCCTTTGTGTAGTGGTGCAATTGTTGTGTTTTTCAGACTTTCTGGGATTTCTCCTGTATCTAGGCTCTTTCTCCACATTATGGCTAGAGGTCTTGCTAGCAATGTTTTGCAGTTCTTGAGCAGGACTGAGCTCCATGAATCTGGTCATGGTGCTGAGTGGAGCGGCATGCTGTTTATTGCCCTTTCTATATCTATTGGCCCAAATTCTATATCGGATATAATTATGGAGGGGGCTCTGTTCTCGCCCATAAAGAAACTGTTTGGATTGTCAATAGCTTTAGATGGACCGGGTTGACTGAACACAGTTTCATACTGTTTTCGTAGAAGTTCACTAATTTCTTTGTCATCTGTTGTATATGATCCGTCGAGTTTGATGAGTGGGCCTATGCTTGACCCTGTTTGTGATTTTTTCTTTGCATATGAGAAGAAGTACTTTGAATTTTCACTTATTTACCTTTGGATACCTTTGGATTCTTGAACTGCCTTGTTTTCTTTTTCTATGTGCTGTATTTGATACGATATTCTCAGCTTGTGTTCAATATCCTCAATCTCCCTTTTCATTATGTTAATTTGCCTTTCCTGTAATCCAGCTTGGGAGAGCCGATGTGACAGTAGTTTTCTTCGTTTGTTGAGCCTTCTCCTTTCTCTGCCTTGATTACTTCTGCACTTCATTTTTCTCTCTGGAATGTGATTCGAGCATACGTTCTTAACTAATTAACTTACTAGGCTAAGGCATTCAAAAATAAAATAAAACAACTGTAGTCTAAGCAGAGAAAGTGAATTATGCATAAATACAGGGTTCACAGTCTACACACAGTCACACATTATTATTCCCTAAGTACCGGTAGGCTGTTATGCTGAATCGAGTTTAATCGTCTCCGGAACCTTTAACGCTCTACTCCTCCTAAAAGGCTGCCTCCACGATATTGAACACTAAGAAGAAAGTTGTTCACAGAGCCAAATTATAGGCTACAAAGTGAACCTGCTGGATTTCCACTACCAATAGTGGTGGCTCTTGCAACGCAAGATATGTCGTCTCCAGAACTTTTGAAGCACTACTCCTCCTAAACGGCTGACTCAATGACAGTGAATACTAAAACCAAAGTTGTTTGAAGAGCCAAAATGAGCAAAGTAAACCTGCCGAATTACCGCTACACTCATTAAGTAGGTAGTTTTGCTGCACTTACGATAATCTCGACTAAAACGAGATGTAGCGGAATCTGGATGTAGTACATTAATCCGCCCAAATTATTATTATTATTATTATTATTATTTTTATTCTCTCTCTCTCTGTGTGTGTGTGTGGACGAGCGGTTGTGTGTTTATTGGTACAAATCTCTGGATATTTGTAGGTTTACAGGTACATGAGGTTTGGGGCGACAGTTAATCGGTACACACCTCTTTAAAATACGTTGAAATGGAGTGTAATTTAGGTTTAAAAATCGAAAAATGTACTCGTAAGCATGCACCAAATTGATATGTACCGATAAACTCCAACCGCTCTCTAAAGCATTCCATCTTATCAACTCCCCTCCTCTTACTAATTACCCACAATCTCTAAAGCATTCCATCTTATCAACTCCCCTCCTCTTACTAATTACCCACAATCTCTAAAGCATTCCATCTTATCAACTCCCCTCCTCTTACTAATTACCCACAATCTCTAAAGCATTCCATCTTATCAACTCCCCTCCTCTTACTAATTACCCACAATCTCTAAAGCATTCCATCTTATCAACTCCCCTCCTCTTACTAATTACCCACAATCTCTAAAGCATTCCATCTTATCAACTCCCCTCCTCTTACTAATTACCCACAATCTCTAAAGCATTCCATCTTATCAACTCCCCTCCTCTTACTAATTACCCACAATCTCTAAAGCATTCCATCTTATCAACTCCCCTCCTCTTACTAATTACCCACAATCTCTAAAGCATTCCATCTTATCAACTCCCCTCCTCTTACTAATTACCCACAATCTCTAAAGCATTCCATCTTATCAACTCCCCTCCTCTTACTAATTACCCACAATCTCTAAAGCATTCCATCTTATCAACTCCCCTCCTCTTACTAATTACCCACAATCTCTAAAGCATTCCATCTTATCAACTCCCCTCCTCTTGCTAATTACCTACAATCTCTTTCTACATGCCGAAATGTAGCATTTCTTAATTTTATTTAACTTCTCTGCCACTATTACAATACCGGTAATTAGTGTTCTTCAGAGCTTTCTCAGTGCATACTCCCTCCCTTACGGCGAGTGGGTGGTACCCGCCTTTCAACACAATCCCACCCCTACTCAGTCCAGCTCTCCAACCCAAGAATTAACACATGTTCTCAGGATTTCTTCTACACAGCAATTAACTCTGAAACTCTATCCCTCAATCAATCTTTCTTTCATAACTTAAGACTGTTTTAAACTTCGTGTGTCCAGACATTTTGACCCCATCGTACCGGTATCTTGAATTTGGCACTGTCACTGTTTTGGCTTTGGGGAAAATACTCGTTACAGGCAACCTGACTTTTGTCTCCTTCATGCACATAGACAAAAATAAAAGACACACACACCCACGCATACATTGAGTGCAGGACACAAAGGCAGAACAGAAGGTGAGTGAGGGAGGGTAGGAATATACCGGGTAAGTGGTTACCTTTAACCCCACCACCACCACCACTACCCTTTGTTATATTCCCTCAGGGTATATCACAGGTACAGTCACTTATAATCATTCCTGGACCTCACCTATTTATAATTATGGAAGTACCGGTACGGTATATCTATGGAAACAAATGTGAGAGTAGAATTTCCTATAAATAAACTACAATATTATATAGGCCTATACTATCTATTGAAAAACAAGGTCTACCCAAAAGTCAATCCAGATAAAAATAACTGCATTAAGAAAAACAGTGGTTCCACGAATTTTTATAAGTGACTGTATTGGTGAATCTAATCTAGCCTCGGGGCAGAACACCTCTGGCCCTGTGTGTGTGTGTGTGTGTGTGTGTGTGTGTGTGTGTGTGTGTGTGTGTGTGTGTGTGTCAGAGGAGGGGGTATTTGTGTTTGTAAATGTATCAGAGTAACACATAATTATACACAAACTACACATATCTATGTGTTGAAGCGTAAAATATAGAAGAGCGAGAGAGAGAGAGGTTAGAATTAGATAAAGAAGGAGTAATAGGCTGAGCTGAGATTGGAAACAAGATTTAGGATGGAGATAGGGAGGCGTACGAAGGTTCAAGTCCAATCCCCCCCCCCCTCCTCCTCAGATCCCCTGCATGCATTAATTAGGAAGAGGAGGGGGTGCACCATTTAAAGGAGGTGGAATAGGGTAACACCCAAGAGTGGGGAAGTATGAACGGAAATACGAGGAAGACGATAGTAGGATGAAAAAGGTGTGAACATGTAAACAAAAATACAGTAATATTCAGAGAAATAGAAACAAAACGATAATTACCGTAATTTAGGGAATGAAATGCAAGGGAAAATTATATATCGTACCGGTAATTAATATGGCCTGAACAAATAAGGCAGGGCAGGAAAGAAAATGAAGAAGAGAGTGAAGAAGAAAGGTATATTGTGAAAAAAAGAATACAAAGGAAATTAACTTAAATGAAGGGGATAGCATGGATGAGGTGATATGATAGAGGGTAGTAAGGAAGCTTAGGAACGTGAACAAATAAGGATAGTATATCCAATAGAAGACAAACATAAGAAAAGAAAGGCAACTTAACTCTTATCCTTTGCAAGGCGGGTCTCTTTGGATCCTCTCTGTTCCATTCCATCAGTTTGGAGATTTTAAGACGTTTAACCTCATTAGTTTGCCGATCATAGGAAATTTCACCCCACTCAGGTGTCGATTTAATCTGGGCGAGCGAGAGTGTGCCTGCAATTTTATAGAAACCAGCTTATAGCCAGGTCATTTTTATAATATACCGGTACAGTATATATATATATATATATATATATATATATATATATATATATATATATATATTATATCTATCTATCTACCTATTGCCTGACGTCGTGATCCCCGAAGGGGGGGGGGGGGGCACGAACGAACCGCCCCCATGCACCTCTATCCCCAGTCAGTCGACGCCCCTCCTCCCAACCAGCACCGCCTTCATCCATATACTGTACTTCCTCACTCCATCCTTCCACCTCTCCTTCGGTGCACCTCTCCCTCTCTGTCCTTCCACCTCGCTCTCGTACACCCTCTTAGTCATGCTCTTGCTTTCCATACGTTCCATATGGCCGAACCATCTCAAGTTGTTCCTTTTCACACTTCCCAGCACATCTACCTCCAGACCACACCTCCTTCTTACTTCCTCATTCGTCTGTCTATCCCTCCATGTAACTCCGCACGCACACCTCAAGTAACTCATTTCCACCGCTCTCACTCTTGATCTGAGTCTCTTCCCGAACGTCCATGCTTCGCTTCCGTAAGTTAGTGTCGGGATTACCACACTGTCATGCAAGGACTTCTTCACTTCCATACTGACCACCCTATTTCTTGTTACCAGTACTGCTTTCAACGTTCCTACAACCCTCTTCCCCTGTTGCACCCTCTCCTGCACTTCTTCATCCATAGTCCCATCTTTGCTCAACACACTGCCCACACTTAGAGCTGACGATCTCCATAGCCTGATCGTTCAACTTCACCTCACACTCTGTGACTTCACCCCTTTCGAAGACCATAACCTTGCTCTTCCCCGCATTTACCTTCAAATTCCGTTTTTTGCACACTGTTCCAAACTCATTTACCAGACCCTGCAACTCCCATTCATTATCGCTCATCAGAACTGTATCATCCACAAACAGCAGTATAGGCAGCTTCAACTCATTTCCCTCCCTTTTCAGCGATACACCAACATCCACTGCTCTTCCTAGTATTTCTTTCATGACTCCATCCATATATACAGTAAACAACCACGGGGACATCACACACCCGTTTCAACCCAACGTTCAGGTCAAAGAACTCGCTCTGCTCATTCTCCACATGTACTGCCGCCTTTGCACCCTCATACATGCTCTTCACTGCTTTCAGCAACTTGCCATCTACTCCGTACAGTATATATACAGTATATATACAGTATATATACATGAGTAAAACTCGCAGGAAATATTAAATTTTAATTTTTTCCTGCAAGTATTACTACATAATATGATCACACGTATTTGTGATTTAACCTCCATATATATATATATATATATATATATATATATATATATATACCGGTATATATATATATTTATCCAGTACCGGTATATATTGTATATTGATGATAGCTCGCCCAAGTCAGGGAAACAGCCTCAGGCAGAACAAGAGAGGAAATAGCCCCGGACGAAACCGGCCAAAATTCCCTCGCTGAGGACATTCAAGATCCCCAAGCCCTCTATCATGCCCCTGATTAAGTTGGAGGAAGAGCCCTTCACAAGGAAATGGGCGGAGCTTCCCCCACCCCCACACTCTCCCATAGGGCAAGCCAAGGAAACCCAACGGATGACGTCACGACAGACAGACCGTCGGATTGGCCAAGACGCTCGCCCGGGCACTCACCATATTAGCTGGCCGAAAGTAAAGGAAAAGGTGAAAGAAATGGACAATGAAGGCAGAAACATGGATACTCACAGCTTTCCAGCTTGCGACCTGACCTGAGATGCCCTGTGATTGGCTGGCAGTGGAATCAGCCACCCACAGCCAGGCCTTATAAGGACCCTTTTCTGACACCCAGAGAGACAGACCAACCCGCTGTTTACAAGGACACGGACCTCCTCTCCCTCCCCCTTCTGGCACAAAGGAAGACACACAACGAGGCGCTAAGGAACAAAATGTAAAGACGACTGAAAGTAAAAGTGATAGACTGCTCTCAAGCCTCCCGCCGCCACTACTACAACTACCCTCCATTGTTAACAACCCGGAGCTGCTGGAGCTGCAAACCTTAATACAGAGTTACACCCTAAGGGCCCCAGATAAGTATTTTAAAGAACTGACCATCCATTGGGAGACGGAGCTACCCCAGGTCCTGAGGGAAGAATTGAGATGGGAGATATAGACACACTTCCCAGTCAAGTAGAGAAGAGCTGCCTCCCAACGACCCTCGCAGAGAGAGGTCAAACTAAGGCGCAGCCGACAAGGAGGTGATAATCAGACAAGACGCACTGGCTCTGGATGACCAGCCCCATCACCCCTATTGGAAGTTGCAATAGGCGACTATAGGGCCTTTAGATGGTCGATAGCGTACTTATATCAATACCAATAAATTTGCAAGGCCTTGAGGAAGCACTGAGGAGTTTTTGATCAAGTGCCTGCAAACTTGCTCAATTAACTTCGAGATCAGCTCCCCTAGTAACCATCGATTGATTAGTTAAATGAATAACTCTAGTAACCATCGATTGTATTAGTTAGATGACTAACAAATCTTGCAGAGTTCAGCACCTACCAGGTAGAGCCCTCGTTCGTGGTCCTCACCACGAGATTGATGAGTTAGACGCTTAGGGGTCATTAGTTTAGTAAATGAGCTAGCTTTGCTGAGTAATTGAGAAAAGTCAAAGTTAGGATCCGTTCTGCCCTCAGCAACGGATAGTAGGAATTGTCAATAGAGAGATAAGAGCCTAGACTTTTATATATTCTGTTCATACTAGTTGACCCCTGTTAAGGCATATTATATATAGGCTCCAGAAAGAGAATTACATACGGTAACTTGCTCTTTGGAACACATTAAGCAACTTTTATCATACGTAACCGCGAGGGACTCGAGATGGGCCCTTACGAGATCGATACCCGGTACCAGATTTAATTATTGTGGCCGATAACCGTTCACAAAAAAAGCACGCTACCAAATGATTACCTACCTATGTGGAGTTCGCCACTCTTGCTAGTGTCACCGAGGAGCGCACCGCCCTTCGTTGTTGTTTGATAATTGGTGCAGCAGACTATTCGAAGGGGCGGAGCGAAGATGGGCTCTTCTGGCACTTTTTGCAGTTCGACATCGAGGGCTCTCTTGAAGCTGTCTAACGAGACGCCTCTCATGTCTCTTACTCATTTGTTGAGGAGACGTGCTCCTCTATGTGATAACCAGCCCTCTCGCAGAGAGCCCATAGCACCCCGATTTTTCATCTTGGGGAAGTCGTATTCCCAGCCTCTCCTATCACTGAACTTCATTGTTATTGGGGTAGGCTATGTAGATTTGGTACAAAACCCTCTGCGATTTTCCACATATACTGTATATTATTAAGTACCGGTACCATTCCCTTCTACGTTCCAACGAATACAGCTTTAGTGATTTTAAACGCTCCCAATAGTGTAACTGCAGTACCCGGTAGGTCTTTATCACCCCATTAACATAGCACTGTAGCAGGTCTTTATCACCCCATTAACATAGCACTGTAGTAGGTCTTTATCACCCCATTAACATAGCACTGTAGCAGGTCTTTATCACCCCATTAACATAGCACTGTAGTAGGTCTTTATCACCACATTAACATAGCACTGTAGCAGGTCTTTATCACCACATTAACATAGCACTGTAGTAGGTCTTTATCACCACATTAACATAGCACTGTAGTAGGTCTTTATCACCCCATTAACATAGCACTGTAGCAGGTCTTTATCACCCCATTAACATAGCACTGTAGTAGGTCTTTATCACCACATTAACATAGCACTGTAGTAGGTCTTTATCACCACATTAACATAGCACTGTAGCAGGTCTTTACCACCCCATTAACATAGCACTGTAGTAGGTCTTTATCACCCCATTAACATAGCACTGTAGCAGGTCTTTATCACCCCCATTAACATAGCACTGTAGTAGGTCTTTATCACCACATTAACATAGCACTGTAGCAGGTCTTTATCACCCCATTAACATAGCACTGTAGCAGGTCTTTATCACCCCATTAACATAGCACTGTAGCAGGTCTTTATCACCCCATTAACATAGCACTGTAGTAGGTCTTTATCACCACATTAACATAGCACTGTAGTAGGTCTTTATCACCACATTAACATAGCACTGTAGCAGGTCTTTATCACCCCATTAACATAGCACTGTAGTAGGTCTTTATCACCCCATTAACATAGCACTGTAGTAGGTCTTTATCACCACATTAACATAGCACTGTAGCAGGTCTTTATCACCCCATTAACATAGCACTGTAGTAGGTCTTTATCACCACATTAACATAGCACTGTAGCAGGTCTTTATCACCCCATTAATATAGCACAGTAGTAGGTCTTTATCACCACATTAACATAGCACTGTAGTAGGTCTTTATCACCACATTAACATAGCACTGTAGTAGGTCTTTATCACCACATTAACATAGCACTGTAGTAGGTCTTTATCACCACATTAACATAGCACTGTAGTAGGTCTTTATCACAACATTAACATAGCACTGTAGTACCGTAGGTCTTTATCACCACATTAACATAGCACTGTAGTAGGTCTTTATCACCACATTAACATAGCACTGTAGTAGGTCTTTATCACCACATTAACATAGCACTGTAGCAGGTCTTTATCACCACATTAACATAGCACTGTAGTAGGTCTTTATCACCACATTAACATAGCACTATAGTAGGTCTTTATCACCACATTAACATAGCACTGTAGTAGGTCTTTATCACCACATTAACATAGCACTGTAGCAGGTCTTTATCACCACATTAACATAGCACTGTAGTAGGTCTTTATCACCACATTAACATAGCACTGTAGTAGGTCTTTATCACAACATTAACATAGCACTGTAGTAGGTCTTTATCACCCCATTAACATAACACTGTAGTAGGTCTTTATCACCACATTAACATAGCACTGTAGTAGGTCTTTATCACCACATTAACATAGCACTGTAGCAAGTCTTTATCACCACATTAACATAGTACTGTAGTAGGTATTTATCACCACATTAACATAGCACTGTAGCAGGTCTTTATCACCACATTAACATAGCACTGTAGCATGTTTGTATCACCACATTAACATAGCACTGTAGTAGGTCTTCATCACCACATTAACATAGCACTGTAGCAGGTCTTTATCACCACATTAACATAGCACTGTAGTAGGTCTTTATCACCACATTGACATAACACTGGAGCAGGTCTTTATCACCACATTAACATAGCACTGTAGTAGGTCTTTATCACCACATTAACATAGCACTGTAGCAGGTCCTTATCACCACATTAACATAGCACTGTAGTACGGTAGGTCTTTATCACCACATTAACATAGCACTGTAGTACCGTAGGTCTTTATCACCACATTAACATAGCACTGTAGTAGGTCTTTATCACCTCATTAACATAGCACTGTAGTAGGTCTTTATCACTCCATTAACATAGCACTGTAGCATGTCTTTATCACCACATTAACATAACACTGTAGTAGGTCTTTATCACCCCATTAACATAGCACTGTAGTAGGTCTTTATCACTCCATTAACATAGCACTGTAGCATGTCTTTATCACCACATTAACATAACACTGTAGCAGGTCTTTATCACCACATTAACATAACACTGGAGCAGTTCTTTATCACCACATTAACATAGCACTGTAGTAGGTCTTTATCACCCCATTAACATAGCACTGTAGTAGGTCTTTATCACCACATTAACATAGCACTGTAGTACGGTAGGTCTTGATCACCACATTAACATAGCACTGTAGTAGGTCTTTATCACCACATTAACATAGCACTGTAGTAGGTCTGTATCACCACATTAACATAGCACTGTAGTAAGTCTTTATCACTCCATTAACATAGCACTGTAGCATGTCTTTATCACCACATTAACATAACACTGTAGCAGGTCTTTATCACCACATTAACATAACACTGGAGCAGTTCTTTATCACCACATTAACATAGCACTGTAGTACGGTAGGTCTTTATCACCACATTAACATAGCACTGTAGTAGGTCTTTATCACCACATTAACATAGCACTGTAGTAAGTCTGTATCACCACATTAACATAGCACTGTAGTAGGTCTTTATCACCCCATTAACATAGCACTGTAGTAGGTCTTTATCACCACATTAACATAGCACTGTAGTAGGTCTTTATCGCCACATTAACACAGAACTGTAGCAGGTCTTTATCACCCATTAACATAGCACTGTAGTAGGTCTTTATCACCACATTAACATAGCACTGTAGTAGGTCTTTATCACCACATTAGCATAGCACTGTAACAGGTCTATCTCCACATTAACCGTTCATCCTGCCTAAATACCAGATGCCGCTACTTTCTAAGACAAATAGGTTTACAACTGACTGGACTTAACTCTTCGAAGATCACTGGATATGTGTGTATTTACTTTTCTTAATTACAAAATAATTGTTATTATCTATTTTGGCTATAGCCTATATATACATATACGGTAGTATATAAATAGTAAACAATATTTACTATCAATCTACTTTCTTTTTTATCTACCTATCAATCTTTCTACTATGCAATATACTGTATATATTTCTTTATCCTTTCTGTGAATAAAAAATCAAAACATTAAGAACATTAAAAATAATCAACAAACATTAAGAACATTCAAAATAATCAACAACTCTACAACCGGTAATAATTCAACATTTTGTAACAGCTGGTGGTCCTACCCCATAAACGCCCTGTTAGCATATATTCACAGTGGTTTGTGTCCCCGAAAATGTATTCACACTATTATTAGCATAGGCTATAAAAGTCTATCTATCTATCTATCTATCTACTGTATTGCCGAACGCTGTGATCCCCAAAGGCGTAGAAACGAATGAATCACCCTCCTCCCATCCAGCACCGCTTTCACGCATATACTTCTTAACTCCATCCTTCCACCTCTCTCGGTATACCTCTCCTTCTTTGTCCTTCCACCTCACTCTCATACACTTTCTTAGTCATTCTCTCGCTTCCCATACGTTCCACATGGCCGAACCATCTCAAGGTGTTCCTTTTCACACTTTCCAGTACCGGTACATCTACCTCCAAACCACACCTCTCTCTTACTTCATTCTTCTGTCGATCCCTCCATGCAACTCCGCACACACTTTTCAAGTAGCTCATTTCCACCCCTCTCATTCTTGGTTTGTGTCTCTCCAACAATGTCCATGCTTCACTCCCGTATGTCATTGTTGGGATTACCACACTATGAAGCAAGGACTTCTTTACTTCCATGCTGTCCACCCTATTTCTTGTTACTGTGTTTCAGTGTTCCTACAACCCTCTTCCCCTGTTGCACATTCTCCCGCACTTAGTCATCCATACTCCCACCTTTACTCAACACACTGCCCAAATACTTAAATGAGCCGACATTCTCCATAGCCTGACCATTCAACCTCGCCTCACACTCTGTGACTGCAACCCTTTCAAAGACAATAACCTTACTCTTCCTCGCATTTACCTTCAGATTCCGTTTTTCACACACTGGTCCAAACATATTTACCAGACCTGCAACTCTCATTCACTATCGCTCATCAGAACTGCATTATCGGCAAACAGTAGTACAGGCAACTTCCACTAGTTTCCTTCATCAGTGGTATACCGGTACCAACATCCACTGCTCTTCCTTGCATTTCTTTCATGACTCCACTATATTTATTGAACAACCTTGGGGACATCACACACCCTTGCTTTAACCCGACATTCAGATCAAAGAACTCGCTCTGTTTATTCTTCACTCGTACTGATGCCTTTGCACCCTCATACATGCTCTTCATTGCTTTCAGCAACTTGCCATCTACTCTGTATATTCTCAGTACTTTCTACAGACCTTCTCTATTAACTCTCTGCCATAGGCCTTCTCCAAGTCCATAAAGGCAGCATACAACTTTTGTCCCTTCTCCAGATATTTCTCCACAACACATTCCAAGGCAAAAATCTGGTCTACACACCCTCTTCCCTTCCTAAACATGCCCTGCTCGTCACCTACCCATTACTCTCTCGATCACTATCCTACTTTACATCTTCCCTACTACGCTTAGAAGACATATTCCCCGGTGATTACCACTCGAACGTCCCTTGATTTTGGCCCTGTCACTCTTTCAACTATGGAGGAGGCACTCGCTAAAGGCAGTTCTGCCTTTTGTCTCCTCACTCACATATTCCCCTTTACCTTTATACAGGGGGAATATTATGTTTGTCTTCAGTCATCAAGCGCAATTCCCGTTTCCCATTCTAGTTTACACATCTTCCATACCCATTAGATCACTATCTCGCCACCATACCTCAGCATTTCCCCACAGACTCCATCTATTCCTGATGCTTTTCCCATCTTCACTCTTCTGACCTCCTGATCCCCACCTCCTCCTTCACTACTTCTCTTCTTCTCCCTCCCATACCCATCCAACTATGTTTGCTGGTATTTCATTCCTTACGTTCAACAATTCATTAAAGTGCTCCCTCCATCTCTCGACTCTCTCTTGCTTCTCGGCTAACACTCGCCCATTCTTATATTTCACACCCTTGCTACCCTCCCTAACTTTCTTGACCTCTTTCCAGAACAGTTTCTTATACTCCCTCCAGTTTACACTTAAATTCCTTCCAAATACTTCATCTACTCTTCTCTTACTTTCCTTCACTACCGGTACTTTATTCACCACTCTCTTAAAAAAAGTACACATATTATATACATTTTTAGTTAAATATTTGTTTCCAAGTATGTAGGCTACCATAATACAGAGAGCAATAATGTAAACTCATAGAATGCATACTATATTACTTAAAAAGTACAAAATAGCGAACCTATTCAACATCTAGAACTATTCAGTCAACTTATTTAAAGTTAAGCACCTTGTATATAAAATTGTATATGACCACTTTTTTTATTATCACTCATATTAATACAAATATTTATGCCTGTACATAAATAAATATAAGATACACTATGGAATTATATAACAGCAGCAGCATTAATGGAATTTTTTTATTTTCGTTAAGATGCATAATTTCGTACAAATCCTCGACACACACACACACACACACACACACACACACACAGCCCGTAGCCTAGTAGGTAGAGCTCTCGTCTCACACACGAGGGGTCGGGGGTTCAATCCCCGGCCGGGCGGAGACAAATTGGGCTTGTCTCCTTTCATGTGTTAGCCTCAGTTCACCTAGCTGTAAATAGGTACCTGGAATAAGTGGACGACGTTGTGACGTCCCGTCTGGGGTTGGCAAAAATGGTACAAGGCGAGATAGGTATCATATGGTTCACCTAAGCTGATGGCTACCTAAGCCTTCGGGCGAGACGGTACCGTCTATAGTGAGAATGGTACCATACAGATCCACCCTAAGCCTTCGTTTCCGATGTCGCCAATTGGCTAAAATACAGACTACACACACATCCACAGCCATTCCAACAGTACATAAAACACTTAACATGCATTTCACGCAATACATTCCCAGTTAAGGAGGCGCGATAATAATGAGCTTAGCTCGCATTGCGTGGATTCCCCTTGACTAACTGAGTAACTGAGTAACACACACACACACACACAAGCTCACCTACGCCTCTCCCGCCTGGTCCTCCTCTCTAAAGCCACTTTCACACATTCACGATGTTGGTCCCGATGTACCCCGATTTGAATATCAGGATACAACGTGGTGCAATCCCCAACGTGTGTCGGGGTCGTTGGGGAGCGTCGTGTTACCCGTGGTGCGGGACGTGGCAAATCGGGCTTGGCCACCAAAGGTTTGGATTTGTTCAAATATTTCGCACGATGTACTTTTGGCGTGGTACCATCGGGTAACGTCGGGTACAACGTGTCGATGGCGTGGGTCTCGCGTGTCTGCATCCGGTTTCATCGGCATCGACGTGGCGGCGTCGGGGTATAAATAGTTATAATATATTACAGTAAAAGTCATGTAATCCGAATGGCAGCGGACCGACAGTGCTTCGGATTAGTGGAGTATTCTGACAACACTATAAATACGCACATGATGAATGAATAAAGACCTGATATGGTCTAGGCCTATACCGTATATACCGTATATAATATTCCATAATCAACTTATATTAAACGAGTTAATAAGTTCAAATGAAAAATCAGTGTACCAGTATGATTACCGAAACACGTGTGTGTTAATTGTCGAGTGAGTGTGTGTGCGTGTGTGTGTGTTATTGTTCTTGTGTGGCTATATCGACCGCCACTGATACACGGTATGCAATAAATTTTATAATAGTAAAAGCCAAAGGAAATACTAAGTGTTATTGATTAATTTAACACAAGGTAGTGTTTGTGTGGGTGGATGGGTTTAGATAGAGGAGATTGTTCCTGTGTTTTCGACGATTTCATCCTTACACAAGCTATGTTTATATCGATTCTTTTGCACAAGATAGGTTTATATCAATACATTTTACCTTCCACAATTAGAGAAAATATGATTCATCACGAAGTGTAGCCTACCTGTGGAGATTAAACGCACTGTTATATTATATACTATATGAGATATACCGGTACCGGTATACCGTTTTTTTATCGTTATTTTTATTTGCACAATAAATAAAAAAAAAAAATAATCCGCTGAACATGATGGCGGTGTTTAGAATATGCTATCATCAATATTGGATTTCATAGAAATAAATCTATAACGATAGTTTTTTATTTTTATAGAATCCCAGCCGCACCAAAATATTCGCTCTCAATTGTTTTTCACCCATAATAATTATGTTGTTAATTACATTTTTTATGAACGGCAAGAGGAAAGGTTAGTATATAAGATTTCAACAAAACAATAAATAAAAATAATAATGTGGAATTTCACCGTAGGTGAAGGTTACTGTTCAGTCGGTCCGTACTTTCCCTCCCCATCTTAGTTGGTTTTCACCCATAATAATTGTTTGTTGTTATTTAAAAAAAAATATGAACGGCAAGAGGAAAGGTTATTATATAAGATTTCAACAACAAAATAAATTAAAATAATAATATGTAGAATTTCACCGTAGGTGAAGGTCACTGTTCAGTCCGCCCATACTTTCCCTCCCCATTTTCACCGATAAAATATGGGACAATGAATATTCTGTAAGCAAGTGATATATTGGATTTTTCATTAGCTTTCTAATGGTACATATATGGCCTATGTACGATCAAAACTTTAATTTTTCCTGAATATTTTCGCTTCACTTCATGGTCTATTTTCATATAATTTAACGTTCGATACAGATTTTAGATATTAATTTCGTATACCGGCAATGAATACAATTGTTATTTACGAAGAACCAGCTCTCTACGACAAAAACTTGATTTTATATAAAAAAAAAAAATCATACGCCTATACCTTACAAAGAAATAATTCGACCTTATCTTACCTTAAACTTGACCGTTGAACGTAATACCTTTAACACCATATGTATTGATGATATCTGTCAGGCTGCTTGACGTTGTGGCGTCGTCCTCGTCGGGTCGGCCACGTGTCACCATCATAAGTCCATCGCCCCTCGTCGTGTTCCCCACGTGCCACGTCGGGATACGGTTTTGACCGGAATTTTGACCGTTACAGCATTGACGTGGCGCCGTCGTGTTGCAACCGTGGTACCATCAGGCCCGGCGTGGCTACGACGTGTCACCGTCGAGGCTTCGTCTTCAAACGCGTACATCCTGTCACTGTCTCTGCCGATGTACCAATTTGTGTACCTCGGGGTACATCGGGACCAACATCGTGAATGTGTGAAAGTGGCTTTAACACAACAACGTCAACTGGAGAGAGTTCAGAGGAGGGCATGCAGGATCATCCTGGGAGGCACATATCCAGGGTACGAGGAAGCTCTCACCACCCTTAGCATACCTGCACTTTCAACCCACCACTACAACACACTCAAACAGTTTGCATCTAAGCTGCTTGTTCACCCACGACACAGAAACTTACTTCCACCAGACGCCCCTAGACCAACACGTGCAGCTCGTCATTTCAACACACTCCAACCAATAAGAGCAAGAACTGACAGATATAAAAATAGTCCTATCCCAACCATTGTTAATATTATTAATAATGTGTAATAACAGCCTGTCACACCATATATACGCGCCCACCTTTAATAATATATGCATAAGTGTGTGTGCGTGTGTGTATTAGAATATAATTATGTATGTATTTGCTTGAGTTTGTTTATGTATATGTGTATATATGTATCTATGTATGTGCAGTATATGTGTATGCATGTGTGGGTATATGTGTATGTATGTATGCGTTATTTATGTATATATATGTGTCTATAGTGTATACTGTTTGTGGTTCGAGCCCGGCTGAGAGTATCAGGTAGGATAAGAGAAGAGCATATATGCATGTAATGTGCATATATTTATGTATATGTATGTCTGTGTGTATGTGCTGTCAATGGTTCGAGCCCGGTTGAGAATATAAGGTATATAATATATATGTACTGTACGTGTATTTATATGGTCATATGCACATATGTATGTAAATACGTACATATGAGCGAGAACATATTGCTCACTAGCGCAACTTCTGATTATAAATCTATGCATAAGCATTATCTATTAAGTGTTCGCGTATCTTCATCCATGTATTTCCACCCTTAACAATAGAACGCCCAGCTCTTCCATATTTCGCCTTCTGTCACACACACACACACACACACACACACACACACACACACACACACACACACACACACACACACACACACACACACACATCCCCGTGGCGTAACTGATAGCGCGTCTGGCTCACAACCAGAAGGTCCCGGGTTCGAGACCCGGGCGGGGAAGAGACATTTGGGCAAGTCTCCTAACGGTGTAGCCTCTGTTCACCTAGCAGCATAAATAGGAACCTGGTATAAGTGGACGAAGTTGTGACGTCCCATCTGGGGTTGGTGATCGGTTACAAGGTGAGATGGGTATCGTATTGGTCAACCTAAGCTACTGGTCAACCTAAGCCTTCGGGTGAGACTGGTACCGTAGTGAGAATGGTACCGTACAGATTAACCCTAAGCCTTCGTTTCCAGATGTCGCCAATTGGCTAAAATACAGACTACACACACATCCACAGCCATTCCAACGATACATAAACACTTAACATGCATTTCACGCAATACATTCCCAGTTAAGGAGGCGCGATAATAATGAGCTTAGCTCGCATTGCGTGGATTCCCCTTGACGAACAAGCAAGTGAATAACACACACACACACACACACACACACACACACACACACACACACACACACACACACACACACTACCGAGGATTAACCTCCCATTGTAGTAGGCTGTACCTGACCATACGGACCATATACGGACTTGAATTGCTGCACCCTCTTTACCCTTCAACTCTTTACCCTGACCATACCAAAACAGTTTCTGTATGTATGTATGTTTGTGTGCATACGTGAGCGTTTGTGTATACGGACATGTGCACACTTACTGCATGTTCTTATATATGTATGTATATGTATGTGCGCACGTACGTATATATACGTATGTTCTGTATATGAGTAAGTAAATAAATTTGTATATGTACTGTATATCACTTACTCTCATGGTTATTTTATGATAATTTGTATTCTGCACATGCATCATTATTGTATTTATTTATTTTGTTTGTAAACTGAGCTTACCATCCTCATATCTGTACATCTCATGTTCATCCACTAAATTGTAAAATGTGTATTTTCAGCTCATGAGGCTGCCATTCTTTAACCCGTTGAGCCCCGGCTAGTTTTGTAATGTTTGCGCACCACAACCCGGCCGGTTTTCAAAAAATGGTTTTATTCCAGAAACAATAGCGAATGGATTAGGAATGAAGGAAAAACCACGAAAAACCGCTCAAAAAGCTTTAAAAATGGTCCTACAGAGCCCCCGAAAACGGATTTTACAAGAGTAAAAAATTGAAGGCAATTATCCCGAAAAAACAGTTTATTGCGCGCTCGCGCGCACGCACGTGGACCTTGAGAGTTTTCAACCATCGGCACGGTTGCGTGGGATACGTACACAGTTCCCATACAAATCTGAGCCCTCTTGAGTGGCTACACCTGAGGTTACGGTCGGCGCAATTAGGGTGACGCGTCAGGCGCGTCTCTGGGGCTGTGCGTTACATACATCGCCGACGCGTCAGACGCGTCGCTGGGGCTGTACGGGTTAATAAACCGTTTATTATTATTATTATTATTACATACTGTACGGTACTGTTTATACCTCGTCTCCACACACCGTCTCCAAACCATCACGGTTTGTGTTAATGGGCTGGTAAAAATGTGAACTACCCATAAACCACCCAAAGATATAAGGACAAAAATGTGCAAAATGTGACTTTGAAGTACTGGTACCGGTATTATGCTCTTCCTCCTTATATTATCTGCCAGAAGCTTATGTCACATTTTGTCTTTGTAAATTTGTGACAGGCTCACTCACACACAGATGTTACTGGTATACAGTAATACTCGCTAATAAGAACACAAGAAAATGGGAGTCTGCAGAAAGCCAATTGGCCTACACAAGGCAGATCCCTGTCACACCCAACCCTAATTATAAGCCCAGCTTAAAAACACCATTAGGACTTACCTCACCGAAATGGTCAGAGGTCAGAAAAACGGGGATCTGCAGATCCCCACACCTGGGCCACACCTGACAGATCACCCTCACACCCAACCCATCTCGTCCATATGCCTATCTAATTGTATCTTAAAGCTCCCTATCGTTCTTGATCCCACTATAGCACTTGGTAGCCTATTCCACCTATCTACAACTCTGTTACTAAACCAATATTTGCCTATATCTTTCTTGAAACGAAATTTATCTAATTTGAAACCATTTGTGCGAGTTCTTTCGCTATCACTGAGCTTTAGTACATTTTTCATATCCCCTTTATTAATCCCACTAACCCACTTGAATACCTCTATCATGTCCCCTCTAACTCTGCGTCTCTCTAACGAATGTAAGTCTAATTTCTTCAACCTTTCTTTATACGGAAGATTTCTAATATTATGGATAATTTTTGTCATTCTACGTTGTACTCTCTCCAATGAATCGATGTCCATTCTGTAATAAGGACACCAAAATTGAATAGCATAATCCATATGGGGTCTCACTAATGACCAGTAAAGTTTTAAGATAACATCAGCAGTTCTGTTACTCACACTCCTAGAGATGAACCCGAGAATCCTGTTTGCCTTGTTTCGAACGCTTATACACAGTTTTCTAGGCTTCAAATCATAGCTAACAAACACACCTAGATCTTTCTCACAATTCGAGTTTTCTAATTCCACATTAGCTAGTTTATATTTAACATTTGTATGCATCTTCCCAATCTTTAATACCTTGCATTTGTCAATGTTAAACTTCATCTGCCAATTTACTGACCATTCGTGTAAGGTATCTAGATCCCTTTGGAGGCACTCTATATCTCTATCTGAATCAATTGTTCTCCCCATTTTGGTATCGTCTGCAAATTTACTTATCCTACTAGTTATACCTAAATCAATGTCATTTATGTATATAACAAACAACAGAGGACCTAATACAGATCCCTGGGGGACACCACTTTTGACGGCTCCCCATTCTGACTTCGTACCATTTATGCTGACTCTCTGCTTCCTACCAATTAGCCATGACCTAATCCATCCCAACAACGCCCCACCTATTCCATGCCCTCAACCTTTCTCATCAATCTCTCATGGGGGACTCTGTCGAAAGCTTTACTGAAATCTAAATATATTATATCATATGACTTGTCATTATCTACTGCTTCATATACCTCTGAGAAAAAACTAAGCAAATTAGTAAGGCAAGAACGTCCCTGAGTGAATCCATGCTGAGAAGAATTTATTAAATTAAATGTATCTAAGTGGTTTCTAATTTTACTAGCAATAATTGACTCTAGTAGCTTTCCTATGATTTATGTAAGACTAATGGGACGGTAATTGGATGCTATTGATTTGTCACCTTTTTTGAAGATCGGAACTACGTTTGCAAGCTTCCAAGCTTCTGGAACTATACCTGTCTCTAATGACTTGTTAAATAGAAATGTTAATGGGAAACTTAACTCATCCCTACATTCTTTTAATACTCTAGCATATACCTCATCAGGACCAGGCGATTTATGAGGTTTCAGTCTGTCAATTTCCTTAAGCACATCATTTCTACTTATAGTAACCGTACTTAACCTATTTTCTATACTATCGCTATATACCTTACGGAATTCTGGAAACTGTGCCAAATTTTCATTAGTGAAAACGGAAAGAAATTGACTATTTAATGTACTGCACATTTCTAAATAATTTTCTGTCATTTCTCCTATCGAAGTTTTAAGGGGACCAATTACATCTCTAACCTTGGATTTATATAGTTGGTAAAAAGCTTTAGGATTATTTTTTGAGTCATTGGCAACCTTAATTTCATAATTTCTTTTTTCTTTCCTAATATCCTTTTTTACCTGTCTTGATAGATTCTGATAGTAAGCAAGTAGGTGAATTTCGCCTTTCCTAATTTTTCTATATATTCCTCTCTTTTGTCCTAGAAGATCTAATAGTCAGACCTCTGCGTCTATAATATGATACTTAACAACTCGCTCATTTACTTGTGACACACACACAAATCTATATAATAACATAAAATCGTTTAATAATAGTCATAGAAAAGAACAAAACAGTAATTGTACTGTACTAATTTTTGTTAAATATTCTTCCCTGCCGAACACATTGACCCCTCTAGACCAGCTGTTAATCCACATATAAACACAACCCCCTCCATTATACGCGCCTGGCTGACTCTCTCCACGCCTCTCCTGCCCTTCCTTCCCCTCCACATTGTCTCATTTCCTTCCCCTTCACGTCCTCTACACTCCTTTCCCTTTCCTTCCCTCCACAGTCTCTCTTTTTCTTTCCCTCCTTTCACACATCTTCATCTTTTTTATCTTTCTTTTCTCTTGGCATACCTTACCCTCCATCTCGTCAATCACATCCTACCTATCTTCTACAGTTTATCCTGCTAAGCAACATATAAATTACATACAATGCACATAATATAATCATAAAACTTTCAATTATACTGTACAAATCTGGCTACCTTCTCTACACGCTTCTTCTTCTTTCCTTTCTCACCCTCCACATCCTCTCCTTTTCCTTGGCTCCTTTCTCTCCCTCTACATTATGTTACAGTATGTTATTTCCCCTCAGATCTTCTCCCCTCTACAGCCTTTCACTGTCCGAGTCTACAGGATATTCCTCTCCTTTGTTTTCCATCACTGCACAGTATCTTCAACCTTTCCCTTGCCTATTCTCTCCCTTTCCCTCTTTGCATCTACTGACGAATGTTGGTGAGCTCTTGCCATTTCATTTACGCAAATATATCCATTTAGCTTGATGTTCAGATCAAATCAGCTACATATCAATAAATATATACAGTATTATGTATTAATTAACATATAGAAGATTTAATCTGAACATCAATCTAAATGAATATATTTGCATAAAAGAATCGCAAGAACTCGAACATTCGTCAGCAGTTGTATACCTTCTCTCTTTCTTCCACTTCATATTTTCTGCTATCCTTTACCTCTCCCTTCTTCCACCGTTATGTTGTGTTTTACCTTTACACTCAATAACTTCTTCAAGTCCCTCCCTTTTCATTGAGTTTCATTTCCTTTCCCTCTACGTACGGTACTTTTATTTTTCATTGTTAATAATTTCAAACATCCACTTCCCTTACCCGTTACATTCTTTCTTTCCCATTACAAACATCTTCGTCCCTTTCGCATGCTCGTGTTCCCATTGCCTTTCCCTTCTCCGTACCATGCAAGGGTGTTCGGTCACTTCACCTGCAAATCGGTTTACCTACACTCCCGTTGCTTTGCCATTGGACAAGCTTATTTTTATTTTATTTTTTTATTTTTTATGGAGAAAAAAGACAAAGCTGCTAGTAACAAGTGTCCCATAAACAATCTTAAAGTGAAGGTTAGATTAAAGTTAGCATTGGTTAAATCACGATAAACTGAGCTTACGGTAAGGTAGCACTTCGGTAAAGTTCTTATACCAATAGGTTAACTCTAAGTTAGGTTTACGCAAATAATATATGAATGCGAGCGAAAAGACTGACATGAAAACTAATTGTAGGCAAAGTTACAACACGACTAAGAAATCCCATACAGACATAAAAGTGTAGAATTGGTAGACAGAAGTTTTCCCCTTTTCTTTACGAGTAGAGGATGGGGGGGGGGGGATTAGAGACGTATAAAAAATGGGGTATCCGTGCGTAATTCTGAGAGAGAGAGAGAGAGAGATAATTGACTGCTAATATTATATTACAATTTGTACGGTACCGGTATTTAAGTTACCGTATTTATAGTTACCTTCGCCAACAAAGTTTGACAGAGTTTGTAATTGTCTCCGTTTGCATGTGTTTTTTTGTTTCCCCTATATTCCAACTACTCTCTCTTGGGTATAGGCTGAGAGCCTGTACATTCAACTGTACATTGAACGGCGAAGTCCGTGAGGTCTCGTTCCACTCTAGGGAGTGAGACATGTGAAGCACTTTGGGATACAACCAGCCCCCGATATATTGCCTTCGTATGATGCACGGTTGCCCACCCACAGCTCGAAGCAGCCACATCTCTGAAGCTGCTTCACTCCAGTGCTTCACTGTCTCACCACCTAGACTCGGACCCTCACTCTCAGAACGCCACCTATTGAGCAATGAACTCCCTAGGCATTGCCCCCCTGTAGCATATTTTGAATATGGGAATATTCATACAATAATATTTAATCAGGGAACAATGAGGGTATTTTTTTGGCATTTCGTTGGGCTTTGTGGTAATGCGTTGATATTAGGTACAGCACAAATTTCATCCCAATAATATCTTCCCATTGATACATCAGGATTCGAACCCGGGACCATTGGATTACCAGTCCAGTGGCATGACCACTCCTCCCCTATGTCTGTCTGTATGTCTGTAAACAAGATATCTCACACAGTTATAAACCAATTTTCACCGACATTTGGTAGGCAGATAGACTATGCGCCAAGAAAGAAGTGATTCAATTTAGGAGGTGATCCGGATCATATCATGGAACCCAGATCTAGAAGAAGATTTAAGGGGTTACTGCGTTCGAAAATGTTAAATATTATTTAATTGTTAATATAAATATTCATAAAAAATCCAAAATTAAATATATTTACTTAAAACTTGGTGTGTTTATGGATAATGAAAGGACAAATAAATGAACACTCGGTCGGTCAAAGAAGTAGCTGCACCCCTACGCTGATCATCTGGGGTGTTCAGCTCGGTAGGGTTGGCACCTCTGCCTGCAACTATATCCATGTGGTAGAGACGATCCTCTCTGACACATGGATATAGTTGCAGGAACAGTTGCCAACCCTATCGAGCTGTACACACCAGATGATCAGGGTAGGGGTGCAGATACTTCTTTGACCGAGTGTACAGAAGGTTTTCTCAAAAAAAGTGAATAGAATACATAATAAGAGGAAGTAAAGGTGCATCAATTTATGAATAACATCACTATTATATATATATAACATAACAATAATCATCTTGGGAACCGTATTCTACATTAAAAACCAATAACATCACTATTATATATATATAACATAACAATAATCATCTTGGGAACCGTATTCTACATTAAAAACCAATAACATCACTATTATATATATAACATAACAATAATCATCTTGGGAACCGTATTCTACATTAAAAACCAATAACATCACTATTATATATATATAACATAACAATAATCATCTTGGGAACCGTATTCTACATTAAAAACCAATAACATCACTATTATATATATATAACATAACAATAATCATCTTGGGAACCGTATTCTACATTAAAAACCAATAACATCACTATTATATATATAACATAATAATCATCTTGAGGACCGTATTCTACATTAAAACCGAATAACATCACTATTATATATATATAACATAACAATAATCATCTTGGGAACCGTATTCTACATTAAAAACCAATAACATCACTATTATATATATATAACATAACAATAATAATCTTGGGAACCGTATTCTACATTAAAAACCAATAACATCACTATTATATATATATAACATAACAATAATCATCTTGGGAACCGTATTCTACATTAAAAACCAATAACATCACTATTATATATATAACATAACAATAATCATCTTGGGAACCGTATTCTACATTAAAAACCAATAACATCACTATATATATATATAACATAACAATAACCATCTTGGGAACCGTATTCTACATTAAAAACCAATAACATCACTATAATATATATAACATAACAATAATCATCTTGGGAACCGTATTCTACATTAAAAACCAATAACATCACTATTATATATATATAACATAACAATAATCATCTTGGGAACCGTATTCTACATTAAAAACCAATAACATCACTATTATATATATATAACATAACAATAATCATCTTGGGAACCGTATTCTACATTAAAAACCAATAACATCACTATTATATATATAACATAACAATAATCATCTTGGGAACCGTATTCTACATTAAAAACCAATAACATCACTATTATATATATATAACATAACAATAATCATCTTGGGAACCGTATTCTACATTAAAAACCAATAACATCACTATTATATATATATAACATAACAATAATAATCTTGGGAACCGTATTCTACATTAAAAACCAATAACATCACTATTATATATATATAACATAACAATAATCATCTTGGGAACCGTATTCTACATTAAAAACCAATAACATCACTATTATATATATATAACATAACAATAATCATCTTGGGAACCGTATTCTACATTAAAAACCAATAACATCACTATTATATATATATAACATAACAATAATAATCTTGGGAACCGTATTCTACATTAAAAACCAATAACATCACTATTATATATATATAACATAACAATAATCATCTTGGGAACCGTATTCTACATTAAAAACCAATAACATCACTATTATATATATATATAACATAACAATAATCATCTTGGGAACCGTATTCTACATTAAAAACCAATAATATAAAAGAACTTTACAAACAAACATAAAAGACCGTCCAGGTATGTGTCTGTAAAGTTAATGGCACTATCAACTTAGATAAACAAATCTGAAATTTATGGCAACTTAACTTAAATAGCCACCGGATTTCCATTAGGTGTGTGTGTGTGTGTGTGTGTGTGTATGGTGTGTGTGTGTAAGACTGTGTATGGTGTGTGTGTGTGTGTGTGGTGTGTGTGTAAGACTGTGTATGGTGTGTGTGTGTGTGTGTGTGTATATCATTTCCCTCACAGCTTCCACCCGCCTAGGCTATATTGAATCGAGCTACCCCAAACCAATCTAAATCTAGCCTTAATATTTCCAATCTGATGACGCCATTTACATAGTTCTTCAGGCTACCACTAGAGGATTTTATTGAACTTAAAGACACCTCTAGAAATCTATAGTCGGCGTCACACGTACAGATTTTTGGAGAAAGTCTGGAATCTTGTGCAGCTTCTACTATTTTGTGAGTTTCGT
The DNA here is from genome assembly GCA_032716605.1 of Paralithodes platypus. Taxonomy (NCBI): domain Eukaryota; kingdom Metazoa; phylum Arthropoda; class Malacostraca; order Decapoda; family Lithodidae; genus Paralithodes; species Paralithodes platypus. The sequence continues at coordinate 31,539,610 of CM064480.1, forward strand.
GTCATATATTCCTTCATTAAATTAGATGTTTTCAAGATTGTAAGGTACATAATTCCAATGACAGTCACAACTAGAGAGACACTCGGGTGAGCCCATAGCTCCGCCTTTGCTGCAGGAGGTACCGGGTATGTGCTTTACTGATCGCCTCTTGAATGGAATCCACTCTTCCTTGGCGCTTATACTATCCACACTATTGTACCCCCACTTATACTGTTGCCCACACAATTGTGTGAACATCGGTTCATAACTATTTGAGATATCTTGTTTACAGACAAACACAACTTCCGTCCAACTTCGTTAAATGAGGTAATGAAAGTAAAAATCACCAGATGTTTGATATAATAATACTACTAATAATAATAATAATAATAATAATAATAATAATGTTCAGGTTACTTGTATAGCGCCATTTCTCTCTAGCCCTCGGTCCGGGATTCAATAGCGCTCGGCCAAAGTTTATTACCAGACACTATTACCCATTTCCTTGCTCAAGAGAAATGGTATCGGCTACCAGTGTATGCGAAAAACCTTTATGCCTGAGTGTGGCATTGAACCCAGGCCTCTCGGGGTGGGAGGCCAAGACGTTCTCCACTACACTACCGAGCCGGTAGCGTCTTTAGTATATTTTGGACTCTAATACTGTATATCTACCGTTTAAGGGTAAGTATTCCTATTTGTTCTGAACCCCCTTCCCCTTCACGGTTAACCCCATTAGTTATCAAATTCTTATACTTTCGCGTATTTCTTTGTCAAAATTAAGAACTTTCGTGCCATTTAGGTGTCGATTTGTTCCTGGCGAGCGATAGCAAGCCTGTATTATAGGAGGAACCCGCCTTCGACCGGCACACTTTTCTACCGAAAAATTTACAAATTTATCTAGAAGGGGCTCTTTGGGATGATGGTATTTTTGTTTAAAGCTTGATAGAGGTCTAGGGAGTAAACTCAAATAAATACTGTATATATATACCGGTAATAATATAGAAACTAATATATAAACAAAATAAGGTCCCCTCAACTGCTCGTGTCGCACCAGCTTTAGGGGAAACACCACTATACTAGAGTATATTGGAAACACACTTTAGGCATCAAGGGGGAAAACTATCTGAAATAACCCTCTAACTCTGACAGGTCCTTCCCAACTTGAATTAAAGTTGAGTGCAGAGAAAATAATATATGTGTAATATGCCTGAAAGAGTTAAACGTAATCTTATATTGACTTTTACATACTCTCCTCTTATCAATAACTTAATATAATATTAAGCACATACCATTACACATTCTTCTAACTATCATTAGACAGTTTGTATCAGTTTATGAAGGACCTGCGAGACGCGATCAGCCAAATGACAACCGGTACTTTCATATATCATTATCTCTATAAGCAAACAATATTATTCAGATTGAGCAACTTCTCTCACACAAAGTTGTGTAATATGTAAATGACATTTAAAATTTCGCTAAAAAAAAAAAAAAAAAAAAAAAATAATTTGGTTGACCTTTTTTATAAGTACTAGCATGTCATAATGTCATAAATATTGAAGACAATTGTACCTACAAGCAAAAAGAAAAGCAATTTAAGTATATATGGAAAGTCAAATATACGGGTACTAATTGAATGTAAGAAATAAGAAACGAAGATATTTGAAATTCGAGTAAAATCGAAAATCGCACACGTAGCTAAGAAACTTAATATCAGAAGATAATTGAAGAGGAAATAACTACGGGGAGATGGCCTGGTGGCAATGATAATGTGTGTGAGTGACTCATAACTGACTCCTCATAGTTAGTTAGTGTGAGGGACTCCTAACCGACTCCTCATAGTTAGTTAGTGTGAGGGACTCATAACTGACTCCTCATAGTTAGTGTGAGTGACTCATAACTCACTCCTCATAGTTAGTTAGTGTGAGGGACTCATAACTGACTCCTCATAGTTAGTGTGAGTGACTCATAACTCACTCCTCAGTTAGTTAGTGTGAGGGACTCATAACTGACTCCTCATAGTTAGTGCGAGTGACTCATAACTCACTCCTCATAGTTAGTTAGTGTGAGGGACTCATAACGGACTCTTCATAGTTAGTGTGAGTGACTCATAACTCACTCCTCATAGTTAGTTAGTGTGAGTGACTCATAACTGACTCCTCATAGTTAGTGTGAGTGACTCATAACTGACTCCTCATAGTTAGTTAGTGTGAGTGACTCATTACTGACTCCTCATAGTTAGTGTGAGTGACTCATAACTCACTCCTCATAGTTAGTGTGAGGGACTCATAACTGACTCCTCATAGTTAGTGTGAGTGACTCATAACCGACTCCTCATAGTTAGTTAGTGTGAGTGACTCATAACGGACTCCTCATAGTTAGTGTGAGTGACTCATAACTCACTCCTCAGTTAGTGTGAGTGACTCATAACTCACTCCTCATAGTTAGTTAGTGTGAGTGACTCTTAACTGACTCCTCATAGTGTGAGTTACTCATAACTGACTCCTCATAGTTAGTTAGTGTGAGGGACTCATAACTGACTCCTCATAGTTATTGTGAGTGACTCATAACTCACTCCTCATAGTTTGTTAGTGTGAGGGACTCATAACGGACTCCTCATAGTTAGTGGGAGTGACTCATAACTCACTCCTCATAGTTAGTTAGTGTGAGTGACTCATAACTGACTCCTCATAGTTAGTGTGAGTGACTCATAACTGACTCCTCATAGTTAGTTAGTGTGTGTGACTCATAACTCACTCCTCATAGTTAGTGTGAGTGACTCATAACTGACTCATCATAGTTAGTTAGTGTGAGGGACTCATAACTGGCTCTCCTCATAGTTAGTTAGTATGAGTGACTCATAACTGACTCTCTTCATATTTAGTTAGTATGAGTGACTCCTAACTGACTCTCCTCATAGTTAGTTAGTGTGAGTGACTCCTAACTGACTCTCTCCTCATAGTTAGTGTGAGTGACTCATAACTGACTCTCCTCATAGTTAGTTAGTATGAGTGACTCATAACTGACTCTCTCCTCATAGTTAGTTAGTGTGAGTGACTCATAACTGACTCTCCTCATAGTTAGTTAGTGTGAGTGACTCATAACAGACTCTTTCCTCATAGTTAGTTAGTGTGAGTGACTCATAACTGACTCTCCTCATAGTTAGTTAGTGTAAGTGACTCATAACTGACTCTCCTCATAGTTAGTTAGTGTGAGTGACTCATAACTGACTCTCTTCATAGTTAGTTAGTGTGAGGGACTCATAACTGACTCTCTCCTCATAGTTAGTTGGTATGAGTGACTCATAACTGACTCTCCTCATAGTTAGTTAGTGTGACTCATAACTGACTCTTTCCTCATAGTTAGTTAGTGTGAGTGACTCATAACTGACTCTCCTCATAGTTAGTTAGTGTGAGTGACTCATAACTGACTCTCCTCATAGTTAGTTAGTGTGAATGACTCATAACTGACTCTCTCCTCATAGTTAGTTAGTGTGAGGGACTCATAACTGACTCTCTCCTCATAGTTAGTTAGTATGAGTGACTCATAACTGACTCTCTCCTCATAGTTAGTTAGTGTGAGTGACTCATAACTGACTCTCTCCTCATAGTTAGTTTCTCTGGTGTACAGACCGGCGGAGACAGTCACTCACGTACGGTCGTTCAGAGACCGTTAAGGAGTTGACACACACACACACGGACATGAACACAAATTCAGTCTAGTTCTCTTATTTACGCTCGAACACATACACTCACATTCTCAAACACGCACACATACACACGGATGCATACACTAACTCTTACACACGAACAAACTTTGCACTCACTTACCAACCCACCTCCCTTCTTCCTCCCCACATGCACATTACAATACTCCTACTACACATATTATCAGTCAAACACACTATCAGATAACAGTCTCCCTACCCTTACAGATCTCCTAATACTCCCTGATCGGCGATAACCGAACAATTACTACTGGAGTTTCCAGATAAGCTATAAGGCCCAGCTAAGGTAGTGCTCCCAGTCCTCTTCTTATCGCTCTTTATCTCCGTACTGATACAGCCATATCTCTGTTAACAATGGTCATAAGAATAGACCAATAGGTTATCTACGATGCAGTCAAGTGGCGTCAACATTGGGGCGGTAGGAGCAGGGTTGGAGTACAAAATCATACATGTATTTTCCTTTTGTTCGAAGGCAATTGATGAGGATAGGGCATGTGCAAATCAGAATGGCTTACTTTGAAAACAAGGGTAGGGATAGAAAAGCTTCAAAGCCGTTTTAGATAAATTTGTATATAGGAGGAATATATACAATCAAAGTTTGATTAGAGACTGATGAACTGTATTTTTGTAAACAAATATATACGCTTCTATAAATAGCATTTGAATAGCAAACATTTAAATATAATTAATTAAAGAGATTGGAAAAGAAAAGTACCAGTAACTAGTTATTACAAATCGACTGAACTATAAGACAAAGAAAGAAACTTGAACAAAAATAGAAGGTACAAACGCCAGGAACAATAAGATCAATCTGGGGAAGAATGTAGTAATATATGTTTGTCAAGTCATTCCACCACTCTCCCCTCACTGCACACGATATCTTCTCCCATAAGCTAGTCGCACTCACTCACACATACACTCATATACTTGTACTTAGTGAGGTAATGTATGAGTGTAATATTTGTCAAGTCACTACACCACTCTTCCTTCACAACATACGATATTGTGGTCACATTCACAACACACACACATACATACACTCATATACTTGTACGTACATTAATGTGGTAATGTATGTGTACTATTTGTCGAGTTACTACACCACTCTTCCTTCACAACACACGATATTGTCTCCTTCCATAACCTAGTCACATTCACAACACACACACATACATACACTCATATACTTGTACGTACATTAATGTGGTAATGTATGTGTAATATTTGTCGAGTTACTACACCACTCTTCCTTCACAACACACGATATTGTCTCCTTCCATAACCTAGTCACATTCACAACACACACACATACATACACTCATATACTTGTACGTACATTAATGTGGTAATGTATGTGTAATATTTGTCGAGTTACTACACCACTCTTCCTTCACAACACACGATATTGTCTCCTTCCATAACCTAGTCACATTCACAACACACACACATACATACACTCATATACTTGTACGTACATTAATGTGGTAATGTATGTGTAATATTTGTCGAGTTACTACACCATTCTTCCTTCACAACACACGATATTGTCTCCTTCCATAACCTAGTCACATTCACAACACACACACATACATACACTCATATACTTGTACGTACATTAATGTGGTAATGTATGTGTAATATTTGTCGAGTTACTACACCACTCTTCCTTCACAACACACGATATTGTCTCCTTCAATAACCTAGTCACATTCACAACACACACACATACATACACTCATATACAAATCCGTCACTTGATAGATCCCCAACAGTTTGGCAACGTTAAAACCTCCTCCACCACTCACTGTCTTATTAGCTTCCTAGATTATATTAACACAAATCTTGAGAAGAGAAAGACTTCCCTCGCCCTTGCCTTTATTGACTTCAGGAAAGCATTTGACCTTGTTGACCACACCATCATCATCAACAAGGCCATAAAGTTGGGGCTACATCCTACCCTGGTTGCGTGGTTGACCGACTTCCTTAGTGACAGACGACAAGCAGTGCGATACCAAGGCTTCATCTCCACCTTCCTAGACATCACATGTGGAGTCCCACAGGGCACAAAGATGGGGCCTCTATTGTTCCTCATCTTGATTAATGATGCCCTAAAGGACACCCCATTCCACTGGAAGTACGTGGACGACTCGACAGTCGGCATTACGGTCGATAACACCTCCCCTAACTATGACCCCCTACAAGACATCCTCGACCGTCTTCAAGCCTGGACCACAGACAATCATGTGACTATCAATCATGACAAGACAGTGGTCATGCACATCAACACCTCCGTTACCGACCTTCCTCCACCCACTGTCACAATTGGTCCTCATCCCCTTCAGCTTGTTGAGTCCACCAAACTCCTCGGAATCACTGTGGACAACAAACTCAACTGGAAGAAACATGTAACTACCACAGTCAGGACCGCCACTTACAAGTTGTTTATGCTAAGGCGGTTGAGATCCCTGGGGGCGCCGGAGAATGAGCTGAAGAGTATAAATAACACCTTCATACTCCCTAAGCTCACCTACGCCTCTCCCGCCTGGTCCTCCTCTCTAACCCTGACACAACAACGTCAATTGGAGAGAGTGCAGAGGAGGGCATGCAGGATCATCCTGGGTGGCACATATCCAGGGTACGAGGAAGCTCTCACCACCCTTAGCATACCTGCACTTTCAACCCACCACTACAACACACTCAAACAGTTTGCATCTAAGCTGCTTGTTCACCCACGACACAAGAAACTTACCTCCACCAGACGCCCCTAGACCAACACGTGCAGCTCGTCACTTCAACACAGTCCAACCAATAAGAGCAAGAACTGACAGATATAAAAATAGTCCTATCCCAACCATTGTTAATATTATTAATAATGTGTAATAACGGCCTGTCACACCATATATACGCGCCCACCTTTAATAATGTATGCATAAGTGTGTGTGCGTGTGTGTATTAGAATATAATTTGTATGTACTTGCTGGAGTTTGTTTATGTATATGTGTATATATGTATGTGTGTATCTATGTATGTACAGTATATGTGTATGTATATGTGTATGTATGTATGTATGCGTTATTTATGTATATATATATGTGTCTATAGTGTATACTGTTTGTGGTTCGAGCCCGGCTGAGAGTATCAGGTGGATAAGAGAAGAGCATATATGCATGTAATGTGCATATATTTATGTATATGTATGTCTGTGTGTATGTGATGTCAATGGTTCGAGCCCGGTTGAGAATATAAGGTATATAATATATATATGTAATGTACGTGTATTTGTATGGTCATATGCACATATGTATGTAAATATACGTACATATGAGCGAGAACATATGGCTCACTAGCGCAACTTCTGATTATAAATCTATGCATAAGCATCATCTATTATTAAGTGTTCGTGTATCTTCATCCATGTATTTCCACCCTTAACAATAGAACGCCCAGCTTTTCCTCATTTCACCTTCTACCACACACACACACACACACACGAACGAACACACACACACACACACCTACACTACCGAGGATTAACCTCCCATTGTAGTAGGCTTTACCTGACCCTACGTGCACGGACTTGAACGCCGCTTCCTCTTTACCTCCTTACCCTGACCCCACCAAAACAGTTTTTGTATGTATGTATGTTTGTGTGCATATGTGAGCGTTTGTGTATACAGACATGTGCACACTTACTGCATATTCTTATGTTCTTATATATGTGTGTATATGTATGCGTATGTATGTGCGTATGTACGTGTATATATATGTATGTTCTGTATATGAGTAAGTAAAATAAACGTGTATATGTACTGTATATCACTTACTCTCATGGTTATTTTATGATAATTTGTATTCTGCACCTGCATCATTATTGTATTTTTTTTTTTTTTGTAAACTGAGCTTACCATCTCCATATCTGTACATCTCATGTTCATCCACTAAATTGTAAAATGTGTATTTTCAGCTCATGAGGCTGCCATTCTTTAATAAATCGTTTATTATTATTATTATTATTATTATTATTATTATTATTATACTTGTACATACATTAATGTGGTAATGTATGTGTAATATTTGTCGAGTTACTACACCACTCTTCCTTCACAACACACGATATTGTCTCCTTCTATAACCTAGTCGCACTCACTCACTCACACACATACACTCATATACTTGTACATTAATGTGGTAATGTATGCGTGTAATATTTGTAGAGTTACTACACCACTCTTCCTTCACAACACACGATATTGTCTCCTTCTATAACCTAGTCGCACTCACTCACTCACACACATACACTCATATACTGTACATTAATGTGGTAATGTATGCGTGTAATATTTGTAGAGTTACTACACCACTCTTCCTTCACAACACACGATATTGTCTCCTTCTATAACCTAGTCGCACTCACTCACTCACACACATACACTCATATACTTGTACATTAATGTGGTAATGTATGCGTGTAATATTTGTAGAGTTACTACACCACTCTTCCTTCACAACACACGATATTGTCTCCTTCTATAACCTAGTCGCACTCACTCACTCACACACATACACTCATATACTTGTACATTAATGTGGTAATGTATGCGTGTAATATTTGTAGAGTTACTACACCACTCTTCCTTCACAACACACGATATTGTCTCCTTCTATAACCTAGTCGCACTCACTCACTCACACACATACACTCATATACTTGTACATTAATGTGGTAATGTATGCGTGTAATATTTGTAGAGTTACTACACCACTCTTCCTTCACAACACACGATATTGTCTCCTTCTATAACCTAGTCGCACTCACTCACTCACACACATACACTCATATACTTGTACATTAATGTGGTAATGTATGCGTGTAATATTTGTAGAGTTACTACACCACTCTTCCTTCACAACACACGATATTGTCTCCTTCTATAACCTAGTCGCACTCACTCACTCACACACATACACTCATATACTTGTACATTAATGTGGTAATGTATGCGTGTAATATTTGTAGAGTTACTACACCACTCTTCCTTCACAACACACGATATTGTCTCCTTCTATAACCTAGTCGCACTCACTCAATCACTCACTCACATACACTCATATACTTGTACATTAATGTGGTAATGTATGCGTGTAATATTTGTAGAGTTACTACACCACTCTTCCTTCACAACACACGATATTGTCTCCTTCTATAACCTAGTCACATTCACAACACACACACATACTGTACATACACTCATATACTTGTACATTAATGTGGTAATGTATGCGTGTAATATTTGTCGAGTTACTACACCACTCTTCCTTCACAACACACGATCTTATCTCCTCCATAAGCTAATTGGACTCACACACATTATATTAGCATTGACAACTAGGCCACCAGTCTCTTGATAACACACAATTACTCTCACATGTTCGTTGTTGTTGTTATTGTTGTTCCCCAGGCTGCCTGGCCGAACAACCCCAAGGTCCCGAGCAAGGCCAAGGCCATAAACGAGCGCCCCCACAAAACCCTCCCTGCTTACCACTAACAAAGCCCGGGTGACCGAAGCCACTCTTAAGGCAGGGAGCTGAGGAGGGCGCGGAAACGCCCGGGAAACCAGGGCCACCCGAGGCCCTGTGCCTCTCAGCAATTATGAAGGGAAAGTTGAGGGGCAAGGGAAAGATGTGACGCTTTGGCTCCCAATCTGCCAACTTTTAGGTTGGCAGTAGGGAGGTCAATCCACGGAAAAGACGCCGTCACTTGAGATCTAGAAGATATATAAGTAAAAGGAACAGTCAGAGTAAGCTATGGGTATGGCAGAGATCGCTCAGCTCTCGGTCTGATAGACCAGCCCATCACCAATCCATAGCTATTAGAGTCAGAGTCAGTCAGAGAGGAGGGTCATATCCGTCGCGGTCCGGGATTTTTCGACTATCCCGCGGGATACTGGTGATTAAACTTCCAAAAAATCACACACAAAAACAAACATAGTGTCGCGGTTCTGTGAAGTGCAAAATCGAACCGATTGATAAAATATCTGGAGATATATACGCGTTTTGGAGAAAAAATCCGTAAACTCCTACAGCAGTGCCACGGCGCTGGTCTAGGACAGGCCTAGGGCAGGCCCATAAGGCGGGTGGAAAGAAGAAGGGAAAGAAAAAACCGTTACGTCCCAAAAGCAAAGTGTTAGCTATATAGTCCTATGAAATCAAACAGGGCTATGGGAAAATAGGAAGCCTAAGTTAAAAGTGATAGTGAACATCGTATATCACGTAAATAAACTAGGAAAGTATAATACAGAGAATTAAAGTCAGGGGAACTTTTAACTTTTAGCTTGGGAACAGGACGTATGCTGTAAACAAAATACCCTCGGTGTGACCGCAAAGACCATAAACACATATATCCCCTGGCTCTCCTGGACACGTCCCCTCCCCTCCCCCTATACGATTTTACCAAAGCGAAACTTAACCTCGACAGGAAAGGGTACCGACAAAACAAATATCGTAAATAATAGCAAACAGAGAAAAACAATATTTTAACAATTAATCAGTGCAGATTATTTCTCGACCATATCGCAGGTTAGTAGTGACGTTATTGGAGAGAAAGATCTCCCACGCAACCAAATGTGGTGAAAATTCGAACCTGAGCAGTGTTGAATCAAGTTGATAGGTAAAATATGAAAATTAAAATAGATTCTATATTATACAGGTATAGGTAGCCTGGAAAGTTCGTTATTTTCCTAGAGTGCCGTATATTCCGTTAAACAGTCGACCAAAAACGGGAAAAGTGGTTAGGGCAGTGAGAAGTCTGTTTCATAAGATAATTATTGAAAGTGTTACTTAAAGTTACTTAAAGTTTAAACATAACGAGGGTAAACGAGTGGCACCCCCCCCCCCCCCACACTCCCACCACAAACCGCGTAACAAACACCTCCTTGTCCTCCAAGCCCCCCCCCCCTCTCTCTCTCTCTCTCTCTCCCCCATGTAAGGGCGGGTGGAAAAACAAAAACAAAAAAACAAACAAAAATGTTTACCAGAGACAACTGTACGAGTTGTAAGATGAATATACACATGTATGAAGGCACCGCATGTCGGATATGCAAGCAACCATACCACTGGATTTGCATAGGATTGACACCAATAAATGAGGCGTACAATACAAGAGGGAAGAACCTCCATTTCTGCGATAGTTGTTTCGATATCACATGGCAAGTCATACAGACTGTAGAAAATACAGAAGTACAAGATAGACTGAAATATTGCCAAGACATAGCTACCTTTCACAGAAAATGGGGAACTATTGGGGCCTCAGGGCCCATACAAATATCACAACCCACACACGCACACCTTCCCATGATAATGCCCACATTGCCTCCTGCACATCAACACACATCGCCTGCCGAACAACAACCTTTCGCACCCTACATATACACAAACCCTGCCACACATCTCCCCACACCTCCCCAGACCCAGAAAACACTCACATTAATCCCATCTATGGCCATTGACCACCCTACTGCTGTTGATCAAATACAATTGCAGGATGAACGTAGGATGCAACAAGCCCCCATATCAGGCTCCCCTTCACATCCTCTCCCCCCTCCCCCCTGCCACCTGCCCACCTACAAACCGACCCGTAACTCCACCCCCCTGCAGGCCTCACCCACCCATACACCAAGCCTACTATCACCCACAACCACACTTAGCTCACCACATAACCCCTTGCAGCCCCCGCCCCACCTACTGGGGTTGTCTACACCAGTGTGCAGATATTATCTGGAAAGAAGGTGCTACTTTGGTCAAAAGGGCGAATATAATGGGAATTCATGTAGATTTGCTCATCCCAAAATTTGCAACAACATAACCAGACATGGAAAATGTAGATTTGGTGAAACCTGCAAATACCACCACCCATCCCTTTGCAAGACATCACTTAAGAACAAGACCTGCTACAATATGAAATGCCCAGCTTTTCATATTAGAGGGACTTGGAGATATGCTAGACCTAACACGAATGGTAGCCCAAAAAACTCTCTAGCTATGTGAGGACGAGACAGAGGAAAAAGGCAAGGAGGGAAAGGGCAGATGAAGATGAAGAGACTGAGGGAGATGGAAGAGCACATAGAACACCTCGAGCACCTCCTGGCCTCCCAAGAGTGGCCAATACATCCCGAAGACTATTAGGTACACATAGTACTCCAAACAATCCCTCCCCAATCTTGTTTGCAAATATCCAAGGCCTAAAAAATAGAACCACGAACAAAGTACCATTTATTAGGGGCCTGCTAGAAGAAGGAAACGCTATATTTGCGGCTCTCACAGAAACTCACATTAAAGATCAGGAAGATAGTGAGGTAGTGAGATAGTGATTCCTGGTTACAACCTACATAGGGCGGACAGAACGCATAGATCACATGGAGGTGTAGCCTTGTACATACATGACTCACTGATATGTACTGAATTCCTAAATAACAGTAATGATGTGGTGGAAATACTTGGAGTTAAAATAGAATCCCTAAATTTAGCAGTTATTGTTACATACAGGCCTCCAGACTCATCCCGAGAAGAATTCAAAACCCAGCTCAACAAAATAAAATCAGAAGTGGAAACCCTGGGGAACCCAACACCAAATATTATATGGCTAGGAGACTTTAACCTACCAAACATTAAATGGAGACAACTAGAAAACCAGTTAGTGGCAAATAACACCGGAGAAGCAAATACTAATACGAGAGAGCTTTTTGAACTTTGTGATTTTTTTAGTCTTACCCAACATATTGCTGAACCCACACGGGAAAACAATATCTTAGACCTGGTCATCACTAACAACGACTCTCTAGTACACAGCATTAACATATCGGACACAACATACTCAGATCATAAATTAATTGAGATCAAAACAACCTTAGAAAGTGTACAGACAACCTCAGAATCGAGAACAAAAAACCGGCCCCTTCAGTAAATTTAACTTCAATAACAAAAACATAAGGTGGGAAGAAGTAAATCAAGAAATGGAGGAAATAGACTGGGAAGATTTAATGGATAACCTGACACCAGCAGAATGTCTAGTCTTAATAACAGAAACCATGACCCAAATCTGTAGCCAACATATACCTGCAAGACAAACAAAACGAAGAAGCAACCAAGATCGGGAAAGGAGGAGGCTGTACAGAAGAAGAAAATTACTCGCACAAAGACGCACACATCAAAATCTACAGGATAGGCAAAAGGTCGAAATAGATAGAGAAATTGTGGAAATTGAACAAAGGCTAAGAATGTCATATGAACTACAACATATGGAAGAGGAGAGGAAAGCTATTGCAGGTATAAAGGAAAATTCCAAATACTTCTTTTCATACGCCAAACAAAAGGCTAAAACAACATCAAACATCGGCCCACTGAGCAAAGGGGACGGCTCTTTCACAGGGGACAAAAAGGAAATGAGCGAACTCTTAAGCAGGCAGTATGAAATGGCATTCAGTGAGCCTGATGAAACAAAAGTCATCAGAGACCAAAATATATTTTTCATGGAAACCTCCCCCACGGAAACCCCTCAGATGCTGGATATTGATTTCGGTCCAAAAGACATAGAAGAGGCCATTTCCAACATGCCATCCCACTCGGCACCAGGCCCGGACTCTTGGAATTCGATCCTAATGAAAAAATGTAAGGAAAACCTCTCAAAACCCCTGGCTATAATGTGGAGAAGGAGTCTAGACACTGGTGACATACCAGATAGCTTGAAAAACGCAATAATTGCCCCACTGCATAAAGGAGGGAGTAAAGCACTACCAAAACTACCGCCCGGTAGCTCTAACCTCTCACATCATTAAAGTTTTCGAGCGAGTCCTGCGAAGCAAAATTTCAACATTAATGGAGACAAATGAACTACACAACACCGGTCAACATGGGTTCAGAGCGGGAAGATCATGTCTCTCACAACTTTTGGAACACTATGAACAAAATTCTTAAAGCGCTAGAAGAAAAGAAAAACGTGGATGTCATTTACACCGGATTTTGCTAAGGCATTTGATAAATGTGACCATGGTATAAATAGCCCACAAACTGAAAGCAAAAAGGTATAACTGGGGTGGATATACAATTTCCTCGTAAACCGAAAACAATCGGTAGCAGTAACCAAGTCACTTCTGAGCCTTCGGATGTCAAAAGCTCAGTGCCCCAAGGAATAGTTGCTAGCGCCCCTTCTGTTCCTCATACTAATTTGCGACATAGATACCAACACCAGACACAGTACGGTGTCGTCTTTTGCTGATGACACAAAATTAAGCAAGATAGTAAACACACAAGAGGACACGGGCCGACTGCAGGAAGACATGAATGTAGTGTTCCAGTGGACCAGGGAAAACAACATGCAATTCACTGAGGAAAAATTCCAATTAATACGGTACGGAGATAATAATGGTGTTAAAGAAATTACAAATTACTTAACAGAATCTAACCACATAATAGAACGGAAAGACAGTGTGAAAGACCTTGGGGTATTAATGTCTGAAAATATGGGTTTCAAAGTACATAACCAGGTCAAAGTGGCGGCTGCGAAACGTCTAACGGGTTGGATTCTGCGTACTTTTAAAACACGCGGTGAATTGCCTATGATAACGCTCTTCAAATCTCTAGTGCTACCGCGGCTTGAA
>CM064480.1:31554067-31604399 GCA_032716605.1 Paralithodes platypus
ACCTTCGATTCTGGCTAAAATTACATGATTTTAAGCAGTTTAAGAAGGACCTATGTTATTAAGAGGGTTTATTGAGAACATATGTACCCATTTAAGTCGTAGAGGTAGATTATTTACTAAAGAAAGTCTTCTAATGGTAACCAGAACCTGATGAAAATTTCGAATTGGTTGTGAAGGAGTTGAGAGAGAGAGAGATCTGATGATAGTGTTTGGTTCTGTGTAGGTGTGTAATACAGGTTTGTTGGACTGTTGATTCATTAGAGAGTAGGTTGCGTCTCCCAGTCTGTCTTTCTCTCTCTCTGTAATTTTGTTTTCTTCTATATTCCAACTACTCCCTCTCGGGCATAGGCTGAGAGCCTGTACATTCAACCATTACACATTGAACGGTGAAGTCTGTGAGGTCGCGTTCCAGTCTAGGGGTGAGACATGTGAAGCACTTTTAGCTGCAACCAGCCTCTGCCATCTTGCTTTCTCAGAATGCGTGGGGCTTAGTTGCCTACTCACTGCTCGAAACAGCCCCATCTCTGAAGCTGCCTCGCTCCGGTGCTTCACTGTCTCATCTCCTAGACTCGGACCCTCACTTTCAGAACGCCACCTATTGAGCAATGAACTCGCTAGGCATTGTCCCCCTGTAGCCTATTTTGAATATGGGAATATTCATACAGTGCTATTTAATCAGGAAACCATAAGGGTATTTTATTTGACGTTTCGGTGGGCTTTGTGGTAATGCACTGATGCTAGGTACAGCACAAATTCCATGGCAACAATATCTTCCTATTGACATCGGGATTCGAACCTGGGTCCATTGGATTACCAGTCCAGTGGCAAGACCACTCCACTACACCTCCCATATATATATATATATATATATATATATATATATATATATATATATATGTATATATATACCCTATATATATATATATATATATATAATATGTTATGCAACATGCGACACCATAATTTAGCACACTTTATACTAGTTCTTTATTTCCACCATAGGAAAGCTCAGAATTATAACGTTCAATGGGAAAACAGTTGACTTTAATATATATAATTCTTATATCAATGAATCGCACCGCTGCCACCAATGAAATGCTGGGTATACAAAGGGAATTTAACCCTCCCGAAAACTCTCCAGGTTTTGAGATGGTTGGCGCTGGATTCAAACCCTGGTTAGCGACCTCAGTAGGTGACTGTAGGTCACCCCAAGTCCGCGCGCTAACCCACTGTTCCTACTAACGCGCGACGGTTAATAGGATAGTAACTTTAGTTCTCCTTGAAAGAACAAAGGTGATGTCTCCGTGAATGTTTCACGTAAATAGGTTTCCCGTAGACTTCGCCATCAACGGGGGGGGGGGGGGGGGGACTATTATACACTATCCCAAACGTCAACTCGGGTAGTAAAGTATTGGGGTTCCGGGATTTTTGCGAAGGCTTGTGTCGACTTTGGTGGATTGCTGCCGCTGGTAACTGACTAGGCTCTAGCTACGCACTTGCTTGGCAGGAGGTACCCCGAGTCTAGTGATAGGCGATACAGGTAAAAGAAATAGTGGGATATATAGATGGAAAAATTAGGATAATTAAGGAGGGGTGAAGTGGAGGGGAAAAGGAGGTGGGGAGGAGAGGGAAGGGGGGGGGGGGGTTAGACACATGTCAGGGAAAGGCAGGGGTTCCATGTCAGTTGAACCAGTGCCACTTCAACCAGTGCTAACTCAACCAGTGGCCACTTCAACCAGTGACCATTTCAACCAGTGACCATTTTAACCAGTAACCTAACCTAACCTACTGGTTAAAATGGTCACTGGTTGAAGTGGCCACTGGTTGAGTTAGCACTGGTTAAAGTGGCACTGGTTGAAGTGGCACTGGTTCAACTGACCTGTCACCAAAGGCAGGAGCTGGTGGTAAACAGACATACCACCTAATCACATATTGCTGACATTTCACCGGTACTGGGGCATTTTATTATTTTTGTGAGCTGTCTTCCAGAGGGCCTATCGCATTCATCTAACAGACACTTTCCTAAGGCCTATCGCTGTTGCCGGGTTAAGGGTACAAGGGTAACTTACACAATAAAGTAACATGAGTAAGCAAACACACTTAGCATTAAAGAGTAAACAAAATTATGTGCAATTGAACAATACAAAATATTGATAAAATAAGGGGATTGGTAAGTGATAAGAACATAAACCTAAAACTACTTATATATCGGTATATATGCAGGCATTATACCGTATGATCAGTAAGAAATACGAGAACAAAGTGACGCAGATATTAAAAACGTGAACACAGGAAGTAAAAAGTGAAGTGATATGAGATAGTAGACAGTCTAGGAAAGTGAAGTGATTTTTTTTTTTTTTTTAAGAGACAATGAACGGAGGAAGGAAAAACACAGATAAAACAAAAAGGTCCATGTGCCTAAAGGCAATCTCTCAATTCATAAAATGTTTGTAACAACTGGATTTTAAACAATTTGGTTGATTGTAAGTTTGGTGGGAAAGCCAATTCGAGGGAAGTGAATTCCACAAGAGTATAGTAGCTCTGGGGATAAATGAATTCTGATAATCAGAAGTTTCTGATTGTGGTATGAGCAAAGTGTAAAAATTCATGGGCGCTCTCAGCTGCCGCTAGTTCTAAAAGTGGAAAGATGTGGAGAGGCGGCACAATTGAAGCAAGTTCCTCGGAACAATTGCTGTGAAAATATCTGTAGATTAATGCAAGGGATGCAACGTTTCTTCGTATGGCTAATGTAGGAAGGTCCTGTGTGATTGCAGGGTTATTGATTAATCTAATAGCTTTATTTTGAATTTTGTCCAACTGCCTCATGCAACCACTCCACTTCCACCCCACAGAGGTGAACAGTAATCCTCTGAGAGCGCACATGACTTGTTATATATTACGGCCAACTGCTCGTCAGTGAAGAATTCTCGAACTCTGTACAGGAGTCCCAGTTTTTTAGAGGCATTCTTAGCAATGCTTCTAACATAATGTGTCCAGCTCAAGTTAGTAGTTAATGTTACACCGAGAATGTCAATACTAGGGGAAGTGGGAATATTTACATCATTAAAAATTAAATGGGAGTCAGTGAGATTCTGTCGGTTAGAAAATTGAATGTATTTGGTTTTCTGTGCATTAAAGGAACTAGATTCTCTTGTCCCCATTCATTAATTCTAGAAAGGTCCCGGTTCAGAGAAATTGCAGGGTTTATTTTTGAATTTATAAGATCGGGTTGGGTGAAAGAATTGGTAAATGTGAAGGAACTGTGGAGTGTTGAGTCATCTGCGTAGGAATGTATTGGATTATTAGTGGTAGATATGAGATCATTGATATGAATGAGGAACAGAGTTGGGGCCAAAACTTGATCCCTGGGGAACACCAGCATTTATTGAGTGAAACTGAGAAATAAAGGCCATCTAGCATTACACTATTTTTCTGTTATGAAGATAAGAAGAAATTAGTGGAACTAATGATGCAAGGCCGTAGTGTGACATCTTCGACAATAAGGATTGATGCCAGACTCTATCAAATGCCTTTGATATATCCAGTGCTATTGTATGTGTTTCACCATGTTGGTCTGTAGCTTGGTTGATTTGATGCGTAAGAAGGCAAAGAATGTCTGCAGTTGATCGACATCGTCTAAAACCATATTGCCTATCACTGATTAATTTATTATTCTCCAGATGCTTAATTATGTGATTATTTAATATAATTTCAAAAACTTTGCCAAGAGTGGAAGTTATATGAGATATATATATGAGATATGAGATAGTAGACAGTCTGAAGTGAGTGATATTAGAACAGTCAATGAAAGTGTATATGAGATGTTGCATTCTAGGAAAGTGAATTGATAATATAGTCACAGTCTAGGAAAGTGAAGTGATATGAGATAGTAGACAGTCTAGGAAAGTGAAGTGATATGAGATAGTAGACAGTCTAGGAAAGTTGATAGATAGTACAGTCTAGAAAGGAGAGCGGGGGGAAAGCTCACGTTTTTATCTCTTCCGGAGAGAGAGAGAGAGAGAGAGGTGGAGCGGAGAGTACGAATACATGGATCTATTTTCATTAACGTTAAAGCTCATGGTGCAACATAGCATAGCCACTCTAACCATGTCCTCTTGACTTTAGTTGTCTCACTTTATATTCTGCCAACTTTTACTACGATACTTTTCCTACGGTATGCATTTGCTATATACGTGTCTGTGTGTATAAGATTCGTAGGCTACGGGACTTGTTTGTTGGTTTTAATCTATTTGCTGTATACCGGTAATTTATTTACCAGCCCATATCTTCAAACTTACAGACCAGTGACATGCCGCTAACATTTTAGGAAGCTGGTGTCCGGTTATTATTGAGACCTTTTGCATCCTATAACACAAATCCTACGCAAGGTTTTCCAAGTTTCCAAGTCTGAAGGATATTTAATGTGTTTGGGGGACTAATGGTATAGGCTAACTGAATTAATGCGATCACAGATTTGCTTATTGTTAGACGGGTAAATACCTTTTGGTGATGGCAAAACCAACCATCCATCTTTTTACGAACGTTTATAGATCAAAGAACTATACAATATACAAGTCTCTCATCTGCACCCCTATAGATGACGAGGCGAAAGAGCCCAGTACAATATTATATGTACGGTATATACGGTATATATATATATATATATATATATATATATATATATATAGAGAGAGAGAGAGAGAGGAGGGGAAGAGAGAGAGAGGAGAGAGAAGAGAAGAGAGAGAGAGAGAGAGAGAGGGAAGAGAGAGATAGAGAGAGAGAGGCCTAAAAAGAGAAAAGAGGAGAGATAGATTAAGAGAGAGAGAGAGAGAGCAAGAGAGAGAAGAGAGAGAAGAGAGGAAGAGCAGAGAGATAAGAGAGAGTAAGAGAGATAGAATGAGAAGAGGAGAGAGAGAGAGAGAGAGAGAGAGAGAGAGAGAGAGAGAGAGAGAGAGAGAGTACTGGCTACTGAATCAAATATTTTAATTAAATCCTCATATAATATTTAGCTTTCGGGGAGGTACCGGTACTGGTAATTAATTAGTACGGTAGGGGGATTTCAAATGGACTGTAAAGAATGTCCTAAATGTCCAGAAAATGAAGCTTTCAGAAATATTCACGTCATTGCACTCCTTTCAATGACAACATAAAAATTGCACTAAAAAACCAAAATGGTTCTGATGTGGCGGCGTCTACGCCGTGGGACCACCTCTCGGAGCTGCCAACCGCGGATGGCTGCCGACCCTCCACGGCCGGAGACAAGATCAAAGACCAGTGGAGGACAACCAGATGCCGGCCGCGGGGAGCAGTTTCGGGAGCCAAACCGTCACAACCATCCCCTGCCCCCTCCCTGGGGTCACAGGTCCTTGGAGCGGCTTCGGTCGCGCCGGGAATTTCCACACCTCTCACACCACACACACACATCACACAGTTTTTCCTACACCGAGAAATGACTCTCCGGCTGTCATTTCTCGAAGACTTCTTCTAGCCGGAGACATTGAGAGCAACCCAGGACCCACCTACACATACATATGTCCAACTTGCTCAAAACCCATCACTTCGAGTCGCCACACTAAGGGTTCAGTTCTCTGCAATTCATGCAGGAACTGGACCCACTTCACCTGCACAACACTTGCCTCCAAGAAACACTACACGAACACCTGGACCTGTTCCTCATGCCCCTCCCTCTCCCAGTCAAATCCCTCACCTAAAACCCGTCCACCTCTCCTCCCCAACCCACCTAACCTTCCCATATCATCCACTCCCCCCCTTAAAATCCGTCCACTTCTCCTCCCTAACCCACCTAACCTTCCCATACCATCCACATCATCAACTCAACACACCACACCCCATCCTAATCCATTCCAACCCCCATCTCCTGCACCCCAATCCCCACCCCGACCTCACCCATCCCACCCCCATCCCCAACCCACCCCTCCCTCACCCCCACCGCCCTCACCCCCACCCCATCCTCGTGCAGCAGCACCCAACATACATCGAGCACATAACATTAACATTCTCCAATTGAACATAGATGGCATCAACACAAAGAAACACGAACTCTCACACTTCATCAAACAACACAACATACACATTGCCATCTTACAAGAAACAAAACTCTGCACAACACAAAAAACACCCACATTTCATGATTTCACCACCATCAGACAAGACCGGGGTGTCGGCGGGGGCGGTGGACTCATCACCCTGGTACACAAAGAAATATCATACATAGTTACCAGTGTACAAACCAAATCCCTCTTCCCCCCAAATGATAACACAACAGAAATACAATCGATTAAAATACGCACTGGCAACAACTCCAACATAATCATCATATACACAAATGCCTCCCTCCCCAAACATCCCCTACAGTACCAAATGAATACAGACCACACTTAAAACACATCACAAACACCCCACACATCATCCTGGGTGGTGACTTCAACGCCAAGACGTCGGCCTGGTTTGTCGACAACCCCGACACAGACAGAGGGCTGGTACTACAAAACCAAACTGATAACCTCATCATCCTTAACGACATCCATCAACATACCCATATTCCTCACCAAGCCCTCTATAACCCATCATATCCAGACATCACCTTTTGCTCCCCAGAACTCGCCCCCACAACATCCTGGAGGGTGGTCAGAACCTTAGGCTCTCACCACCTCCCGATCATTATCACCACCAAAACCAGACTCACCCCAGCTAGCCACAAACACACATACACCAATTATAAAAGAGCTAACTAGGAAGCATTCACAAATGAGACAGAACAACACTTCACAACTCTAAACAGTACACCCATCACTAACATCAACAATGCTGTACACATACGCAATAAAACTATCCAAAACGCTGACAAGAAACACATTCCAAGAGGTAACAGAAAAAGACACAACCCCAACTTCACACCAGAAATTCAAAACCTCATCAGACAACGCGACATACTGAAACACTCCCCAGCACCCCACACACAAGATATCACACAACAAATCCAAGCACTCAACACCCAGACTAACAACAAAAACTAAATTGGAATAACTTCCTACAAACACTTGATCACAAAACAAACTCCAAAAAACTCTACAAAATACTAAACAGCATCACACTTTCCAACAGCAACACAACACAATCACATGCAGCAATCACAACAACAGACTCTACTCCTTCATGTAAACAACAAGCAAACACTCTTATCAATCACTTCTCACATGTCAGCCACCTAAAACTTCACAAAGACGACCGACGTGTCATCCGACGTAAGAGACAATTCCCCACAGACCCTGACTATACACCCTTCACCAATCACCAGACAAAGCATATCATCAACAATCTCAAGCACTCACCCGCTTGTGGCCTAGACAACATAAGCAACATACACCTCAGACACCTGGGACCACAAGGCATACAAGCACTCACTAACATATCAAACTACAGTTATTCACACAACACAATACCAGATATTTGGAAGCATGGTATCATCACCACATTCCCCAAACCCAACAAAGACCCCACGCTACCCTCCTCGCATCGCCCCATCACACTCCTTTGCTCCCCCTCCAAAGTCATGGAACGCCTAGTATTACAACTAATTACACCCTACCTACCCCTAGCTCCAACACAACATGGCTTTAGGCCACTGCACTCCACAAACACTCTTCTCACAGACCTTACACAAAGAGCTTTTGATGGCATCAACTCAGCTAGACCACCACACAGATCACTATTAGCCACACTCGACATTAGTAAAGCCTTCGATGCCATCCCCCGCCACAACCTAACAAACAAAATCTACAACACAAACATGCACAACAACACAAAAAGGTGGCTGGCCAACTTCCTATCAGGCAGATGTGCACACGTATCTTTTGCCGGTCAGTCATCTAAAATCAGAAACTTTCCAAACTGAGTCCCACAAGGATCCGTCCTATCGCCCGCACTCTTCAATCTGTACATGCACAATATAACTACACCCAATACGCCCCAAATAAACTTAGCCTCCTATGCAGATGACATAACACTCACATGCACACACCATGACCCAAAAAGGGCAACAGATCTCCTTCAACACTATCTCAACACACTACATGGCTGGTGCACTACAAACAGACTTAATCTAGCCCCAGCCAAATCCACCGCAACCCTGCTCACAAGCTGGACAGGAGAACACGAATACATCCCTCAACTCACCATAAACAACACACCCCTAACACATACACACACACACCCAAAATCCTAGGAGTAACATATGATACTCATATGACATTCAAACAGCACACCACAAACATTAAAAAGAAACTGACACCCAGACTTAACGCCCTCAGGTCACTTGCTCACACAAAATTTGGACACAACAAAGAAACTACCACCACAGTATATAAACAATACATAAGATCAGTGATGGAATACGCAAGCCCAGCCTGGGCTTCTAACCTAGCTGAAACACATCATAAGACCTTACAGACTATTCAAAACAAAGCCCTGAAGATCATTACAGGCTGCTCAGCTACTGCACCCACAGATCACCTACATCAAGAAACCAAAATCCTCAAAGTCAAAGACCATCTGGACATGAGAGTCACTCAATTCCTGGCAGCAGCCTCCACGAACCAAGACCACCCACTAAACTACATGGCAACACACCCACAGACACCAAGAAATATCAAAACAACACCCAGCACACGGTATCACACACAATTACTGTCCTCTCTCCCTCCCTGCCCACCCCGAACCAACTTCCAGAAGCACATCCATACTCATATCTCTCGCCGATCCATCCACTCACTCACAGACAACACGCAGCTGCAAGCACGACCTCCCGAAATCCATCCTTCCGAATCCTCCCTTCCTCGCGAGGACAGAGTCCACCTGGCCAGGCTGAGATGCGGACACCATCCAGCTCTCCTGAGCTATCAGAAGAGACTGGATGACTCCGTTGTCGACGCCTGCCCAGTGCCCGGGATGTAACACAGCACCCCATACCATTAAACACATCATAGAAGACTGCATTTCACACAACCACTTATGCCAACAACACAATCTACACTCAATGAGAGCTCTGTGGGAAAGCCCGATCGTGGCCATGGCCTTCCTCAGGGACTCGGGGCTGTTCGGCCAGGCAGCTTAGGGAACAACAACAACAACTTGTAAACTCGGCGGGTGCCCAACCCCGAAAAGGGTTGAAATAGGGGAGCTATCCCCCCGCCAAAGGTGGCTTTCTAGGGCCTTTCCTAGCTGATGCTGAGAGGATTGGGTTCTAGTCATGTGGTGATGGGCTGGTCTATCAGAGTGAGAACTGCGCTATCTCTGCCATACCCATAGCTTACTCTGACTGTTCCTTTTACTTATATATTTTCTAGATCTCAAGTGACGGCGTCTCTTGCGTGGATTGACCTAATCTATCAAGATTGGAAGCCAAAGCGTCACATCTTTCCTTTGCCCCTCAACTTTCTCTTCATAATTGCTGAGGGGCACAGGGCCCTGGGTGGGGCTTTGGTTTCCCGGGTGTTTCCGCACCCTCCTCAGCTCCCCGCCATAGAGTGGCTTCGGTCATCCAGGCTTTATTGTGGTCGGCAGGGAGGGTTCTGTGGGGGCGCTCGGTTATGGCCTTGGCCTTGCTCGGGGCCTTGGGGCTGTTCGGCCAGGCAGCTTAGGGAAAAACAACAACAACAACAACAACAACTTGTAAAAATATATGGACACGGTACTAACATCTGGCGCCAGGGGATAAGAAAACCGTGCACGTTTATAAAACACCTGTACTAACACTTGGCACCGGGAGCCAATGGCTGGCATCGTGGCACCCTGCACACCTCTTTATCAGGAGAATTAAGTAGCCATTTTCAACTGAAGTTACTCTGTTAACACTAGTTTGTACCTTGTGTATAGTGACGAACGATTTTTTTTGTTTTTTAACCCTGCGAATTTTTACTTGGTACCTTTTGAACTCTGCTTAGAGATGATTGGCTGCAGGAACTGTGTGGTATAGTCTTAAGTTTGTTTTTGTAACTGAAAGATGAGTTCGCCGCCATCAGTCAATCAGCTAGAAATAAAAGTGGTCTAGGCCTTAGCGAAGAAGTGGATATTCGCCAGGTAAAAAAAATATATAAATATATTAATAATATATACGGTATATATATATATATATATATATATATATATATATATATATATATATATATATATACTATCGTTAACAAACAAATGTCCACCTACCAGACAGAATAAGAGGCAATATGACCTTACCTTGGCGGTGTATTGGTGGTTCTTAATCGTCTTGATTCATAAGAGGTTTACTATATTTAAGGACATTTGATGAAGGGCCTTGATGACTTTCAGCTTCTTCATTAATTGAGCTTATTGTGGTTCGGAATGATATGTCCGGTTGCAGACATTGTTTGTATATATCGGTACCAGTGCTGTAATGTACGGTACAGTAGAACTCAACGCGAAACAGTAAGTACGGTACCGGTAATGAGTTAGTGAAAACCAATAAGTCCATATTTGACGTCCACAACTACGGAAGGATTATTAGACAAATAAGTTTAGTTGCTCTTTCGGGAAGTGTACATTAGTGTGTGATTCATATTACAGCCCTCGAATATACCGTACAGTATACTGTACATATAACGCTTATGATATTATATAATTAAAATAATAATACATAGTTTTTATTATTATTATTATTATTATTATTATTATTATTATTATTATCTTTTAAGTATATACCTTGTAAATGTTTCACCACTGGGTACTTGCATACGGCATGGCTCTTATTTAATATTTTAATAAAGTTGCAGAAATTCACCTCACAAATATCTACCGTACTATGCCGGTTCAGAGGGGAGAGCCAACTGTATAAAGTAGCTCTCGTAAAAAGGCAACGGAACATCATGTGGTTGGTCCTATACGCCAAAACTACTGTGTGTGTGTGTGTGTGTGTGTGTGTGTGTGTGTGTGTGATATACAGTATATAATTATATACTGTATATATATATATATATATATATATATATATATATATATATATATATATATATATATACAGTACCGGTATATATTATGAGAGAGACAGGGTGGGGGGGGGGGGGGGGGGGGGTATCTTACTAATTGTTAAATCAAAGTGCAAAGACATAAACTAATATGAGGAGGGTGTGTTGTCAGCATTGTTAGTATGGTATGGTGAATAGGGGAGGTGTGGTGGAGTGGTCTTGCCACTGGATTGATAATCCAATGGACCCGGGTTCAAATCCCCATATGTCAATGGGAAGATATTATTGGGATTGAATTTGTGCTGTACCTAGTATCAGTGCATTACCACAAAGCCCACCGAAATACCAAAAAAATACCCTCATTGTTCCCTGATTAAATAGCACTGTATGAATATTCCCATATTCAAAATATGCTACAGGGGGACAATGCCTAGTGAGTTCACTGCTCAATAGGTGGCATTCTGAGAGTGAGGGTCTGAGTCTGGAGGGTGAGACAGTGAAGCACTTGAACGAAGCAACCAGCGGCTTCAGAGATGGAGCTGCTTCGAGCCATGAATGGATGCTTCACATGTCTCACTCCCCAGACTGGAACGAGACCTCACGGGCTTCACCGTGTTGAGCGGTGGATTGTAAGGGCTCTCAGTCTATGCCCGAGAGGGAGTAGTAGTTGGAATATAGGATTAAAAAAAAAAAATGCAACAGCTTAAGCCGGTATCACATGAGAGCTTTTATAGTCAACATTCGATGATCAACATTTTTCTGGCAACATTTCTGGACTATTTTGCACTGGTTTCGGAAACTAGACTGTTTGGTAGATGAATTTAGGTAACCGAAATATTGTAAATGTTGACCTCATAAGCTGCCAGACCAGTGTTGAGGATAAATGTTGAGTGAAACAGCGCTCGTGTGATACCGGCTTTAGAACAGTAAGTTAAACATAAATGGGATTTTTTTTTACAATAATTGTGAAAAGAGAAGCGAAACGTCATAATGTCTGGTGGATGTTAAATAATGTTAAAGTATAGGAAAGTACCGGTAGTGCAAAACTCCCTTGTAATAACTAATTTAAGTTTAATAATTGCATTCAACCAAATATTTATTAACGTTTTGGCATGATGACGCCAGTGTTCATTACTCATATAGCTCCCATTAGACATGCAGTTTAGGAAGGACCTGTAAGAGACAAGAGGGTCATTAAGATACCGGTAGTATGTACAGTACCAATTGTATTTCTATAGTTACTTACAAAGCTTAATACATACGGTACAAGTGTTATGATAATCAAAACATAATAGAGAATACACCACCATAATGAAGAAGTTAAAAAGTAATGGCACCCTGACATTACTTATTTGGCCAATGTACTGTTGGTAAAAAAGGTGGAGCACGTGCGACATACCTCCCCTACTGCCAACTATGGGGCCTGTGTGTGTGGGTGGGTGGGTGGGTGGGTGGGTGTGTGTGTCAGAGAGAGGAAAGGAGATAATCAGAATTAGAGAGCAAATAAGGAAATAAATTATAGAGAAAGAAAGAGAGAGAGGGGAATAATAATCAACAATACGGTAGGCAGACTGAAGGAGTCAACGGGAAGAGCTACGGTAAGGTCATAGTTTTGTTTACGAGATGGAACATATATTTTTACGAGAGAAAGTGCATGTTTAGGAAGAAGGGCCTTTGTTTTGTGTAGGCTACTGTATATCCGATACACGTGCTTATATTTGTGCTCAACACACTTTGTTTTATTGAAAATTTTATATTACTGGGTAGTTCACCAATAAACCACGTCAATCACCACCCATAACGAGGGGCGTCGCGTTCCTTGGTGCCGCTAGAAGAGCGGCGAACACATCTAAAGGTATCTAAAGGTATCTAATACACTTTATCAGCTAGTTCAGTCATGTGGCTGAATAGCGTACCGTAACAATTGTGGCGCTATCAAGTTCTTTGTTTACAATTTAATGTCGATAAAATTGAGTTTAGGTATTGGCGAAGTAAATATATAAAAACGAAATTACTTGAAACCACCATCACACACGCACACACACACACACACACCTTCACAAAACCGTACCTGGCGTAGTTCCAAAAACAGCTATACCAACTTGCACAAAAGTCGTACCGTACCGTGGATGCCAAAGCAAACTCAAATATAATCTTACCTCCAGTAAAAACTGTGGGTGCTTCGTCAGTGTGAGGGGGCCGCTAGGGTAACAAGTAATTACAGTAAGGGAGTAGAGTTGTTGCTGGCGTAATCTGATGGGCATGTGTTGCTTGCTGGGCTCTTGCACTCTAAGTATTAATACAACATTACAATCACAGCTGTTTGCTAAGTTACGTCTATGTTCCTAAATGTATGAAGAAAGGTGATACCGATTCCATTCCAACTAATTATACGGAACCGAAAGTGAATATCAAAAAATAACTTTAAATCACGCCCTCTCCTATAGTTAACAGTTAATTTCTACATCTATCTATCTATTGCCTGACGCCGTGATCCCCGAAGGTGTGGCCACGAACGAAACTTAATAAAGTGGTGATGTGACATGTACATATGAGGAGATTATTGAGTGAAGAGAAGGAATTATTTCTTATTTGTTCATGTTAACAAGTAGATGACAGTGTGTGATCGCGGGTCGAAGTGTGTAAAGAAGTAGTGATCTGACATGTGAATACGAGAGGATTATGGAGTATAACATTGAGTAATGAGAACCATCATGGCAGTGTGATATTGTGTTCCGAACTGCCGGTATATAATTAATGGAGTAGCCTAGTGATGTGACAATGTGGAGATAAGTAGGGTTATAGACTGGAAAGGTTGACTGGTTCAGCTTCAGGCTTAAGCTCGGGTCACACATACACGTTCTAACGTCCCGTCCGGCCCCTACCTCTAAATAAAAAGCGCCTAGGCGGCGTCCTTTTTATGCCTGCATAAAATGGTCCGTGTGGGTCGGGGCAACTGCCAGAAAAAGTGTTAAGCTCGGGTCACACATACACGTTCTAACGTCCCGTCCGGCCCCGACCTCTTAATTCGCCGTGCCTAGGCGGCGTCCTTTTTGTGCATGCATAAAATGGTCCGTGTGGGTTGGGGCAACTGCCAGAAAACGTGTTATGCCGGGACACCCACGGGACATACACGGACACACACAGAAGTTATTTTCTTGGTCGGGGACGGACGGGACGTTAGAACGTGTATGTGTGACCCGAGCTTTAGTGATGACAAGAAGATGACAGTGCAAGAGGGTGACGTGAATTATGTAATGAAGTATGATATGACATGTGGAGATAGGAGAATTATTGGTTGAAGAGGATGACTGGTTTGATATTAAGTGATGACAAGCAGACGATGACAGTGTGAGAGGGGGCTCAAACTATGTAGTGAAATAGTGAGATGTGAATGAGTGCATTGTGGAGGTGAATTATTTGGTTTGATACAGTGACAAGAAAGTGGTAGAAAACCGTATATGATTGTGATTCCAATTGCAGTATAGCCTAATGAAATAGCGAGGTGAAATGATATGAAAGGATTATGGAGTGAAGAGGATGGCTAGTTTGAGATTTGATTTATAAGTAAATGGAGACAGTGTGAGAGAGTGGCTCGAATTATGTAGTAAAATAGTGAGATGTGGAGATGAGAGGATCATGGAGGAGTGTAGAATGTTAACCTGACAAGCGCGATATAGACCTAGGTGCTAGGGTAGTTATTTGTGCATTTCTAGCCCTGGATTCTGACAGAATTCGTTATATTTACAATATAAAGCATTATTTGTTTTCGGTATGCTTTTATTTTACATATATGATGTATATATGAACCTTCAAGAGTGCTAAAATAAGTGGGAAAAGCATTTGGGTGGTGAAAAACGAAGATATTGGCCACCCGGTCATAATCTCTGGCGAGAGAGAGCCACAGGCAGCCCTCCCCTCTCGCTGTCTGGGAGTCAACTGAGACGAGTGGGGAGGTGTGTGCCGGTGTCTGGGTGTTGCATAACGATCTTTTATGCAACCCACTTGTGCTACATTATCGCGGGAGAGAAAAATAACCGATAAATGATGATAATAAGAGGATAAATAGGTGATAACTGAGGAGGGGGGGGAGGGGGGAATAAGGTGGGGAAGGAGGGGAGGGGGAGGGGTGAGAAACACATGGATGAGTACTAGAGGGGAATTATCTCACCTAGAGACAAAATCCTTTGTTTTGATAGGCCCTTTTTTTTTTTGGAAGGCTTTTTTTATGGTCTTGCTTCTGTGAGGCCTATCGCGTTCCCTATAGGAAGCCTTCCGTGAGGCCTATCGCGCTTGCCGGGTTAATGATTTGGCTTGATACAGTGATGGCAAGTAAAGGATAACGGTGTGGGTTATGGTCCGAACTACGTAGGCTAATGAATAGTTATGACGTGTATGGATGAGAGGATGACGGGTTTGGCTTGAAACTCAATGATGACAAGTAGATGATGACTAACTCGATAGTTAATGATGAGTAAGAGACGAGGGTGATGATAACTGTTGTGGTGATGAATGGTGGTAGTGTGGGTGACTAGTCTGAAAGCTGAAGTGTTGGTCACAGATGACATGAGGGTGACAACTCTAGTGGTGGTCATGGCAAGAGAGGTGAGGGTGATGATTATTAGTGGTGGTGAGGGTAGAGGTGATGAACCAATGGGGTGGTAGTGATGACTATTAGTGGTGGTGAGGGTAGAGGTGATGAGCCA
Source organism: Paralithodes platypus (assembly GCA_032716605.1). Lineage (NCBI taxonomy): Eukaryota > Metazoa > Arthropoda > Malacostraca > Decapoda > Lithodidae > Paralithodes > Paralithodes platypus. Next base: position 31,569,771 of record CM064480.1, read on the forward strand.
AGGGGTGGTAGTGATGACTTTGGTGGTGGTGAGGGTAGAGGTGATGAACCAAGGGGTGGTAGTGATGACTATTGGTGGTGGTGAGGGTAGAGGTGATGAACCAAGGGGGTGGTAGTGATGACTATGTGGTGGTGAGGGTAGAGGTGATGAACGAAGGGGGTGGTAGTGATGACTATTAGTGGTGGTGAAGGTAAAGGTGATGAACCAAGGGAGTGGTAGTGATGACTTTTAGTGGTGGTGAGGGTAGAGGTGATGAACCAAGGGGGTGGTAGTGATGACTTTTAGTGGTGGTGAGGGTAGAGGTGATGTACCAAGGGGGTGGTAGTGATGACTATTAATGGTGGTGAGGGTAGAGGTGATAAACCAAGGGGGTGGTAGTGATGACTATTGGTGGTGGTGAGAGTAGAGGTGATGAACCAAGGGTGTGGTAGTGATGACTATTGGTGGTGGTGAGGGTAGAGGTGATGAACCAAGGGGTGGGGTGGTAGTGATGACTATTAGTGGTGGTGAGGGTAGAGGTGATGAACCAAGGGGTGGTAGTGATGACTATTGGTGGTGGTGAGGGTAGAGGTGATGAACCAAGGGGTGGTAGTGATGACTATTGGTGGTGGTGAGGGTAGAGGTGATGAACCAAGGGGTGGGGTGGTAGTGATGACTATTAGTGGTGGTGAGGGTAGAGGTGATGAACCAAGGGGGTGGTAGTGATGACTATTGGTGGTGGTGAGGGTAGAGGTGATGAACCAAGGGGTGGGGTGGTAGTGATGACTATTAGTGGTGGTGAGGGTAGAGGTGATGAACCAAGGGGTGGTAGTGATGACTATTGGTGGTGGTGAGGGTAGAGGTGATGAACCAAGGGGTGGTAGTGATGACTATTGGTGGTAGTGGTGAGGGTAGAGGTGATGAACCAAGGGGTGGTGGTGGTGGTAGTGGTGGCGAGGGTAGAGGTGATGAACCAAGGGGTGGTGGTGAGGGTAGAGGTGATGAACCAAGGGGTGGTGGTGGTGGTAGTGGTGGCGAGGGTAGAGGTGATGAACCAAGGGGTGGTAGTGGTGAGGGTAGAGGTGATGAACCAAGGGGTGGTGGTGGCGAGGGTAGAGGTGATGAACCAAGGGGTGGTGGTGAGGGTAGAGGTGATGAACCAAGGGGTGGTGGTGAGGGTAGAGGTGATGAACCAAGGGGTGGTGGTGGTGGTAGTGGTGGTGAGGGTAGAGGTGATGAACCAAGGGGTGGTAGTGGTGACTATTGGTGGTGGTGAGGGTAGAGGTGATGAACCAAGGGGTGGTGGTGGTGGTAGTGGTGGTGAGGGTAGAGGTGATGAACCAAGGGGTGGTAGTGGTGACTATTGGTGGTGGTGAGGGTAGAGGTGATGAACCAAGGGGTGGTGGTGGTGAAGGTAGAGGTGATGAACCAAGGGGTGGTAGTAGTGGGAAGGGAACTGATCTGACATGCATGACCCCGGAAGGTTCAGGTCACACCACCAACAAGGCACACAACTCTACACTATTCACTATACCACCACTACAACAACTACCACCACCAAAGCATACAATTACACACTATTTACTACCACCACTACCACTATGTTTACTATGACTACCTCATACCATGACCACCACAACTAAAACTACCAACAAGACACACAAGTCCATACTACTCACTATACCTCTACCACTACAACTGCATATAATATGCAATACTACCACTACCGGTACAAGCAACACACGGAATTCTACCAGTGCAGTACCGTCCCATTCCACACCAAAGTATATGATAGCAGACCACTACCACCACAAACCTATCACATTACCATACCTTATTGAATACCGGTACTTGATTACCATGGTCATCGGTATTTCCGCTACCAAGTTAAGACAATCTGTCATTGACCAAGCACAACTCAACCATTTACTACTGCTGTGTCACTACTATCACTACCTCTACTGCCAATATCCTTTACCATTACCACAAAACTGCTACTGAACCACCACTATCACTATCATTACCTTTACTAATAACATCCTTTACCATTACCACTACACTACTACTGAACCACTACCACTATCACTACCTTTACTAATGACATCCCCGGTCCTTTACCATTACCACTACACTACTAGTGAACTACTGAACTACCACCACCTTTACTAATAACATCCTTTACCATTACCACTACACTACTTTAAAAAAAAAGAAAAAAGTTCCACCCATTTCTCATTCTTAAGTAACCCATTTTAGATTTGCATAAACACGGCCATTATTTATAAGCCATAACTCTATTCCCAAAACATCTGGGAAATATAAGCATGTACCGGTATCCAACTGTTTTCTTGGCATCGCCCCTACATTACTACTGTACCATCACTACCGGTACCACTACTACCTGTACTACCATTACTACTACCGGTACCCAGGAAGGTTAGATGTACAGTATACTCTGTACTACTATCAATACCATACACACTGACACTTGATACCACTAATATACTAGTTGGTATACCATATAGTGAGGTAGCTTAGCACCGAATTTCAAAGGGATGGGGACATGCCGGATAAAAGCACCAAATTTTGATCAGGCAATCTTCAGGGTCCCAGCTCTGATTCTATAACCGGCGCCAAGCGATACGACCACTCTTACGCTTCTACGATAAATTTTTTGTAATGTGAGCAATTTAACACATACGAAAATCAAGAAAAAATGTAGGCTATACTCTTTCAGACCTTGCGTATATTTACCCAACATGGTGCAAAATTGCCATGTTTCTTGTTTTCAGGTATTTTCTGAGTATGGTTGCTCAATATTTGGCCCATTAGGGGTGTTTATAATTAAATCACATGAAATAATCATACTGACAACTAAATAGGAGAGCAAAGCATGAAGGTCAGTTCAAAGGTTTTAATGGAGGCATCTGCTAACAACTGACATTAAAACATGGAAACATGCAGTGTTAATGTCTTAAATCCCTTCTCTGCACAAAATTCAATTACTACATTTCACACTAAGCCGGCTAAGCTACTTCTCACATCGGCAGCTGCATAGTTCGGTGCACTTCCACCGCGCTTTCTTGCATGAGCATCGTCCTCCACACGTGGCGCTTCTGCAGCCACACTTGACCAGTTCGCTGCAGGCCTGGGATGCCACAGGCAGGTTGGACCACACAGGATGCCAGGTCTTCGTTGCACTCTCTAGAGTCCATCCAAAGCCCTCTGGGGTTGGAGGCTTTTGCTCACAATGATCACTGGTTGCCCAGATTCCAGCTTGGTAGACTGCGCGCAGTGTGTGCTGCAGAAGGGCTTCTTGCGTTGGGGGAATGTTCTCCATTGTCCTGTTCTTCTGGGAGAAGAGTTCCCTACATGCCTCGTTCACAGTCCAAGTTGCTCTTCTTATTGTAGATGATCACGGTGAAGCGCTCGAGCAACTGGAATTCCCTGCAGTTCACTGTCACAGTCATGTAAGGGTGATTCATGAGGTTGTTGAAGGCTTCCGTCACTTCCACGTAGGCATTCCAAGCCTCCCATACTGATTTCTTCCCTTTGCCAAAGAAATCGGAAGTTGTGTCGCAGCCCGTGAAGCTGTGGAACATAGGCAATGCCGTTGACCTATCTTTTCCCAGAGCATGGCATATGGCATTGATATCCAGGTACATGAAGTTCTTTCCAGTTCCAAAGGCTACCCAGATGGCTGCCATCTGATGCTGGCTGGTCAGGGAATGATACTTTCCTATCAGTATGACAACGACGTCTGTGTCGACAGTGCGTACCAAACAGGTGGTGCATCCCTTGTCCAGCGCATCTTTCAGGTGAACGACAATCCTTGTATCGGGCTCTTCATGGTCACATCGTGGCATGGAGTGGTCGGAACCTCTGCTGATCACATCTGTGCCTGATGTTATGAAGACCTCCTTTCCGTCTGGCTAGTCATTGGAGCCAACTTTGTCTGAAAGGAACTGGAAAAGCTCCTCCTTGTTTGTGGGATCCCGGAGGAAGTCGGGCCAGTTGCTGGGCACCTTGGTTGGACCACCGACCTTTCTCCATACACCTTTTCCCCTTTTCTCTCTAGTTGACTCCTTGATACTGCTGGCAATGTAGCTGTCCCAGACTACATCGACTCTTCTGCAGGATTCAAGTAGCTTCAGGATGTGGGGGATGAAAACGCCATTAGCGTAGTCATTGAATGTGGTGACATTAGTACGAGGAAGCAGATACACCACAGCAGCACTGTCGAGAATTCTTGCATCCAGAAACGGCGGGGGTTCCTTCTGAGAGTTTTGTGGGTCTTGCACAAGGATACCAATGAGGTCGGACTTCTTTCCTTGGTGCAGTTTTCCTCTTTCAGATAGAGAAGGGGGGTGCGGATGATTTTCATGCTGGAAGAAGGTTCCTATATCTGTATCCCTGTTCTGAGCAACTATGTACAGACGAGAGAAGAGGGACACGTCATCTTTCAACGGGGAAACATCCTCTGACTGCTTGCTCTTCCCCTTGGATGGTGACCTGAAGAGAGGCAATGAGTTCCTCTTGATAGGCTCATGGATGGATTTCCTTCGTTCAGTGATGATAGCCTTGTTGTAGCTGTCAGATGGCAGTGTACTCCCGCTCAAACTCAGTGAGAAGGCATGCCTGCTCAGGTCCGGCGATCATCCACTTCTTGAAGGCTGCTGGGTTTTCAGTCAGGCCTACTGCTCCTCCAGGGCCCTTAACAAGCTCATTATTCTGTTCATGGGCTTGGTCGATCGGAATGCTGGAGAACCTTCTGGCTGTCTTCTGAACAACCCAGTTGCCTCTGACAACAAACTCCTCTTCGATTGTTGGAGGGAGGCTCTCTATGTCGCGGATGTGGATCGGGACCCATCTGGCATAATTCGGGTGGTCAAGTGCGAAGAACCATGGTGTCAGGGCTTTCAGAGACTCGACACACAGGGGAAAGTCTCTTTCTCTGTGAGCGTGAACGAAGGTGAGTCCCAGGAGTTCAATCTTCAGGATGGTGTCCCAGTACTGGAAGGTTGGACTCTGCGTGATCATGCTTTGTTTCCAGTCCTCTTCTGTCCTATCTTCAGTTGCTGCACCAGCAGCTCCCTTCAGGTAGGCATCATGTTGCAGCTTGGAGAGTGCCAACAGTTCTTCAGTAGAGCAGTTCAAGAAGAGAGTACCGGTAGATAGTATTTTACACACTTTGTAATGAGTGTAGTGTACTAAACAATCTCTCTACTTCCACTTCGAGTATCTACCCGGAATGAACCGCAAGGTCTCTGAGATACTAACTATTGCTTGTATCTTCTTGTAACTAGCTCTAACACTCTAGGGATGGAGTAGGTAATAACCAATGATAGAACGTTCAACGATGTGGTAGTAACGAACACTGCTTCCTTTTGAAGAGAGCTAACTGAGGGAAAAAACAAATAATAAATAAATCCATAATTATATTTTGTATATATTACTACAGGTGAAGGATTGCATGCAATTCCTTTCCATTTCTAACTTTCTGTAAATTCCTTCAGGCGGTTTCCAAGATCTGTAAGATTATTCACTTCCAACTGTCTTCATGTACGGCTATTACCGGAGGGTGGGGAGAGCGCCTTCTTCTTTGCTATCCTTTCCTTCCACTGTCCCTTACTCTCGGGTTAAGTCTCTCTACTAGAATTTAGTCCTGACTACCTCGCTGGGGTCGTAAGGTCTGTGTGGTCAGTGTATATATGTAAATTTATGTAAATGTATTTCTCAGTAAATATGTTGTATTCCTGTGATTGCGTATAATATTTATGATATGCGTACCGTATGTAGTTTGTAATCCTTTCAATTCAATAGAGCGCCCTTTTGAATAATGTTTACGAATTTTCTGAATTAGGACTCCAATTAATGATAAATGATTATAATCCCAGACTACTATAATGCACATAAGGCGGTCAAAGTGTGAGCCAGAGAGAGTGATAGTGTTGCTTACACGGTCTTGTGTTTGATGGTGTTCACTTATATTAGAAGATTACTGGACTTGGACATAGAGAGAGAGTGAGAGTCTACCTACTTGTAGTCTACCTGGAGTTGTTTCGGCCGTCCATCAGTGGCCTCGGCGAGAGTTGCTCCCCCCCGAGTATGTTTGCTGCCAGTGCTTGATGCAGCAGGCTATTCGAGGAGGCAGCTATCACCCCCGCGAAGTATGGCTGATCAGGCACCGACTTAAGATGGTTGTCCAAGGCTTTCTTGAATACTTCCGTTGGCACGTCCATCAGGTTTCTCACGTTCTCTGGCATTTTGTTGAAGAGGCTCGGTCCCCTGTTTGTCGACCAGAAGTCCCTCAGTGTGCCCAGAGCTCCCCTACACTTTTGGGGTGGGATGTTACATTTCCTACCCCCTCTGTCGCTCCAGTTCCATGATATTTTGGTGTGAAGGTTTGGCACTAGACCCTCGATAACTTTACATGTGTAAATTATCAAGTGTATCTCTCTTCTTCGCTCCAGTGAATATAAGTTAAGAGCCTTCAGCCGATCCCAGTAATGAAGATTTTTTATCGAGCTGATGTGGGACGTGAAGCTTCTTTCAACACTCTCTATTTCGTATATTTCCCCAGCTTTGTGTGGAGATGTTAGCACACTGCAATACTCCAGTCGTGGGATCACCAACGATTTGAAAAGTGTTATCATTGGCCGTTCTTCTCGTGTCTTGAAAGTGCGCAGTATCCAACCTACAAATTTCCTCGCCGATACTGACTTGGCCTGATTATGTTCTTTGAAAGACATGTTCTCTGACATTATTACCCCAAGATCTTTAACCTCTGATTTTCGTGGGATTGGCAGGAGTGACTGTTAAGTAGGTTGTGGTTTCTTTAATCTCTTCATTTCCTCATGGATACCTTATCAGCTGATATTTCTGTTCGTTAAATTGCATGTTGTTATCTTTGTTCCACATAAATACAGCGTTTATATCCGCTTGCAAGATTTCTTTGTCTTCTATTGTGGGTATTCCTAGACTTAGTTTTGTGTCGTCTGCAAATGATGAGACACTGTTGTGTTGTACATTAGCATCTATATTCCTTATTAGTATTAGGAAGAGTAAGGGTGCCAACACTGTACCCTGGGGAACAGAGCTTTTAACCTCTGAACCTTCCGATACCGCTTGATTTACTGCTTCTAATTGTCTTCTGTTAATGAGAAAATTATAGATCCACCTCCCCACCTTTCCGGTGATACCTTTTTCTTTCAGCTTATGTGGTATAATTCCATGATCACACTTATCAAATGCTTTGGCAAAGTCTGTGTATATGACATCTACATTTCTTTTCTCTTCCAGGTCATCTAGAACTTTGTCATAGTGTTCTAGTAGCTGCGAGAGACATGACCTTCCTTCTCTGAACCCGTGTTGTCCTGGGTTGTGGAGCCCGTTTTCTTCCATGTACCGGTATTCCGCGACTTTTCCTCGTAGTACTCTTTCAAAGATTTTGATGATGTGAGATGTTAGTGCTACTGGGCGGTAGTTTTTTGGCAGAGCTTTACTTCCTCCTTTGTGTAGTGGTGCAATTGTTGTGTTTTTCAGGCTTTCTGGGATTTCTCCTGTATCTAGGCTCTTTCTCCACATTATGGCTAGAGGTCTTGCTAGCGATGTTTTGCAGTTTTTGAGCAGGACTGAGCTCCATGAATCTGGTCCTGGTGCTGAGTGGAGCGGCATGCTGTTTATTGCCTTTTCTATATCTATTGGCCCAAATGCTATATCTGATATATGGAAGGGGGCTCTGTTCTCGCCCATAAAGAAACTGTTTGGATTGTCAATAGTTTTAGATGGATTGGGTTGACTGAACATGGTTTCATACTGTTTTCGTAGAAGTTCACTCATTTCTTTGTCATCTGTTGTATATGATCCGTCAAGTTTGATGAGTGGGCCAATGTTTGACGCTGTTTGTGATTTTTTCTTTGCATATGAGAAGTACTGGTACTTTGAATTTTCACTTATTTCTTGAACCGCCTTGTTTTCTTCTTCTATCTGCTGTATTTGATACGATATTCTCAGCATGTGTTCAATATCCTCTTATCTCCCTTTTCATTATGTTAATTTGCCTTTCTTGTAATCCAGCTTGGGAGAGCCGATGTGACAGTAGTTTTCTTCGTTTGTAGAGCCTTCTCCTTTCTCTGTCTTGCTTACTTCTGCGCTTCCTTTTTCTCTCTGGAATGTGATCCGAGCATACGTTCTTAACTAATTAATTTACTAGGCTAAGGCATTCAGGGGTTGTTTTGTCTGCCATTTGAACTTCCCAGTCTATTTCCTCTATCTTCTGGTTTATGCTTGGCCAATTAACATGTTTATACTAATGTATCGACTTAATCTCCAGCAAGCATCCAGGCCCCTCTAAATTCTCCCTTAATCATGGCAATTTCGTCATTATGATCAAAATTCGTCATACTGTCATAGTCATCACATGGCATATGTCGTCATACTGTTGAATCTGGTCTGCTAAAGGCTTCTGTGTCGCCTAGCTCAAACCAACATTATATCCTATAATAATTATAATAATAATATTGATGATGATGAATCGAGTGTCTCCTAATCACTGAGGTAAAACTAAAATCTAATACCCATTTGGAGGTTTCCACAGGTGCTATAAGTGAAGTCCTCTGTGACCTCTTACTAGGCTACATAGCCTACCACCAAACAGAGAGAGAGAGAGAGAGAGAGAGAGAGAGAGAGAGAGAGAGAGAGAGAGATAATAGTAATGCTAATACTACTACTAATAATATGTATAATATATATATATATATATATATATATATATATATATATATATATATATATATATATATTTTTTTTTTTTTTTGTGTGCACTCTTGCAGTCCTGAGGCTGAAAAATCTACAAAGTTTTTCTGAACCTAAGTACGGTACAGTACAATGCTTATTCTACCTTAACTACGAGGTCACATGCGACCTTTGGTGACCGTGAGGTACAAAGTACAAAGGAAGGAGTACAACGGAAATCAAGCAACAACAGATCTAGTGACCCTTCTAGGTTGCTTGTCCTCCAAAACACTGAGGATCAAGTGTCCAAACAGTGGTTTAGAGTGGGTAAGGGAACATTGGAAAGGGAATTACTGCCCTGGAACTAATGTCCATGGAAGGATTAGGAAGTTAGTAGGGGACAGATGGGTTAGTAACTGAGGGGGGGATAAAATAAAGTTATTCATTTACAAACGCAGTCAGTCGCGGGTTTGATGCAAGATATTTGTCTAGGCGGAGTTTAAATGAATCAACGATGATGCAGTCTATAACGTTTCGGGGAAGCCCATTCCACAAGTTGACAACTCGATTGAAGAAGAAATTCTTAGATTCGTGTGAGTTAAAAGATTTACCAATAATTTTGCAACCGTTTCCCCGCGTGTAATTAGATTGGTCGATAGTGAAGTACTTACTACAGTCCATATTGTCGATGCCTTTGATGATTTTGAACACTTGAATTAAGTCACCTCTTAATCTGCGCCGGGTTAAAGGAAATATATTTAATTCTCTAAGACGCTCTTCGTATGGTTTGTTCTTTAGACTAGGTATCATTTTGGTAACTCTACGTTGAACTCATTCTAGCTTGTTTATATCTTTTTGGTAAGTTAGGTTATGTTAGGTTAGGTAAGTTAGGTTAGGTTAGGTAAGTTAGGTTAGGTTAGGTAAGTTAGGTTAGGTAGGGGGGGGGGGGAGCAAGGGGGGGGGGGGGGGGAATAAGGAGGGGTAGGGTGGTAGGGTGGGTTACCCCCCAAATAGGTTTTGTAGGGTAGGGGGGGGGGGTTTCAGGATTGAACGCAGTATTCCAGAAGAGGGCGGACTAAGGAATTTTAAAGGGTTAGGATAACTTCTTTGGATTTATGCTCAAATGACCTGCCTATAAAGCCAATTATTTTGTTTGCCTTCTTAACAACTTCTGAACATTGTTGACTCGGTTTTAGGTTACTCGATATTGTTACTCCCAGATCGGTTTCTCTGTTTACATTCTTAAGCTGAGTGCCATTCATCGAATAGTTTGCTTTCTCATTTAGGTATCCAATATGTAGTACTTTACATTTATCCGCATTGAAACTCATTTGCCAAATTTGGGCCCAATATGACAATTTATCTAGATTGTGTTTCATATCGTCAACTTGTTCTTTTGAGAGTACGCTATTTGCAATTTTTGTATCATCAGCAAATTTTGAGATTGTACAGGTGAGACCCTCATCTATGTCATTGATGTAAATTAGAAAGAGAATTGGTCCTAGTACCGATCCCAGGGGTACCCCACTACTTACATTGGTCCATTTAGATGCCTTACCGTTTATGACTACTCTTTGCTTTCTGTCGCTGAGCCAATTTTCTATCCATTTCAACACACCGTCTTGTATTCCATGCGCTTTTAGTTTTAACAGTAAACGTTTGTGGGGAACTTTGTCAAAGGCCTTTTGAAAATCAAGGTATATAATATCTACAGCTTTACTCTCATCGTAGAGGTTGAGGATATCGTGGAAGAAGTCTAAGAGGTTTGTTAAACAGGAACGTTTTTTACGAAAGCCGTGTTGAGTATCTTTAAGTATGTTATTTTCCTCTAAGTGATTTACGAGTCTGTCTCGTATGACCGTTTCTAGCATTTTACATACAACTGAGGTTAAGCTAATTGGACGATAGTTACTGGGTAGGGATTTGCTGCCTTTTTTAATATCGGTGTTACGTTGGCTAGCTTCCACTGATCAGGCATAGTTCCAGACTGCAAGGATTTATTGAATAGTAATGTCAGTGGTTTGGAGAGCTCATCCTTAGCTTCCTTTAGAACTCTAGGCGAGATTGTATCAGGTCCAGGCGTTTTATTTACCTTGAGTTTATCTAAACAATTCAATACTTCTCTCTCTGTAACGGTGATATTGCTTAGAACATCTGAATTATCAATCTGAATCGGCGATGGTGTAGGGATATCACTGAGGTCTTCTGTTGTAAAAACTGATGCAAAGAAGGTATTGAGGGCATTACTCATTTGTACTTCGTCTTTGGTGTATTCTCCATTTTCATCGACTAACGGTCCAACAGTTGAAGTAACTACTTTTTTCTTTCTGATATAACTATAGAATTCTTTCGGGTTTGTTTTACTTTGATTCGCAATATGTAACTCTAAGGTCTTTTTACTTTGCTTAATTAACTTTTTGGCTTTGCGTCGTAGCTCTACAAATTTCACCGTTCTTCGTCATTTTGTGAGGATTTTAATCTATCATTAGCAAATTTTTAGCAAGCAGGCAGTTTGAAATAAGCTTTATTCCACCATTTGGGCTTATTATTATGGCCTGGACGCCGTATTTTCGATGGTATGCAGTCTTCCACTGCTTTTAGGTAAGTGGTTTCGAATAACTTCCAAGATGTATTTATGTCGTTATTGTTAATTAAAAAGCTCCAGTCAGTTTCTTTAAACATAGCTCTAAGTTTATGGAAGTTTTGCTTTCTTGAAATTAGGGACTTTTTCGATGCTACTATTTGGTTCGTTACTAGTAAACTTTAAAGTGAAAGTTATCGTACGATGGTCGCTGTTACTGAATTCATCACCAACATTCAAATTCTCTATTAATTCTTCTTTTGTTGCAAGTACAATGTCAAGAACGTTATTACCACGGGTCGGCGTTCGAACAAATTGATAAAGCGAACTCTCTTGCAAGTTCGTATACAAGTCATGTCCGGAGTGTGAAGTAAGAGTATCGCCCCATTGGTCACAGGTAAATTAACCGTGAGCCCCGGCTAGTTTTGTAATGTTTGCGCACCAGAACCCGGCCGGTTTTCAAAAAATGGTTTTATTCCAGAAACAATAGCGAATGGGTTAGGAATGAAGGAAAAAACCACGAAAAAACCGCTCAAAAAGCTTAAAAAATGGTCCTACAGAGCCCCCGAAAACGGATTTTATAAGAGTAAAAAATTGAAGGCAATTATCCCAAAAAACCAGGTTATTGCGCGCTCGCGCGCACGCACGTGGACTTTGAGAGTTTTCAACCATCGGCACGTGGGATACGTACACAGTTCCCATACAAATCTGAGCCCTCTTGAGTGGCTACACCTGAGGTCACGGTCGGCGCAATTGGGGACCGCGGCGCTCTGGGGCTGTGCGTTACATACATCGCCGACGCGTCAGGCGCGTCGCTGGGGCTGTACGGGTTAAAGTCACCAAAAATTACGGTATCTTGTGAGTTACTTACATCTGCAATTTGTTCGTAAATTTCTCGGTCAGTTTGCACTGATTGAGCTGGAGGTCTGTATATTAACGCAAGTATTATTTTTGTACCTTTATTATTCTTTATTAGCACAAAAGATGTGTCGACATTCACAATTTGAGGTTTTGACAAGAGGGTAGGGTTAAGACTTTCTTTGATATAAAGTAAAACGCCACCTCCATTTCGATTTATTCGGCTTTTCTCAAACATTACATAACCGGGAAGTGAATACTCTGCTAAAAAGTCTCTATCTTCTGTATTGAGCCAAGATTCTGTTATGCCAATCACATCATAATTTTCTGTAAACACTAGCTCCTCTAAATCTGAAAATTTATTGCGTATGCTAAGAGTGTTTGCATAGAAAACCTTTAAATTTGTTATTTTAGAACTCACGGAACGCTCTTTAATAATATTTTTGGTTCTTGTCGGATCTACATTTATGTTCATGGCTGTCCTCGGTCCTTATCGCTGGTGGTCCTCGGTTGCCTCTGTTTTTTGCTTGGCGTTGGATGATTTATGTCACTGCTGCTTCTTCTGTGATGGCGTTTTTTGATCCATGGCTGCGGACTGCTTCGTGTAGGAGACGACCCATGCGTGCTGAACCCACAGGGTTTAGATGAGTGCCATCCTTGCGGAACAGAGTAGGCTGGTTGTAGAAGTTGTCCCAGAGGTTGATGAATTCAACTTCTTCCCTCAGACACAAATATTTTAGTCGGCTATTTGTGCTGAAGGCCTTGTCGTAGAATTTGTCAGGTGCGTCGATCTTGGGGAGAATGCCTGAGATGATGATATTCCTTGACTTGTTTTTGTAGTGCTGGATCATCTTGCGATATTTCTCCATCAACTCTTCGGAGCTGGTGCGCATGACGTCATTTGAACCAGCATGGATGACAAAAAGGGTACTTTCATTTGCATCTTTTGTGGTATCTTCGAAGGCTTCCACAATGTCCAGTCCAGCTCCTGGGATGCAAAATCTTTTTCGTCGATTTGGGACTCTGTCACAGAACTCTTCGACCTGTCCTCGTAGGATGGAATCCCCAACGAACCTGGTCTCTTCTGGTTCGTCTAACATCTCTACCAATATCTCAAATCTGTTTGACATTGTGACTGGTAGATGAGACCTTTTCTGCGTTGGCCGTGCACCGTTCCTCACTGGTGTAAATCCAGAAACCTGTGGTGGCGGGTCTCTGCGTACAGGTCGGGGAGAGGAGTGGTTAGAACGTGGGCGAGGGGTTGGTAATGTTCGTGCTAGCAGGATTCTTGCACGAGGAGTGGGGGAGAGACTAAGGTGAACAGGCCGGCTGTCCTGGTTTGATGTCGAGTTTGGTGCATGAGCTCTGACCACAGTACATACACAGTTGCACTGGTTGAATGAAGCGTAGACTTAACATAAATTGATAGTTGAGCAGCTTGGCTAGGGAGGGACCACGCTACAATCTTCCATCTGGATGCCCGAAAAAACTTTCGGATTCTGGGGAACTCAAAACCTCCATCTCGCCTGGGCGATTAGCACGTGGTGCCTTAAGCCCCTTTTACACATTCACGATATTGGTCCTGATGTACCCCGATTTTAATATCCGGACACAACGTGGTACAATCGCCAACGTGTGTCTGGGTCATTGGGGAGCGGCGGCTTACCTACGTGGCGGGACGTGGCAAATCGCGCTTGGGGACGATTTGTTTGGGGGTGTCCAAACAAATCGCACGAGGGACTTTTGGCGTGGTAACATCGGGTACATCCTGTCGATGACGTGGGTCTGGCGTGTGTGCATCAAGTTGCATTGGCATCGACGTGGCGGCGTCGGGGTATAAATAGTTATAATATATTACAGTAAAAGTCATGTAATCCGAATGGCAGCGGACCGACAGTGCTTCGGATTAGTGGATTATTCGGACTGTTGGGAGGGACCCCTGACAATACTATAAATACGCACATGATTAATAAATAAAGACCTGATATGGTATAGGCCTATACCGTATATAATATTTCATAATCAACTTATATCAAACGAGTTAATAAGTTCAAATGAAAAATCAGTGTACCGGTATGATTACCGAAACACGTGTGTGTTAATTGTCGAGTGAGTGTGTGTGCGTGTGTGTGTGTTATTGTTCTTGTGTGGCTATATCGACCGCCACTGATACACGGTATGCAATAAATGTTATTATAATTATGCTCTATGGAATTGAATTTCATTTTACCTAATACAGTAGTGTTTATAATAGTAAAAGCCAAAGGAAATACTAAGTGTTATTGATTAATTTAACACAAGGTAGTGTTTGTGTGGGTGGATGGGTTTAGATAGAGGAGATTGTTCATGTGTTTTCGACGATTCCATCCTTACACAAGCTATGTTTATATCGATCCTTTTGCACAAGATAGGTTTATATCAATACATTTTACCTTCCACAATTAGAAAAAATATAATTCATCACGAAGTGTAGCCTACCTGTGGAGATTAAACGCACTGTTATATTATAAACTATAAGAGATATACCGGTACCGGTATATCGGTTTTTTATCGTTATTTTTATTTTCATACTAAATCACAGCTATTTTTTCCGCTGAACAATAATGGCGGTGTTTAGAATATGCTATCATCAATATTGGATTTTATTGAAATAAATCTATAACGATAGTTTTTTGCTTTTATAGAATCCCAGCCGCACCAAAATATTCGCTCTCAGTTGGTTTTCACCCATAATACTTGATTTATTTTTATTTACATTTGTTTTATGAACGGCAAGGGGAAAGGTTATTATATAAGATTTAAACAACAATATATATGTATATAATAATAATATGTGGAATTTCACCGTAGTTGAAGGTTACTGTTCAGTCCGCCCGTACTTTCCCTCCCCATTTTCACCGATAAGATGTGGGACAATGAATATTCTGTAAGCAAGTGATTTTTCATTAGCTTTTTAATGGTACATATGTGGCCAATGTACGATCAAAACTTTTATTTTTCCTGAATATTTTTTGTCCGTCGCCGCTGTCACCCACTGGTAAATATTTTCGCTTCACTTCATGGTCTATTTTCATATAATTTAACGTTCGGTACAGTTTTTAGATATTAATTTCGTATATCGGCAATGCATACAGATTGTTATTTTCGAAGAACCAGCTCTCTACGGCTAAAACTTGATTTTATATAAATATTTTCATACGCCTATACCTTACAAAGAAATAATTCGACCTTAGCTTACCTTAAACTTGACCGTTGAACGTAATACCTTTAACACCATATGTATTGACGATATCTGTCAGGCTGCCTGACGTTGTGGCGTCGTCCTCGTCGGGTCGGCCACGTGTCACCATCATAAGTCCACCCCCCCTCGTCATGTTCCCCTCGTGCCACGTCGGGGTACGGTTTTGACCGGAATTGTGACCGTTAGGGCATTGACGTGGCGCCCTGGTGTTGCAACCGTGGTACCATCAGGCCCGTCTGGCTACAGTGGCTACAACGTGTCACCGTCGAGGCTTCGTCGTCAAACGCGTACTTCGTGTCACTCTCTCTGCCGATGTACCAATGTGTGTACCTCGAACATCGGGACCAATATCGTGAATGTGTGAAAGGGCCTTAAAGACCACTGGACCAACCCGATCCAGTGTGTGTGTGTGTGTGTGTGTGTACAAGCGGTGGTGTGTTTAAAGGTACAAAACTCACGAAATATGTAGGTTTAGGGCGACAGTTTAAGTGTACACACCTCTTTAAAATGCGTTGAAATGGAGTGTTTTCGGTTAGGTAGGTTAGGTTAGGTTAAGTTTTATCTTGATAGTTTTATTTAGGTTTAAAAATCGAAAAATGTACTCGTAAGCATGCACAAATAACGTGTGTACCGATAAACACACCACCGCTTGGGTGTGTGTGTGTGTGTGTGAACTGACAGTGAACAACACTAAGGAAGTTGTCATCCCTCACATAAGGTTTCTCCAGGTGTCATAGTGAAGCCCTCTGTGACCTCTCTTGCTACATAATGCCAAACAAGGCTCGGAACTCGGGAATCTCCAGACATTCCTGTGCTTCGCCAACAATTACACTTTCAGTATTTGAGCACGCATTTGTTTGGGTTATCTGTACACGGTGATATTTAGTTTAGGAAGGGATTTTGGAAGTCAGAAGGTTAATTGTGATATGATTTACGGCACCTCTTTGATTTTTAGAGGGCCTTCCAAAGATGACTAAAATCGTCTAATGATAGCCGTAATAAGTACAAAAAATGCGTCCTAATACTAAATGAGGTAACCATCATTATTTGAGGACGCATTATTGCATATTATTCAAGTTATTATTAAACGATTGTATTCAATTACAGAATCAAGGGGGTAAACACAATCCCATTTAACTCTGGCTCCCACAATTACAGAATCAAGGGGGTAAACACAATCCCATTTAACTCTGGCTCCCACAATTACAGAATCAAGGGGGTAAACACAATCCCATTTAACTCTGGCTCCCACAATTACAGAATCAAGGGGGTAAACACAATCCCATTTAACTCTGGCTCCCACAAGTTTATGCTAAAATTAATACCATATCTAATAATAACCAGAATAAACTTTAAAAAACTCGATATATATAAAAAAGGAACAAGTTAATATAATTACAATTATTCGAGATATTTAATTAGTCTAATCATTATAATTGACCACTGACTTTAAAATGCAATTATTATGGAAATAGATACTTTTATATCCTGGATCATATAGCTCTGACATAGATATCGGTACACTCTAGAAATGTTCAGTATAAACAGGGTATCGGTAATTAATGTCAACATAATAATCGACCCATTTTAAGGTATATTGGTGCTAATAAACCCATCTTTTACGAGGATGGAAAGGTAAATCACAATCAGTACACCCAATGATTGTATATACCTTTTACGAGGATGGAAAGGTAAATCACAATCAGTACACCCAATGATTGTATATACCTTTTACGAGGATGTAAAGGTAAATCACAATCAGTACACCCAATGATTGTATATACCTTATACGAGGATGTAAAGGTAAATCACAATCAGTACACCCAATGATTGTATATACCTTTTACGAGGATGTAAAGGTAAATCACAATCAGTACACCCAATGATTGTATATACCTTTTACGAGGATGTAAAGGTAAATCACAATCAGTACACCCAATGATTGTATATACCTTTTACGAGGATGTAAAGGTAAATCACAATCAGTACACCCAATGATTGTATATACCTTTTTCATACCCATTTATGCCGTTCATTTTTTATATTGTAGTGATTTTATTTAAGTTTATGACAATATTATATTTTGCGCCATCAACCGGCAGACGACTATTAAGATGAGTTAATATCAGTAGCCTACTAAGGCTAAATCCATTAGGTATAATGTCTGAAGAATATTTAGCATGTTGGGATTGTTATATTTTATAGCGTGATAATGATTTCTTGTAAGACCAGTTGTAATTTGCTACAGCAAATCTAGTAATTGAGCGAGTTCTCTAACTGGAAGAATATAAGACCTTATACTGTATATACCTAGGATCAAACACAAGGCAACATATACGAAAGGTACAATATGATAGGTTTATCTATACACAAATTAATAATGGGTCACACAATAATACTATAACAATACAAAGGTACAAAGACTATACATTCACAATAAAAAAGGGATATACAGTAGGTTTAGTTGAGTTACAGCTGAATATAAACGAAGAAAAACAGTTACTGAAATTGTACTTGAGTTTAATCTGAGGTGAAAGGGTACGTTTTGGTAAATACAGTAGATGGTTACTACACGTGGTTAATGTATTAATACAGTAGATGGTTACTACACGTGGTTAATGTATTAATACAATACAGTAGATGGTTACTACACGTGGTTAATGTATTAATACAATACAGTAGATGGTTACTACACGTGGTTAATGTATTAATACAATACAGTAGATGGTTACTACACGTGGTTAATGTATTAATACAATACAGTAGATGGTTACTACACGTGGTTAATGTATTAATACAATACAGTAGATGGTTACTACACGTGGTTAATGTATTAATACAATACAGTAGATGGTTACTACACGTGGTTAATGTATTAATACAATACAGTAGATGGTTACTACACGTGGTTAATGTATTAATACAATACAGTAGATGGTTACTACACGTGGTTAATGTATTAATACAATACAGTAGATGGTTACTACACGTGGTTAATGTATTAATACAATACAGTAGATGGTTACTACACGTGGTTAATGTATTAATACAGTAGATGGTTACTACACGTGGTTAATGTATTAATACAATACAGTAGATGGTTACTACACGTGGTTAATGTATTAATACAATACAGTAGATGGTTACTACACGTGGTTAATGTATTAATACAATACAGTAGATGGTTACTACACGTGGTTAATGTATTAATACAATACAGTAGATGGTTACTACACGTGGTTAATGTATTAATACAATACAGTAGATGGTTACTACACGTGGTTAATGTATTAATACAATACAGTAGATGGTTACTACACGTGGTTAATGTATTAATACAATACAGTAGATGGTTACTACACGTGGTTAATGTATTAATACAATACAGTAGATGGTTACTACACATGGTTAATGTATTAATACAGTATATGGTTACTACACGTGGTTAATGTATTAATACAATACAGTAGATGGTTACTACACGTGGTTAATGTATTAATACAATACAGTAGATGGTTACTACACGTGGTTAATGTATTAATACAATACAGTAGATGGTTACTACACATGGTTAATGTATAAATACAGTATATGGTTACTACACGTGGTTAATGTATTAATACAATACAGTAGATGGTTACTACACGTGGTTAATGTATTAATACAATACAGTAGATGGTTACTACACGTGGTTAATGTATTAATACAATACAGTAGATGGTTACTACACGTGGTTAATGTATTAATACAGTAGATGGTTACTACACGTGGTTAATGTATTAATACAGTAGATGGTTACTACACGTGGTTAATGTATTAATACAGTAGATGGTTACTACACGTGGTTAATGTATTAATACAGTAGATGGTTACTACACGTGGTTAATGTATTAATACAGTAGATGGTTACTACACGTGGTTAATGTATTAATACAATACAGTAGATGGTTACTACACGTGGTTAATGTATTAATACAGTAGATGGTTACTACACGTGGTTAATGTATTAATACAGTAGATGGTTACTACACGTGGTTAATGTATTAATACAATACAGTAGATGGTTACTACACGTGGTTAATGTATTAATACAGTAGATGGTTACTACACGTGGTTAATGTATTAATACAGTAGATGGTTACTACACGTGGTTAATGTATTAATACAATACAGTAGATGGTTACTACACGTGGTTAATGTATTAATACAGTAGATGGTTACTACACGTGGTTAATGTATTAATACAATACAGTAGATGGTTACTACACGTGGTTAATGTATTAATACAGTAGATGGTTACTACACGTGGTTAATGTATTAATACAATACAGTAGATGGTTACTACACGTGGTTAATGTATTAATACAGTAGATGGTTACTACACGTGGTTAATGTATTAATACAGTAGATGGTTACTACACGTGGTTAATGTATTAATACAATACAGTAGATGGTTACTACACGTGGTTAATGTATTAATACAGTAGATGGTTACTACACGTGGTTAATGTATTAATACAATACAGTAGATGGTTACTACACGTGGTTAATGTATTAATACAGTAGATGGTTACTACACGTGGTTAATGTATTAATACAGTAGATGGTTACTACACGTGGTTAATGTATTAATACAATACAGTAGATGGTTACTACACGTGGTTAATGTATTAATACAATACAGTAGATGGTTACTACACGTGGTTAATGTATTAATACAATACAGTAGATGGTTACTACACGTGGTTAATGTATTAATACAGTAGATGGTTACTACACGTGGTTAATGTATAAATACAGTATATGGTTACTACACGTGGTTAATGTATTAATACAATACAGTAGATGGTTACTACACGTGGTTAATGTATTAATACAATACAGTAGATGGTTACTACACGTGGTTAATGTATTAATACAATACAGTAGATGGTTACTACACGTGGTTAATGTATTAATACAATAAATATTAACATGGGTTCTTAGAATCCGCAAATTATTATAAGATTAAATCAAGATGGAATATATTTAATAAATTCATACACTTGAAAATGGTAAAATAGGCTGTCTAGGCTAATTATATCATAGGAGTTGGATTTCTAGCTAAATAAGTCTAGTTACTGTTGCTCACAAGTTTGTTTTTCTTATAGCTCTCTTGTTGATATTTTCTCCTTTTGGTTTTTCCTTTAGAAGAATATATATTTACCTGGGACAGTCACTAAATATATAAATATGTGCGAGCGGGTGTTGGAGTGATGGTAAATTTTATCTCGCTATCTAAACTTCTATATTTTTACAAACTGGAATGCCCCACTATACCGATAATACTCTAAATATTATTTAGCAAGAATACAAGGATAGGGGGTTTGTGTTTTGTTTTCCCAGAAGGGGAAGATTACTTGGAGGTAGAAGGGTCTCTCCGATATACACAGATTAATTAGTTATTTTATATTTATGATTTCACTGGCATCGGAGGGGGAGTTAAGGACTTGTCTCGTGGCTCTTCTTTTCGACTATATTTCTGTTCTCCCTCGTTCCCGGCTGGATCTGGATTTTTGTTTGGGTGGGCTCCTTTTCTTCTTGTATTGTGATACAGCTTGGAGGCTAGGTATCGTACCGCTAACAATTTTTTCTTTATGGTAGTGGTATTCAGCTTGGAGGTTAGGTACCGGTACCGTACCACTAGCAACGTCAGGTAACGGCTCAAATGCAAGTTGATGTTGACCAGAGGGATGAGCGTCTAGCCTCAAATTCCATCTGTCATTTCCACTTGCTGTGGCCGTACTCAGTGTTTCTGTCTTAGAACCAGAATGGTTCCGAACGTAGCAGGCTGACCAAAACACCTACCGTAGCAAAAATGCTAGTCTCGATTGTAGCGGCTTGACCAAAACACTTCTCACTTTCTTGTCTTTGGACTGAGGGAAGCCTGCCTTGTCTTGTCTTTGGACCAAGGACCCAGTGTCGAACTTAGAAACAATCCTGTCTTTAGACCAAGATTGGCTAGTGTCGTACCTATCTGGCTTATCTTGGTCCATTTGGATGGAATAGTCTCTCCTTCCTCTGGGGAGTTCTAGTCCTTTCCCGTGTGGGCTAGAGGGGCATGACGGATGGTGGTTTGTGTTTTTGGGCCCTTTAACGGCATTCCGGGTAATGGTCAGGTCACGTGGGGGGCATCTGTGTGGATGAAGGATGCACTGGTCCTGGTGTGTTGGTGTCCTTCTGGCCTGGTGTTGTTGTTGATGATGATGATGGCAGCTATTATTTTTGTGGTTGTATCTACACTATCTGGTCTGACCTTTTGTAGTTTAATGAAATATATTGTTTTTTTATTGAGGATTTTGCTTGTTTTTGCCATTTTCGAACAATGCATTTTTGTTTGTCTAGGCTATTAAAATCGCCTTCCCATACTTTCTCCAAACTAGTGCAAAGAATTCCCACACAGACTCACTTCAAACTAAATGTGTACATTTGTTATAGAAAAATGTCCCTGCCGAAGGCCGATTTCTTCTAAGATACAGGCTCGCTATCGCTCGCCCAGAAAATATCGACACCTGACTTTTTGTTCTATGTGTATGTGGTGAAGCGTCTTATTATCGCCAACATTTCTGAGGTGATACGTCTTAAAACTTCCAAGCTAATGGAGCGAAAGGAGGGATGTCCAAACACACCTCTTTTGGACCAAATAGGGTTAAGGCAGCAACGAGTATAGTGACATTTACGTTGGAAGTGACAACTCTTAGTAAAACATTTGACTATGTATCTTCATTAACCTATGACCAAACACGATCCTTCCTCTGCTGAATATAACCGTACTCAGAAAACAGGTAAAATCATTATAAGATTGAAAGTCGTATATGCAAGGACTACACAAAAAAGCAAAATAGCAAGATACTGTATATATTGATCCTCGCGAGGTTTCTTTCCCTGAAGAAAGGATGACTACCACGGCATACACTAGAAGGAGGTGGTCATGATTGGTCAACAGATGGATTGTTA
Organism: Paralithodes platypus; assembly: GCA_032716605.1. Taxonomy (NCBI): domain Eukaryota; kingdom Metazoa; phylum Arthropoda; class Malacostraca; order Decapoda; family Lithodidae; genus Paralithodes; species Paralithodes platypus. The sequence goes on from CM064480.1 coordinate 31,592,162, forward strand.
AATTAATGAAGTATCGCCTTCTTTTGCTGGGCTTACTATCGATATGTCAACCCATCCCTCCCCATTGTGGGATGAGCGAGAAAGAGAGAGAGAGAGGGTTACTGACTGGCCAGAAACCGCAGTGGCTCCATAAATAATAGTATGATTTTTATATATTGTTTATGTGTGATTGTTGGTCTGGTTTCCCCACACGTCCGCTGATAATACCTGCAGAGGTTGGTCGAGTTTCTATCTTGAACATTTCTCAAGATTTTTGTTAACCCCTCTAATCAAACGACGACGATTCCTTCAGTTTGTCTGTGCTACGGACAGACTTCCTATTAGGAGGGTCTCTAGGAAACGAAGGTTTACAGGTTATCTGAATTAATCCTTGATAGCTAAGTTAACTGTTTGATAAGTTGAATACTATAATATTTAGGTAGCTATAATAAATCTGCAATGGGTTTCATCTGATTGAAAGTGTTGATGTTATATGATTGAAAATGTTGATGTCATCTGATTGAAAGTGTTGATGTCATCTGATTGAAAGTGTTGATGTTATATGATTGAAAATGTTGATGTCATCTGATTGAAAGTGTTGATGTTATCTGATTGAAAATGTTGTTGTCATCTGATTGAAAGTGTTGATGTCATCTGATTGAAAGTGTTGATGTCACCTGATTGAAAGTGTTGATGTCATCTGATTGAAAGTGTTGATGTCATCTGATTGAAAGTGTTGTTGTCATCTGATTGAAAGTGTTGATGTCATCTTATGGAAAGTGTTGATGTCATCTGATTGAATGTGTTTGTCATCTGATTGAAAATGTTGATGTCATCTGATTGAATGTGTTGATGTCATCTGATTGAAAATGTTGATGTCATCTGATTGAAAGTGTTGATGTCATCTGATTGAAAATGTTGATGTCATCTGATTGAAAATGTTGATGTCATCTGATTGAAAATGTTGATGTCATCTGATTGAATGTGTTTATGTCATCTTATGGAAAGTGTTGATGTCATCTGATTGAATGTGTTGATGTCATCTTATGGAAAGTGTTGATGTCATCTTATGGAAAGTGTTGATGTCATCTTATGGAAAGTGTTGATGTCATCTTATGGAAAGTGTTGATGTCATCTGATTGAAAATGTTGATGTCATCTTATGGAAAGTGTTGATGTCATCTTATGGAAATTGTTGATGTCATCTTATGGAAATTGTTGATGTCATCTTATGGAAAGTGTTGATGTCATCTTATGGAAAGTGTTGATGTCATCTTATGGAAAGTGTTGATGTCATCTGATTGAAAATGTTGTCATCTGATTGAATGTGTTGATGTCATCTGATTGAAAGTGTTGATGTCATCTGCTTGAAAATGTTAATGTCATCTGATTGAATGTGTTGATGTCATCTTATGGAAAGTATTGATGTCATCTGATTGAGAGTGTTAATGCCTATTTTAGCCAATCGTTTCATTAACGCCTTTTCGTATAATGTTACCGCTCACTAGACGAATCAACTCAAGCTTATGAAATATTTGTCGGAGTCAAAAAGGAATTTGAGGTCATACCAATGTTTATTCATAGAGACCTTTCCCAAGCTGCAGATACAAATCGTGTCATCGTAGGGGAAGAGTGTTAAGAACCTTGATGTGACTTTTCTCTTTCCCCCACGCACTGGTCATCTAGTTGGTAGGTTATTGCGGTGTCGTAAAGCCCTTGTCGTAAAGCTGTTCTCAGGTAGTAGTTGGTAGATTTGAATGTAGATTTGCTCATCCCAAAATTTGCAACAACATAACCAGTCATGGAAAATGTAGATTTGGTGAAACCTGCAAATACCACCACCCATCCCTTTGCAAGACATCACTTGAGAACAAGACCTGCTACAATATGAAATGCCCAGCTTTTCATATTAAAGGGACTTGGAGATAATATGCTAGACCTAACACGAATGGTAGCCCAAAAAACTCTCTAGCTATGCGAGGACGAGACAGAGGAAAAAGGCAAGGAGGGAAAGGGCAGATGAAGATGAAGAGACTGAGGGAGATGGAAGAGCACATAGAACACCTCGAGCACCTCCTGGCCTCCCAAGAGTGGCCAATACATCCCGAAGACTATTAGGTACACATAGTACTCCAAACAATCCCTCCCCAATCTTGTTTGCAAATATCCAAGGCCTAAAAAATAGAACCACGAACAAAGTACCATTTATTAGGGGCCTGCTAGAAGAAGGAAACGCTATATTTGCGGCTCTCACAGAAACTCACATTAAAGATCAGGAAGATAGTGAGGTATGGATTCCTGGTTACAACCTACATAGGGCGGACAGAACGCATAGATCACATGGAGGTGTAGCCTTGTACATACATGACTCACTGATATGTACTGAATTCCTAAATAACAGTAATGAAGTGGTGGAAATACTTGGAGTTAAAATAGAATCCCTAAATTTAGCAGTTATTGTTACATACAGGCCTCCAGACTCATCCCGAGAAGAATTCAAAACCCAGCTCAACAAAATAAAATCAGAAGTGGAAACCCTGAGGAACCCAACACCAAATATTATATGGCTAGGCGACTTTAACCTACCAAACATTAAATGGAGACAACTAGAAAACCAGTTAGTGGCAAATAACACCGGAGAAGCAAATACTAATACGAGAGAGCTTTTTGAACTTTGTGATTTTTTTAGTCTTACCCAACATATTGCTGAACCCACACGGGAAAACAATATCTTAGACCTGGTCTTCACTAACAACGACTCTCTAGTACACAGCATTAATATATCGGACACAACATACTCAGATCATAAATTAATTGAGATCAAAACAACCTTAGAAAGTGTACAGACAACCTCAGAATCGAGAACAAAAACCGGCCCCTTCAGTAAATTTAACTTCAATAACAAAAACATTAGGTGGGAAGAGGTAAATCAAGAAATGGAGGAAATAGACTGGGAAGATTTAATGGATAACCTGACACCAGCAGAATGTCTAGTCTTAATAACAGAAACCATGACCCAAATCTGTAGCCACCATATACCTGCAAGACAAACAAAACGAAGAAGCAAACAAGATCGGGAAAGGAGGAGGCTGTACAGAAGAAGAAAATTACTCACACAAAGACGCACACATCAAAATCTACAGGATAGGCAAAAGGTCGAAATAGATAGAGAAATTGTGGAAATTGAACAAAGGCTAAGAATATCATATGAACTACAACATATGGAAGAGGAGAGGAAAGCTATTGCAGGTATAAAGGAAAATTCCAAATACTTCTTTTCATACGCCAAACAAAAGGCTAAAACAACATCAAACATCGGCCCACTGAGCAAAGGGGACGGCTCTTTCACAGGGGACAAAAAGGAAATGAGCGAACTCTTAAGCAGGCAGTATGAAATGGCATTCAGTGAGCCTGATGAAACAAAAGTCATCAGAGACCAAAATATATTTTTCATGGAAACCTCCCCCACGGAAACCCCTCAGATGCTGGATATTGATTTCGGTCCAAAAGACATAGAAGAGGCCATTTCCAACATGCCATCCCACTCGGCACCAGGCCCGGACTCATGGAATTCGATCCTAATGAAAAAATGTAAGGAGAACTTCTCAAAACCCCTGGCTATAATGTGGAGAAGGAGTCTAGACACTGGTGACATACCAGATAGCTTGAAAAACGCAATAATTGCCCCACTGCATAAAGGAGGGAGTAAAGCACTACCAAAAAACTACCGCCCGGTAGCTCTAACCTCTCACATCATTAAAGTTTTCGAGCGAGTCCTGCGAAGCAAAATTTCAACATTCATGGAGACAAATGAACTACACAACACCGGTCAACATGGGTTCAGAGCGGGAAGATCATGTCTCTCACAACTTTTGGAACACTATGACAAAATTCTTAAAGCGCTAGAAGAAAAGAAAAACGTGGATGTCATTTACACCGATTTTGCTAAGGCATTTGATAAATGTGACCATGGTATAATAGCCCACAAACTGAAAGCAAAAGGTATAACTGGGAAAATCGGACGGTGGATATACAATTTCCTCGTAAACCGAAAACAATCGGTAGCAGTAAACCAAGTCACTTCTGAGCCTTCGGATGTCAAAAGCTCAGTGCCCCAAGGAACAGTGCTAGCGCCCCTTCTGTTCCTCATACTAATTTGCGACATAGATACCAACACCAGACACAGTACGGTGTCGTCTTTTGCTGATGACACAAAATTAAGCAAGATAGTAAACACACAAGAGGACACGGGCCGACTGCAGGAAGACATGAATGTAGTGTTCCAGTGGACCAGGGAAAACAACATGCAATTCAATGAGGAAAAAATTCCAATTAATACGGTACAGAGATAATAATGGTGTTAAAGAAATTACAAATTACTTAACAGAATCTAACCACATAATAGAACGGAAAGACAGTGTGAAAGACCTTGGGGTATTAATGTCTGAAAATATGGGTTTCAAAGTACATAACCAGGTCAAAGTGGCGGCTGCGAAACGTCTAACGGGTTGGATTCTGCGTACTTTTAAAACACGCGGTGAATTGCCTATGATAACGCTCTTCAAATCTCTAGTGCTACCGCGGCTTGAATACTGTAGCGTATTAACATCCCCATACAAAGCAGGTGAAATAAATGACGTAGAGAGTGTACAAAGAAATTTCACTTCGCATATAAGTTCGATAAAACATCTACACTATTGGGAGCGTTTAAGAGCACTGAATCTGTACTCACTGGAACGTAGAAGAGAACGTTACCTAATAATATACACGTGGAAAATCGCAGAGGGTTTTGTACCAAACCTACATACTCCGATAGTCATGAAATTCAGTGATAGGAGAGGCTGGGAATGCGAAATCCCCCGGATGAATAACAGGGGTGCTATGGGCTCTCTGCGAGAGGGCTGGTTATCACACAGAGGCCCACGTCTCTTCAACAAACTCCCACGGCGAGTAAGAGACATGAGGGACATCTCGTTAGACAACTTCAAGAGAGCCCTAGATGTCGAACTGCAAAAAGTGCCAGACGAGCCCATCCTCGCAAGGGAGCGAGCTGTCGCTTCAAACAGTCTACTGCACCAAATCACCACCCATAACGAGGGGCGTCGCGCTCCTTGGTGCCGCTAGAAGAGCGGCGAACACATCCAAAGGTATCCAAAGGTAAGGTAAGGACCTTCCTGTTGCATGATGATGGTGATGATGAGGGGAGCATGGTGGAGAGAGAGAGAGAGAGAGAGAGAGTGAGTGAGTGAGTTAAGGTTTGATTGCATAAATGTGTCTAAGCGTGCTTTGAGCTCACAAATAACAACGTTTCGTGGTAACTCATTCCAAACGTTTACAAAAGGAAGAGAGAGTAATAATAATAATAATAAAAATAATAATAATAATAATAATAACGACTTTGTCGTAATGTCATAATAATAATAATAACGACTTTGTCGTAATGTCATAATAATAATAATAACGACTTTGTCGTAATGTCTTGTTGTAAATCTGTTCTCTAGTAGGCCTAGGCTATACCAGTAGCTACACTGATAACACTTGAACGCTTAATTGAACTAATGCAACACAAAAACGATGGAAGGCCTTAGTATGTGTATCATTTTTGTTACAGTTACACTTAATCGTTGAATGTATTAGAGTGTAGTTGGTGGTGATGGTTGAGTTCCATGTTGCTTGGTGAGAGAGTTAGTATTGGAGGAAGCGATAACAAGAGGACAAGAGAGAAAGATAGAACCGGTAATAATAATGTGGTCATTGTCGTAATGTTTTGTCATAAAACTGTTCCCAGGATTAGGCCTAATGATGAGAGAGACAGGGAGGAGGGGTAATACACTATGAACAATGATGGCTTAGCAATGTAAAATATTGAAAGTTGATCTCGTGTATTTTGCATTAAAAATATTATGAATTTGTGTATAATGATGTGTTTCTCTTTTCAGGTAAGGATGAGATTGTGTTTGGTGTCCAAGATAGAACTGTAAGAGGTAAGAGGAAAGAGAGAGAGAGACTGATGATTATGATGGGAAGAAGGAGACACAAATGGGCTGTGTGTGGAAACAAGAGTTGTGAATGCAGTGACATTGAACAGTAAGATAATGGGAAGTAATTTAGAGAAGTGACATGCTTAAACTAAGGTAGATTTTCGGCAATTAGAAATAATAAGTGATTGAAAGCAGCGAGTGAGTGACTAGTATTAATGAAAAATAGCCTAATGACCACGGATTGCAGGAAAACCGTGTCCTCCCGCCCATCCGCCTACTCCCACAATGCACCAGGGTAAACAAAGGATGACATCACGCGCATCATGACACGTGTTACATTCACTAACTGGCTAACACAGCTGGGTAATGTATATAAATAGAACGTGTTGGGGTAGGAATGTGGGTGATTGGCGGTGTGTTGTTAGCTACAGGGATTATATGTAGCCTACATAGATTGCCCTTTGAGAGTTGATAATTAATGCATTATGTGGAAATTGTTAATATGAGCTATAATACATTCACCTATTTTATAATCTTTGAAGCTCTCTCATGCATAATTACATGGTCTTTCAGTGTAAGTACCGTAGCTGCGGTATTTATGTTATGAATTTTATAAAACTGAATAGCTCTATACTAATTATAGTGTGTGTTTGTGTGTATGTGGGGGGGGGGGGCGCTGTCCTTGGCAGATTACTATAAAAGCTGCTTACATGAGAATGATGAGAGGGACGTACTTTTTCTATGCAGAATATAAACTACGGTATTGACAAAGTTGCGTGACCATCCGTTTGTAAATGGTTGATATTGTTTGGTGAACTGACACACGGCGGCAAGAGTGATTCACTACTGTTCCAAACAGCCGACGCAGCGGGCAGATACATATTTTGGCGTCGGATCTTCTCCTTTATATTTAAGATATATTCTATAATTTATTAATTTCACCACAACACCAAACACCTCCATTGAAATTAATGAAAGCATATATGTGATCCACCGGGATTCGAACCTGGGTTATCACACAGATTTGTAAACACTCTGACCATTACACCACCTAAGTTTTGCACTTAGCCTATTGCATAAACACACAAGACAATTACGAAATATAGTCAATATATCAGAATATAGCTTCCAATATCCATAAATAGCGCCATCTTGTATGCATTTTACTCATATACAGTACCTTACCTTTGGATACCTTTGGATGTGTTCGCCGCTCCTCTAGCGGCACCAAGGAGCGCGACGCCCCTCGTTATGGGTGGTGATTTGGTGCAGTAGACTGTTTGAAGCGACAGCTCGCTCCCTTGCGAGGATGGGCTCGTCTGGCACTTTTTGCAGTTCGACATCTAGGGCTCTCTTGAAGTTGTCTAACGAGATGTCCCTCATGTCTCTTACTCGCCGTGGGAGTTTGTTGAAGAGACGTGGGCCTCTGTGTGATAACCAGCCCTCTCGCAGAGAGCCCATAGCACCCCTGTTATTCATCCGGGAGATTTCGCATTCCCAGCCTCTCCTATCACTGAATTTCATGACTATCGGAGTATGTAGGTTTGGTACTAAACCCTCTGCGATTTTCCACGTGTATAGTATTAGGTAACGTTCTCTTCTACGTTCCAGTGAGTACAGATTCAGTGCTCTTAAACGCTCCCAATAGTGTAGATGTTTTATCAAACTTATATGCGAAGTGAAATTTCTTTGTACACTCTACGTCATTTATTTCACCTGCTTTGTATGGGGATGTTAATACGCTACAGTATTCAAGCCGCGGTAGCACTAGAGATTTGAAGAGCGTTATCATAGGCAATTCACCGCGTGTTTTAAAAGTACGCAGAATCCAACCCGTTAGACGTTTCGCAGCCGCCACTTTGACCGGGTTATGTACTTTGAAACCCATATTTTCAGACATTAATACCCCAAGGTCTTTCACACTGTCTTTCCGTTCTATTATGTGGTTAGATTCTGTTAAGTAATTTGTAATTTCTTTAACACCATTATTATCTCCGTACCGTATTAATTGGAATTTTTCCTCATTGAATTGCATGTTGTTTTCCCTGGTCCACTGGAACACTACATTCATGTCTTCCTGCAGTCGGCCCGTGTCCTCTTGTGTGTTTACTATCTTGCTTAATTTTGTGTCATCAGCAAAAGACGACACCGTACTGTGTCTGGTGTTGGTATCTATGTCGCAAATTAGTATGAGGAACAGAAGGGGCGCTAGCACTATTCCTTGGGGCACTGAGCTTTTGACATCCGAAGGCTCAGAAGTGACTTGGTTTACTGCTACCGATTGTTTTCGGTTTACGAGGAAATTGTATATCCACCGTCCGATTTTCCCAGTTATACCTTTTGCTTTCAGTTTGTGGGCTATTATACCATGGTCACATTTATCAAATGCCTTAGCAAAATCGGTGTAAATGACATCCACGTTTTCTTTTCTTCTAGCGCTTTAAGAATTTTGTCATAGTGTTCCAAAAGTTGTGAGAGACATGATCTTCCCGCTCTGAACCCATGTTGACCGGTGTTGTGTAGTTCATTTGTCTCCATTATAGTTGAAATTTTGCTTCGCAGGACTCACTCGAAAACTTTAATGATGTGAGAGGTTAGAGCTACCGGGCGGTAGTTTTTTGGTAGTGCTTTACTCCCTCCTTTATGCAGTGGGGCAATTATTGCGTTTTTCAAGCTATCTGGTATGTCACCAGTGTCTAGACTCCTTCTCCACATTATAGCCAGGGGTTTTGAGAGGTTTTCCTTACATTTTTTCATTAGGATCGAATTCCAAGAGTCCGGGCCTGGTGCCGAGTGGGATGGCATGTTGGAAATGGCCTCTTCTATGTCTTTTGGACCGAAATCAATATCCAGCATCTGAGGGGTTTCCGTGGGGGAGGTTTCCATGAAAAATATATTTTGGTCTCTGATGACTTTTGTTTCATCAGGCTCACTGAATGCCATTTCATACTGCCTGCTTAAGAGTTCGCTCATTTCCTTTTGTCCCCTGTGAAAGAGCCGTCCCCATTGCTCAGTGGGCCGATGGTGATGTTGTTTTAGCCTTTTGTTTGGCGTATGAAAAGAAGTATTTGGAATTTTCCTTTATACCTGCAATAGCTTTCCTCTCCTCTTCCATATGTTGTAGTTCATATGATATTCTTAGCCTTTGTTCAATTTCCACAATTTCTCTATCTATTTCGGCCTTTTGCCTATCCTGTAGATTTTGATGTGTGCGTCTTTGTGCAGTTATTTTCTTCTTCAGTACAGCCTCCTCCTTTCCCGATCTTGGTTGCTTCTTCGTTTTGTTTGTCTTGCAGGTATATGGTGGCTACAGATTTGGGTCATGGTTTCTGTTATTAAGACTAGACATTCTGCTGGTGTCAGGTTATCCATTAAATCTTCCCAGTCTATTTCCTCCATTTCTTGATTTACTTCTTCCCACCTTATGTTTTTGTTATTGAAGTTAAATTTACTGAAGGGGCCGGTTTTTGTTCTCGATTCTGAGGTCTGTACACTTTCTAAGGTTGTTTTGATCTCAATTAATTTATGATCTGAGTATGTTGTGTCCGATATGTTAATGCTGTGTACTAGAGAGTCGTTGTTAGTGATGACCAGGTCTAAGATATTGTTTTCCCGTGTGGGTTCAGCAATATGTTGGGTAAGACTAAAAAAATCACAAAGTTTCCAAAAAGCTCTCTCGTATTAGTATTTGGTTCTCCGGGGGTATTTGCCACTAACAGGTTTCTAGTTGTCTCCATTTAATGTTTGGTAGGTTAAAGTCTCCTAGCCATATAATATTTGGTGTTGGGTTCCCCAGGGTTTCCACTTCTGATTTTATTTTTGTTGAGCTGGGTTTTGAATTCTTCTCGGGATGAGTCTGGAGGCCTGTATGTAACAATAACTGCTAAATTTAGGGATTCTATTTTAACTCCAAGTATTTCCACCACATCATTACTGTTATTTAGGAATTCAGTACATATCAGTGAGTCATGTATGTACAAGGCTACACCTCCATGTGATCTATGCGTTCTGTCCGCCCTATGTAGGTTGTAACCAGGAATCCATACCTCACTATCTTCCTGATCTTTAATGTGAGTTTCTGTGAGAGCCGCAAATATAGCGTTTCCTTCTTCTAGCAGGCCCCTAATAAATGGTACTTTGTTCGTGGTTCTATTTTTTAGGCCTTGGATATTTGCAAACAAGATTGGGGAGGGATTGTTTGGAGTACTATGTGTACCTAATAGTCTTCGGGATGTATTGGCCACTCTTGGGAGGCCAGGAGGTGCTCGAGGTGTTCTATGTGCTCTTCCATCTCCCTCAGTCTCATTCATCTTCATCTGCCCTTTCCCTCCTTGCCTTTTTCCTCTGTCTCGTCCTCACATAGCTAGAGAGTTTTTTGGGCTACCATTCGTGTTAGGTCTAGCAATATCTCCAAGTCCCTCTAATATGAAAAGCTGGGCATTTCATATTGTAGCAGGTCTTGTTCTTAAGTGATGTCTTGCAAAGGGATGGGTGGTGGTATTTGCAGGTTTCACCAAATCTACCTTTTCCATGTCTGGTTATGTTGTTTGCAAATTTTGGGATGAGCAAATCTACATGAATTCCCATTATATTCGCCCTTTTGACCAAAGTAGCACCTTCTTTCCAGATAATATCTGCACACTGGTGTAGACAACCCCAGTAGGTGGGGCTGGGGGCTGCAAGGGGTTATGTGGTGAGCTAAGTGTGGTTGTGGTGATAGTAGGCTTGGTGTATGGGTGGGTGAGGCCTGCAGGGGGGTGGAGTTACGGGTCGGTTGTAGGTGGGCAGGTGGCAGTGGTGAGGGGGGAGACGATGTGGAAGGGGAGCCTGATATGGGGGCTTGCTGCATCCTACGTTCATCCTGCAATTGTATTTGATCAACAGCAGTAGGGTGGTCAATGGCCATAGATGGGATTAATGTGAGTGTTTTCTGGGTCTGGGGAGGTGTGGGGAGATGTGTGGCAGGGTTTGTGTATATGTAGGGTGCGAAAGGTTGTTGTTCGGCAGGCGATGTGTGTTGATGTGCAGGAGGCAATGTGGGCATTATCATGGGAAGGTGTGCGTGTGTGGGTTGTGATATTTGTATGGGCCCTGAGGCCCCATAGTTCCCCATTTTCTGTGAAAGGTAGCTATGTCTTGGCAATATTTCAGTCTATCTTGTACTTCTGTATTTTCTACAGTCTGTATGACTTGCCATGTGATATCGAAACAACGATCGCAGGAATGGAGTATCTTCCCTGTTGCATTGGATGGCTCATCTATTGCTGTCAGTCCTATGCAAATTCCAGTTGTATGGTTTGCTTGCATATCCGACATGCGGTGCCTTCATACATGTGTATATTCATCTTACAACTCGTACAGTTGTCTCTGGTAAACATTTTGTTTGTTTTTTGTTTTTGTTTTTCCACCCGCCCTTACATGGGGAAGAGAGAGAGAGAGAGAGGGGGGGGGGGGCTTGGAGGACAAGGAGGTGTTTGTTACGGCGGTTTGTGGGGAGTGTGGGGGGGGGGGGGGGTGCCACTCGTTTACCCTCGTTATGTTTAAACTTTAAGTAACTTTAAGTAACACTTTCAATAATTATCTTATGAAACAGACTGCTCACTGCCCTAACCACTTTTCCCGTTTTTGGTCGACTGTTTAAACGGAATATACGGCACTCTAGGAAAATAACGAACTTTCCAGGCTACCTATACCTGTATAATATAGAATCTATTTTAATTTTCATATTTTACCTATCAACTTGATTCAACACTGCTCAGGTTCGAATTTTCACCACATTTGGTTGCGTGGGAGATCTTTTCTCTTTTTCCCCCCATAATACAACGTCACTACTAACACTGCGATATGGTCCGAATGAAATAATCTGCACTGATTTAATTGTTTAAAGATAATTGTTTTTCTCTGGTTGCCTATTATTTAACGATATTTGTTTTGTCGGTACCCTTTCCTGGTCTGAGGGTTAAGTTTCCGCTTGTTGGTAAAATCGTTTATAGGGGCGGCTAATCGGACCGAGGGTGGCGATCTTCAAGGGAGACGTAGTCCAGTGGAGAGCCACGGGGAAGATATATGTGTTTTTAATGGTTTCTTGCGGGTCACACGAGCGGTATTTTGTTTCCGATTACACGTGCCTGTTTCCCAACGCTAAAAGTTAAAAGTTCCCCTGAACGTTTATATGTTCTCTGTCTTATACTGTCCTAGTTTATTTACTGTGATATACCCGATTTTTCCCCTGTTTCACGATCACTTTTAACTTAGGCTTGCCTATTTTCCCATAGCCCT